>CP136064.1:271447113-272047113 GCA_032622095.1 Siphonodentalium dalli | reverse complement strand
TTAGCACATTTCGTAACTCTGGATTTCGACATGGCTTTTATACAGAAATTTATCAGATATTGTCCACCCCGTAGCAAATATGTGTCTTTCGTGTTGCGCTGAAGTCCGTCGTGTAACACATATTACTTTTTCATCTATAAATGAAACGTTATATATTTCAATTCCAGTTTTGTTCAACATTTGATGGACAAGGAGTGTCAAATTCAATATTATGTTAGAAAGTGTGTGACATTTGATTATCTTGATTTAATAAAGTTTAATGTTGTGTTGAAATTAATTTTTTTTGAGAAAAATGAGTTCCATTGTGGCCCCCATTGAAAACCAGCTATACAATGGGTAAATGTTTTCTCGATCTATGCATTACCGGTCAATACTCAATTCGGATCAAAAAGTACTCCAATATCTCTATTCTGAAAAATGATATACCAGATGACAATACTGTTACAGAAGAGACATAATTTCCAGACATCCACCATTCATAGCATCATAAAATATCAGTGCTGGATGTTTAAGCTCGAACATCAGTCGTTTCTTCCAGTTCAATAGCTATATACCTCGAAATGACAACAACTTTCCCCATTATCGGAACTAAAAAAATGCCATGTGGCATATCTGTAATTTTGACAAAAATTGATATTGACTCATATATCCTTTAATATATACAGATATACATGTACATACACCAAATTTTGTCTTTGCGGGTAAAGCATCATGTAGAAAATCAATCACAAACAAAGTGATAAACAGCGCGTGAAGCTCGTGTTGAGTAACATGCCCTTTGTCAAATTGATTTAAACCCACAAAGAGATCGGATTAATGGTCCATGGGCGATACTCAATTCTCAATGAATAAATCGTGCACGCGTTCGCGATGATTTCTGACATGTCAATAACAATACATCGGCTTGTCTTTTTGTCCGATAGGTAAGAGGGTATAGTTTGACCGTATGCTCATATAACCAAATCGAGTTGTCAATTAGTTGGTAACTGAACGACAAAAACGCCCCCCCCCTAGACCCGGTTTGGCTGGACCGCCAATGTAGGTTTAAACCAGGTTTAAACTCGGAGGTTTAAACCGGAGATGACGAATCCGGCCGTTAGGTTTAATTTCGGCTTTTCAAAGAGACTGTATGGGTAACGCAGTGATAAAGAGTAATACATAGCAATAATTAGTTCAAGTTTAACAGACGAGTCTCCCAGTCAATAGAGGTATTTCCCGGTCGTAAATATTATCTATCACGTGATTAGAACAGTCCGGCAGATATATGGTGTCTATTTAATTATGGAAGATGTTACTGCCCCAGCGAAGCGATGGCCAAGTCGTCCCCAGCGAAGCGGAATTGGCCGAGGCGTCCCAATCTAAACGGAAATGGCCGAGTCGTTGAGATTGAGCTGCACACGACAGACACATCACATTCGGCAAAACCTCGCCAGATCCCGTGACCGCCCCCAGCGGTCATAGATCGAGGAGTCCAGAATGAGACACATCAGTCTTACGGTCTTATGTCTTATGCTAGCTGTTAGTGGACGCTGGTTTATGCCACTATGTCCACGTCTTCTGTGTCTGGTTCCCCGAATTCACCAAATGCAGGCCATATATGTTTCAGTCCAGCCAACGCCCGACTCGTAGACCTGAGAACTTGTCATCCCCAGTTTAGCTTTGTAATCAAGTCTCACCTCCTGTTCTTTCCAATATTCGTCAAGTCGATATTTTAAGGGATTTAGTGCATCGGTGTTGACTACCTCTTCTGCTAGTTGGTACCAGGGCTGCACAACTCTCTGACTAAAAGTATGTTTCCTTGTATTTCTGGTTTCCCCTTCTAGAAACAGTTTGAAGTCACCATCATTCGAACCACACAAGCGTCCAATAATCATCATTCATATCACACATGCGTCCAATCACCATTATGCGTATCGCACATGCGTCCAATCACCATTATTCGTATCGCACAGGCGTCCGATCACCATCATTCGTATCACACAGGCGTCCAATCGCCATCATTCGTATCACACATGCGTCCAATCACCATTATTCGTATAACACAGGCGTCCAATCATCAACATTCGTATCACACATGCATGCGTCCAATCACCATCATTCGTATCACACAGGCGTCCAATCACCATCATCCGTATCACACAGGCGTCCAATCACCATCATTCGTATCACACATGCGTCCAATCACCATCTTTCGTATCAGACAGGCGTCGTGAAAATGCACAAAATCACCCATATATAGCACAATCTCATAATTGAGAACGATCTCTATTATCTACCGCTTTTTGGGCGACGACAGTATTGACGATCATTGGAATTTGTGTTAACCTGATAAAACATTCAAAATGTGCTAAAACTTCCTCTTTTATCTGCTAATCGAATTCTCATATTAACCATTTCATGACGGGAGCTGCGCTTGTGTAGCATTACAGATCCTGCATGTGTTAGCGCATTATCTTATTTCAGCGAGTCTCCCGTAAGAGAATGCACTGGCTTACAAGGTCAATGTAAATATTGTTAGATCAATACATTCTCTTATATAAGCGAAGCTCACTATATGGGAGACTCGTATATATAACAGAATGCATTGGCAAATGGTTTTCTCATGATTTCATTAAGCTCCAGTCATAGAAGGGTTAAAAGTCGATATATGATCCCAGAATCCTCATATTAATGGCTCAAGATGCGATCTAATTATTTTATGGTATAGAAAACTTTAAACGAACATGACTCGTTCGAAACCCCAAATTGTGTATACATTTTTGGTAAGACGCACCTCAAACATACCTATAAGACGCACATCAAACATACCTATACGACGCACCTCAAACATACCTATAAGACGCACATCAAACATACCTATACGACGCACCTCAAACATACCTATAAGACGCACCTCAAACATACCTATAAGACGCACATCAAACATACCTATAAGACGCACCTCAAACATACATATAAGACGCACCTCAAACATACCTATAAGACGCACCTCAAACATACCTATAAGACGCACCTCAAACATACATATAAGACGCACCTCAAACATACATATAAGACGCACCTCAAACATACCTATAAGACGCACCTCAAACATACCTATAAGACGCACCTCAAACATACCTATAAGACGCACCTCAAACATACCTATAAGACGCACCTCAAACATACATATAAGACGAACCTCAAACATACCTATAAGACGCACCTCAAACATACCTATAAGACGCACCTCAAACATACATATAAGACGCACCTCAAACATACCTATAAGACGCACCTCAAACATACCTATAAGACGCACCTCAAACATACATATAAGACGAACCTCAAACATACCTATACGGCAGTATACGCGGAAGATTTCCAAACAAATTCTCGATATAGCGCTGAAAATACGGATTTTGTTTCTTATATATTTCGACCAATTTGAGATCATTTCGCGTTTATGCATGCAGTGCCATGCCCTACATATTTTTGAAGAGAAAGCAGTGCGTACAGTTTAAAAATAGTTTCATGTTAAGATAACGAACGCAATATTCCGTTTCCGATTCCAGAAGTCCGATGAATACAAATGATACAGTTTTTGTTCGGGACCTGAACATTGTGTTCAAAGTTGTATTTTTATCACTTCAAATCGTCCTTCTTGCCAAATTTTGTGACATATAAAGTTCACAGAAAGGTAGACTTAGGTAGTTCATGTATATATCGACATATATCGATGCGGGTAAACAATTCAAAAGCGAATATTAATATGATCACACGCTAGCGTAATTAACGAACCAAAGCAAGACCATTCACATTAGGGCAGCTGTAGCTTTTTTTTCCCTTTTTTTTTTATCAAAATCAATTTATAGATTCCCTGGTATTCCCTCCAAATAAGATTCACATAAGGCTATATTTCCTGGGTTCGTCGAATGAATGGACCCCAATCGTAATTTCGAGTATAAATTAGGCAAATCGTACTTCCGGGTAGTCTTGATCGACATCTAGACTATTCATGGTTATAAACTACTAGTACCAACATCAAAGTGAAAATAGTTATACCTTGTCGAGAGGGGACGGGAACATCTTTAATAAATTTAACAAATTTATTTCTTTTCTTGACGCTGGGTGAGCACTGCGGCAGAGATACTATACCGAGAAGCGTGTCCATTTCATAGCTGTTCAACGAAAATCGACGAACAACGTCATCGTGTAACTTTCCACATTGACCGAGTTCGCTTGAACCTGCACGAATGTATCTTCTGCTTTGTTCATAAGTATGTGTTTCCTTTCGATTCCAGAAAATTGTATATTTAAGGATTATCACATGCATGTATGTACTATATAGTATTATGATAATAATTAATCCTTATCTATACTATATATTTTGAGACTTCGTATATATGTGTGTATGTGTGTGTGTGTGTGTGTACTTCATAGAATCCAAAACGCGTGTACAGATTGAGATCAAATTTCCTATGTAAGTGTCAAATCCCACCGACACGAAAGTGGTCGCGGTTTAGAAAAGCTCAGAGCACCCGTTCTCCACTCCCATTCATCAAAATCAGCTCAAACGGCACGGCCGGGGTTAATAACGTCATCTATACTATATATTTTGAGACTTCGTATATATGTGTGTATATATATATGTGTGTGTGTACTTCATAGAATCCAAAACGCGTGTACAGATTGAGATCAAATTTCGTATGTAAGTGTAAAATCCCACCGACACCGCCGTAGATGTGTTTTCGAGAAGCTCTGAGCACCCTTTATCCACTCCCAGTCATCGAAATCAGCTCAAACGGCACGGCCGGGGTTAATAACGTCATTATATATATATATGAAGTCAGAGTCTCCAAAGTTATACCGGAACAAACACGTGTTTACGTCGTCTTGGGGGTCCACGGTGGGAGTCTGATTCAATGCAATGTTATCGCTCGAAACACGTGTTTACTTCGTGTTGAGGTTCACGATGGGAGTCTGACAATTGTTATCGCTCGAAATAGTACATTAGGACGGGAACGGCTGGACAGATTGAGCTCAAACTTCCTATCTAAAGGTAAAATACCACGTACGATGTCGTCCACGCGTTTTCCAGAAGCTCCGAGCACCCGTACTCCACTCCCAGTCATAAAAATCAGCTCAAACGGCACGGCCGGGGTTAATAACGTCATTATATATATATATACGAAGTCAACGTTATTAGCATCTGCATTGAGTGCATTTCCTAGAACGCAACACGTGTTTTACGTCGTCTTGAGGTTCACGATGGGAGTCATTTCAATGCAATGTTATCGCTCGAAACACGTGTTTACTTCGTGTTGAGGTTCACGATGGGAGTCTGACATTTCAATGCAATGTTATTGCTCGAAATATTATGCAGAAAGGCAGATCTCGGAAACGGGTGGAGCTATCGACCTGAAATTTGCTATGTGAATGTATCTTGCACCGGGTACAAATTTTATCGGGTCGCCGAGTCCATGCGACGCCCGTGCAGCGCATGCGCAGACGAGATCTCGGAAACGGGTGGAGCTATCGACTTGAAATTTGCTATGTGAATGTATCTTGCGCCGGGTACAAATTTTATCGGGTCGCCGAGTCCGTGCGACGCCAGCTTCGCGCATGCGCAGACCAGATCTCGGAAACGGGTGGAGCTACCGGGTACAAATTTTTCTTATTGAAACGCGTGGAGCTAAAAATTAAAAACAAATATTAAAAAAATGTCATGTTTCGGACAAGCCGCCGGTGGCGGGCTAACCTGCTAGTTATATATATATATGAAGTCAGAGTCTCCAGAGTTATACCGGAACAAACACGTGTTTACGTCGTCTTGGGGGTCCACGATGGGAGTCTGACTTCAATGCAATGTTATCGCTCGAAACACGTGTTTACTTCGTGTTGAGGTTCACGATGGGAGTCTGACAATTGTTATCGCTCGAAATAGTACAACGGCTGGACAGATTGAGCTCAAACTTCCCATCTAGAGGTAAAATACCACGTACGATGTCGTCCACGCGTTTTCCAGAAGCTCCGAGCACCCGTACTCCACTCCCAGTCATTAAAATCAGCTCAAACGGCACGGCCGGGGTTAATAACGTCATTATATATATATATGAAGTCAGAGTCTCCAGAGTTATACGGGAACAAACACGTGTTTACGTCGTCTTGGGGGTCCACGATGGGAGTCTGACTTCAATGCAATGTTATCGCTCGAAACACGTGTTTACTTCGTGTTGAGGTTCACGATGGGAGTCTGACAATTGTTATCGCTCGAAATAGTACATTAGGACGGGTACGAAATGCATTTATCTCGATTAAAAAGGCAGATCTCGGAAACGGGTGGAGCTATCGACTTGAAAATTGCAATGTGAATGTATCTTGCGCCGGGTACAAATTTTATCGGGTCGCCGAGCCCATGCGACGCCCGTGCAGCGCATGCGCAGACGAGATATCGGAAACGGGTGGAGCTATCGACTTGAAATTTGCTATGTGAATGTATCTTGGGCCGGGTACAAATTTGATCGGGTCGCCGAGTCCGTGCGAAGCCAGCTTCGCGCATGCGCAGACCAGATCTCGGAAACGGGTGGAGCTACCGGGTACAATTTTTTCTTATTGAAACGCGTGGAGCTAAAAATTAAAAAAAAATATAAACAATGTTTCGGACAAGCCGCCGGTGGCGGGCTAACCTGCTAGTCTATACTATATATTTTGAGACTTCGTATATATGTGTGTATATATATATGTGTGTGTGTACTTCATAGAATCCAAAACGCGTGTACAGATTGAGATCAAATTTCGTATGTAAGTGTAAAATCCCACCGACACCGCCGTAGATGTGTTTTCGAGAAGCTCTGAGCACCCTTTATCCACTCCCAGTCATCGAAATCAGCTCAAACGGCACGGCCGGGGTTAATAACGTCATTATATATATATATGAAGTCAGAGTCTCCAAAGTTATACCGGAACAAACACGTGTTTACGTCGTCTTGGGGGTCCACGGTGGGAGTCTGATTCAATGCAATGTTATCGCTCGAAACACGTGTTTACTTCGTGTTGAGGTTCACGATGGGAGTCTGACAATTGTTATCGCTCGAAATAGTACATTAGGACGGGAACGGCTGGACAGATTGAGCTCAAACTTCCTATCTAAAGGTAAAATACCACGTACGATGTCGTCCACGCGTTTTCCAGAAGCTCCGAGCACCCGTACTCCACTCCCAGTCATAAAAATCAGCTCAAACGGCACGGCCGAGGTTAATAACGTCATTATATATATATATACGAAGTCAACGTTATTAGCATCTGCATTGAGTGCATTTCCTAGAACGCAACACGTGTTTTACGTCGTCTTGAGGTTCACGATGGGAGTCATTTCAATGCAATGTTATCGCTCGAAACACGTGTTTACTTCGTGTTGAGGTTCACGATGGGAGTCTGACATTTCAATGCAATGTTATTGCTCGAAATATTATGCAGAAAGGCAGATCTCGGA
This sequence comes from Siphonodentalium dalli, assembly GCA_032622095.1. Classification (NCBI taxonomy): domain Eukaryota; kingdom Metazoa; phylum Mollusca; class Scaphopoda; order Gadilida; family Siphonodentaliidae; genus Siphonodentalium; species Siphonodentalium dalli. The sequence goes on along the minus strand of CP136064.1, from coordinate 272,039,639 downwards.
AACGGGTGGAGCTATCGACCTGAAATTTGCTATGTGAATGTATCTTGCACCGGGTACAAATTTTATCGGGTCGCCGAGTCCATGCGACGCCCGTGCAGCGCATGCGCAGACGAGATCTCGGAAACGGGTGGAGCTATCGACTTGAAATTTGCTATGTGAATGTATCTTGCGCCGGGTACAAATTTTATCGGGTCGCCGAGTCCGTGCGACGCCAGCTTCGCGCATGCGCAGACCAGATCTCGGAAACGGGTGGAGCTACCGGGTACAAATTTTTCTTATTGAAACGCGTGGAGCTAAAAATTAAAAACAAATATTAAAAAAATGTCATGTTTCGGACAAGCCGCCGGTGGCGGGCTAACCTGCTAGTCTCATATATATTTTGATGACCTCTGTTTGTTTGTGTGTCTGTATGTTTGTCTGTCATTAATACAAATCTACGATTCTCGACCGATCGGGACGAAACTTGGTACGTGCGTGTAGTTTGACCAGGCGGTGGACGTTGTCGTATTGGCGAGCCCGTGCGGCGCCCGCTTCGCGCATGCGCAGACGAGATCTCGGAAACGGGTGGAGCTATCGACTTGAAATTTGCTATGTGAATGTATCTTGCCCCGGATACAAATTTTATCGGGTCGACGAGCCCGTGCGACGCCAGCTTCGCGCATGCGCAGACGAGATCTCGGAAACGGGTGGAGCTATCGACTTGAAATTTGGTATGTGAATGTAACTTGCCCCGGATACGAATTTTATCGGGTCGCCGAGCCCGTGCGACTCCAGCTTCGCGCATGCGCAGACCAGATCTCGGAAACGGGTAGAGCTATCGACTTGAAATTTGGTTTGGTTTTTGCTATCGACTTGAAATTTGGTTTTTGAATAGCCCGGACAACGTCGGGCTCATCGGCTAGTTAAATATATATTATTTTGTTTCGCAGAGTACCGCATCGTGCCAAGTGTTGTACATTAAATGCCCACCTTCGCACAGTAGAACGGTAAATTCGTGATGACATTCTTATTATAATTCACATCAGGAATTTCGATCACTGTTCACTCGCCCCGATGTGTGTAGACTGCAGTTACAATAGTATCGTTATTTATTGTGTATTATTTTCTCAATAAAAGGTAAACTAACGCTAGGAATAAACTTGCATTGTAATTCAATATTCATAATTCTCATTTGCAATACCAGTAATCGAAAGACACAGTAACAAGATTTTCCCACCTCATGGATTTTCCGATTACGACGTTAATATAATGCTTTAAGCCCACCGATCTATACTGTGCGACAAAAGCGCTCGCGAAATTCAAAACAGTAGCGTCTAGTCGTATTAGATAATAATTGGTGACGTCACAAAATCAGATATCTCATATATATTTTGAAGTCCTCTGTTTGTTTGTCTGTCTGTCTGTCTGTCTGTCTGTCATTAATACAAATCTACGATTCTTGACCGATCGGGACGAAACTTGGTACGTGAGTGTAGTTTGACCAGGCGGTCGTCGTTGTCGTATTGGCGAGCCCGTGCGGCGCCCGCTTCGCGCATGCGCAGACGAGATCTCGGAAACGGGTGGAGCTATCGACTTGAAATTTGCTATGTGAATGTATCTTGCCCCGGATGCGAATTTTATCGGGTCGCCGAGCCCGTGCGACACCAGCTTCGCGCATGCGCAGACGAGATCTCGGAAACGGGTGGAGCTATCGACTTGAAATTTGCTATGTGAATGTATCTTGCCCCGGATACGAATCTTATCGGGTCGCCGAGCCCGTGCGACACCAGTTTCGCGCATGCGCAGACCAGATCTCGGAAACGGGTGGAGCTATCGACTTGAAATTTGGTTTTTGAATAGCCCGGACAACATCGGGCTCATCGGCTAGTCTCATATATATTTTGAAGACCTCTGCCTGTATGTATGTTTGTTTGTTTGTTTGTTTGTCTGTCATTTATACAAATCTACGATTCTCGACCGATCGGGACGAAACTTGGTACGTGTGTGTAGTTTGACCGGGCGGTGAACGTTGTCGTATTGGCGAGCCCGTGCGGCGCCCACTTCGCGCATGTGCAGACGAGATCTCGGAAACGGGTGGAGCTATCGACTTGAAATTTGCTATGTGAATGTATCTTGCCCCGGATACGAATTTTATCGGGTCACCGAGCCCGTGCGACACCAGCTTCGCGCATGCGCAGACGAGATCTCGGAAACGGGTGGAGCTATCGACTTGAAATTTGCTATGTGAATGTATCTTGCCCCGGATACGAATTTTATCGGATCGCCGAGCCCGTGCGACACCAGCTTCGCGCATGCGCAGACCAGATCTCGGAAACGGGTAGAGCTATCGACTTGAAATTTGCTATGTGAATGTATCTTGCCCCGGATACGAAATGTATCGGGTCGCCGAGCCCGTGCGACGCCAGATTCGCGCATGCGCAGACCAGATCTCGGAAACGGGTAGAGCTATCGACTTGAAATTTTGTTTTTGAATAATCCCGGACAACGTCGGGCTGGGTACAGCTATCGACTTGAAATTTGTTTTTTGAATAGCCCGGACAACGTCGGGCTCATCGGCTAGTCTCATATATATTTTGAAGACCTTTGTCTGTATGTATGTTTGTTTGTTTGTTTGTCTGTCATTAATACAAATCTACGATTCTCGACCGATCGGGACGAAACTTGGTACGTGTGTGTAGTTTGACCAGGCGGTGAACGTTGTCGTATTGGCGAGCCCGTGCGGCGCCCGCTTCGCGCATGCGCAGACGAGATCTCGGGAACGGGTGGAGCTATCGACTTGAAATTTGCTATGTGAATGTATCTTGCCCCGGATACGAATTTTATCGGGTCGCCGAGCCAGTGCGACGCCAGCTTCGCGCATGCGCAGACGAGATCTCGGAAACGGGTAGAGCTATCGACTTGAAATTTGCTATGTGAATGTATCTTGCCCCGGATACAAATTTTTTCGGGTCGCCGAGCCCGTGAGACGCCAGCTTCGCGCATGCGCAGACCAGATCTCGGAAACGGGTGGAGCTATCGACTTGAAATTTGGTTTTTGAATAGCCCGGACAACGTCGGGCTCATCGGCTAGTCTCATATATATTTTGAAGACCTCTGTCTGTTTGTTTGTCTGTCTGTCTGTATGTTTGTCATTAATACAAATCTACGATTCTCGACCGATCGGGACGAAACTTGGTGCGTGTGTGTAGTTTGATCAGGCGGTGGACGTTGTCGTATTGGCGAGCCCGTGCGGCGTCCGCTTCGAGATCTCGGAAACGGGTGGAGCTATCGACTTGAAATTTGCTATGTGAATGTATCTTGCCCCGGATACGATTTTTATCGGGTCGCCGAGCCCGTGCGACGCCAGCTTCGCGCATGCGCAGACGAGATCTCGGAAACGGGTGGAGCTATCGACTTGAAATTTGCTATGTGAATGTATCTTGCCCCGGATACGAATTTTATCGGGTCGCCGAGCCCGTGCGACGCCAGATTCGCGCATGCGCAGACGAGATATCGGAAACGGGTGGAGCTATCGACTTGAAATTTGGTATGTGAATGTATCTTGCCCCGAATACGAATTTGATCGGGTCGCCGAGCCCGTGCGACGCCAGCTTCGCGCATGCGCAGACCAGATCTCGGAAACGGGTAGAGCTATCGACTTGAAATCGTCGGGCTGGGTAGAGCTATCGACTTGAAATTTGGTTTTTGAATAGCCCGGACAACGTCGGGCTCATCGGCTAGTCTATTATATATTTTGAAAGATCTGTGTGTGTGTGTGTGTGTGTGTGTGTGAGGGTGTATCTGTCTGTGTGTGTGTGTGTAATCGATGAACTCAAAAACGACCGACCCGATTTCGATGAAACTTGGTATGTGGGGATATTTTCGGGTCAGGAGTAACATAGGCCTATTGATTTTCAGATCCGATGTCAACTTTTCACGTGCCGAGGTCAAATCTGTTTTTACGCCGTTTTGCGCTAATATATTTCAGTTCGGTGCTCACAAATCGATTCGATATAGCGCGAATAATAAATTGCCAGTCATATAATTTGCACGGTTAGAATCTGTGGCGCTTCATCTTTCCAATGATGTATCACACGCCTGTGTACGTTTAAAGTTTCTACCTTAATTATCGGGAAGAACGCAGGACCATGCTTCGCTCATCGAAAATCATTGCGTAAATATATTACGCCATCAACATATCGTCACGTGATCGCGTTAACTCATCACCGGCCGAGGTATCCGCAAATGACATTGGGCTATATATCTCGGAAACGGGTGGAGCTATCGACTTGAAATTTAGTATGTGAATGTATACGAATTTTATCGGGTCGCCGAGCCCGTGCGACGCCAGCTTCGCGCATGCGCAGACCAGATCTCGGAAACGGGTGGAGCAATCGACTTGAAATTTGGTTTTTGAATAGCCCGGACGAAGTCGGGTCACCCTCTAGTCTATTATATATTTTGGAAGATCTGTGTGTGTGTGTGTCTGTCTGTGTGTCTGTCTGTGTGTCTGTCTGTAATCGATGGACTCAAAAACGGCCGAGCCGATTTCGATGAAACTTGGTATGTGTGGGTATTTTCGGCTGGGGAGTGACATGGGCCTATTAATTTACCCGTGCGACGTGACCTTGACCTTGAAATCGGGTAATTTCAAGGTAAAACGCCCGAATATCACGGGATTTCGATGAAACTTGGTATGTGGGGGTACTTTCGTATGGGGAGTCTGATAAGCATATTAATTTGCCCGTGCGACGTGACCTTGGCCTTGAAATCTGGTCATTTCAAGGTCAAACGCCCGAATATCACGGGATTTCGATGAAACTTGGTATGTGGGGTACTTTCGTATGGGGAGTCTCATAAGCATATTCATTTGCCTGTGCGACGTGACCTTGACCTTGAAATAGGGTCAATTCAAGGTCAAATCGCCAATTTTGATGGTATTTCGACGAAATTTTATTCATAGGGTTACTTTTGTCCACTGGGTGTTTTGGACGGGTCAAATCGTGACCCCGACCTGACCTTGACCTTCAAAATTATCAATTCAAGGTCAAATCGGGTGAATCCGGATGGATTTAGACGGGTACTTTTGTCGGGTACTTTTGTTCAGGCAGTGTTTTGGACGGGTCAAATCGTGATCCCACTTGACCTTGGCCTTCAAAATAGACAATTCAAGGTCAAAGCCCGGACGAAGTCGGGTCACCTTCTAGTCTATTATATATTTTTTGAAGATCTGTCTGTGTGTCTGTCTGTCTGTGTGTCTGTGTGTTCGCGATGGACTCGAAAACGGCCGAACCGATTTCGATGAAACTTGGTATGTGGGGGTATTTTCGACCGAGAACTGGCATGGGCCTATTAATTTGTCCGTGCGACATGACCTTGACCTTGAAATCTGGTAATTTCAAGGTCAAACGCCCGAATATCTCGGGATTTAGATGAAACTTGGTATGTGGGGGTATTTTCGGCCGAGGGGTGACATGAGCCTATTAATTTGCCTGTGCGACGTGACCTTGACCTTGAAATCGGGTAACTTCAAGGTCAAATCGCCAATTTTGATAGGATTTCGACGAAATTTGATACGTGGGGTTACTTTTGTCCACTGATTGTTTTGGACGGGTACAATCGTGACCCCGACCAGACCTTGACCTTCAAAATGATCAATTCAAGGTCAAATCGGGTAAAACCGGATGGATTTCGACGGGCACGTTTGTCGGGTACTTTTGTCCGGGCAGTGTTTTTGGACTGGTCAAATCGTGACCCCAATTGACCTTGACCTTCAAAATGGCCAATTCAAGGTCAAAACCCGGACGAAGTCGGGTCACCTTCTAGTCTATTATATATTTTGGAAGATCTGTGTGTGTATGTGTGTGTGTGTGTCTGTGTGTGTGTGTGTGATCGCGATGGACTCGAAAACGGCCTAGCCGATTTCGATGAAACTTGGTATGTGGGGGTATTTTCGGTCGGGGGGTGGCATGGGCCTATTAATTTTCAGATCCGAGGTCAACTTTTCACGTGCCGAGGTCAAATCTGTTTTTACGCTGTGTTACGGGACTTTCATTTGAGTTCGGTGCTTACAAATCGTTTCAAAACAGCGCGAATAATAAAATGCCAGTCATAATAATGACACCGTGAGAATCTTGCGTGTTTCCTCTTTCCCACGATATATAATGCGTATGTATCCGTTTTAGTTATCTGCCTCAATTATCAAGAAGAAGTGGTACTATCTTCCATCAGGATAAAAACAATGCGTAACTTCTATGACGTCGTTAGAGGTCATAACGTTAGATCACGTTAACGCTTAACCGGCCGATGCATTTGACTGTTTCAGACGTCTTGGCGATATCTCGGGCACCGATGGTAATTTATCTTTACGTTGAAACTTGATAATTAATGAGCGTGTGTATATGAGGCGTTTATATACTTGAGTGGAAATCAAATCGGGTTAAACTGGCGGATTTTTACGGACGAAATTTGATGCATAGGGTATCTCGGTATCCGCTGGGCCGATTTCCCGGTATCCGCTGGGTCGATTTCCACCATTTTTGGGGTGTTGGTGTTTGACACCACCTGACCTTGACCTTCAAAATGGTCAATTCAAGGTCAAAGCCCGGACGAAGTCGGGTCACCTTCTAGTCTATTATATATTTTGGAAGATCTGTGTGTCTGTCTGTCTGTCTGTTCGCGATGAACTCGAAAACGGCCCACCCGATTTCGATGAAACTTGGTATGTGGGGTATTTTCAGCCGGGGACGAACATAGGCATATTAATTTGTCCGTGCGACGTGACCTTGACCTTGAAATAGGGTCATTTCAAGGTCAAATGCCCAAATATTACGGGATTTCAATGAAACTTGGTATGCGGAGGTACATTCGTATGGGGAGTCTCCTAAGCATATTCATTTGCCCGTGCGACGTGACCTTTACCTTGAAATCGGGTCAATTTAAGGTCAAATCGCCAATTTTGATGGGATTTCGACGAAATTCGATACATGGGGGGTACTTTTGTCAACTGAGTGTTTTGGACGGGTCAAATCGTCACCCCGACCTGACCTTCAAAATAATAAATTCAAGGTCAAATCGGGTAAAACCGGATGGATTTCGACGGGCACGTTTGTCGGGTACTTTTGTCCGGGCAGTGTTTTGGACCCCACTTGACCTTGACCTTCAAAATGGACAATTCAAGGTCAAAGCCCGGACGAAGTCGGGTCACCTTCTAGTAGTCTATATACGACCAAAGCGTCCGGCTTTGGTTCGTTACTACATGAATATTGGAGCATATATTATGTTAACCCTTTCATGACGGGAGCTTCCTGATTTTTTTCTGAAAACCCTGTGCCAAAGCATTCTCTTATATATGCGAGTCGACCATAGGTCGCCTCGCATATATAAGAGAATGCATTGGCCTAACAAATTTTATATTATTTTTATAATAGTTTAAATTTTTTTTTAACAAAATGATAACAAAAAATTGTTAAAGAATGTAAGAAATAATGATAGAAAATTATAACTATCGTTCAAAAATGATAAAGAATGTAAGAAAAAAATGATAAAAATGATAAAAAAAATAGGTAAAGAATGTAAGAAAAATTATAAAATTGTTAAACAATTTGCGAAAAAAATGATACAAATTTTATAGAATGTAAGAACAATTGATAAAAAATGATTTAAAAAAATTGTTAGGCCAATGCATTCTCTTATATATGATAGGCGACATATGGTCGACTCACGTATATAAGAGAATGCATTGGCACAGGGTCTTTAATGTTGCGCCAGCGCAGCTCCCGTCACGAAAGGGTTAAGGCCACATGGGGGTTTGGAGTTCGGTTGTGGTACATTCGAGACCTGTTCCCAGTGTTCCGCATATCAAAACAAGGTCGATAAATAAGTTAAATACGTTTTTATATGACACAGCAAGTCTTGATCAAGTCATTGAATTTAGAAATTTCGGGTGCCCACTTTTCTTTAGCATGAAATAATACAGAGCGTTAAAGGTACTCAATCCGATCAGACGCTCCTAAATTACTATTTCTTTGGCTTCGGGGGTAAAAAATATTTGATTCGAGTCGAGGAACCCATCCATCAAAGCTCAGAGTGATAAGATATCGATGTGCGAAGTTTGCTGTTTCTATTGTTTGTGGACCAGAACTTGTCCAGAACCACGTGCTCAAACGGACGAATTGCGGCTGTAAGATGGATAACTCTAAAATCAAGTGGTTATTATAGTTAATAGTAACCACTTGATTTTCTCAGTTATGTGCGAACAATTGAAAACTGTGAACATTTTCTTTGACATCCGTTCTATGAGGTCTATAAACCGTAACGTCATATGGGTCTTACATGCGTCCCTATAACTTCAAATTACGTAGACAAAATGTGAGAGGCATAAATGAAATAATGTCATGTCCGTTTAAATTGTACTTAAATTGTACTTACATTGTTAAAGTGTACTCTACGTTCATACATACGCTGGCAAGTTTTCACGGTATGTTTTTCAGGCATTTCGTAATAGAAAACCACATGGTGCCATCATTAATTAAATTGAACTGAAACGTGTATATAACACGCATCTTTACCAAAGCGAACGACAAGAGAAGTAAAATTCATGTAGTTCCATTTTTAACGGTGCTACTGGCATTTTCTTTCAAATGCCTGTATCATTTATTCTTGCGATATAATTGCATGCTATTTATAGGCAAATTCCGGTAGCATCACTACTATACTAGTGGAACTACAGAGATTTTACTTCACATGTAGTTCTCTTTCGTATAGATGCATTTCGTATGCATGTTTCCGTTCATATTCTGGCACCATATCGTTTTATACGATGAAACGTCTCCAAACCATACCATAAGCTCCCAACGATCGTAACTGGGGCGTTTAACCTAACATAATTTAAGTCAATCTTAGTTTTATAGATTTGACTCTCAAACCACCTCCTAATTCAAACTTGAACTGGGAGTCGGAAAGAAAATATTATCCATCTAAATTTCGCAATGGTTGTAGTGAACTTCGCTAAGATATGTATGATAATTTTATAGCCGAAAGCCAATGAAGTGTGTAATTGTGGCACAGAGATCGAGGATACCTTACACTTCTTTTTTTAATGTCTATTATTCCGACCGCAATGAATTAAATTATATGACAAGAGTAAATGAGTATATATAGCTTCACAATAGTTGACGTAAACCATTTCCCCAGAGGCGCCCCAAACATTCCACAGCATCGAAACCAACTACTCTTTTACATTGTTCAAAAAATATATTTCAGAAAGCAAACGTTTCACTTAACGAAAAACAGTCGTAAACTACTTACGACATGACATGGCAACATATCTATTGGAGAGTATCTCGGGACCGGTAACAACAATCCACCAATCACCAGACATCATCATCATCAACATTCTTAACATTACATGTGCATTATATTCTTTTATTCATCTTGTTTAAACTTTTGTGTAAATATTGTCGGGAAAGGGGCCACCTTAAGTTGTTATAACTTGTCCCCCAACCCTTGTAACTTGTGTTACAATAAATGTTTAAACCAACCATACCGTGCACACTTGCCAGTGTATGAACGTACCCTAAATAGTATATACTCGAGCACAATATAAAGAACAAACAGCTGATACATCGCGCCTTTGATCAGGTGAGGATATGGCAAAGCCCATGTATTCCAATGTTAAATAAAAACAGAGAAAACTAACCGGATGGTTTGGCACCAATAATGCAGACGGCGTTAAAATAAGTGCGAATTTTTCCACATTAGTGAATTTGCACACTTGCGCATAAACCATGCAATTTTCTGAATATGTATGGCATAATATTACGTTTTCTTGGTCGGAACTAGTATATCATAAACACGAAGAACACAAATAAACCCGCTAATTAGTGAATCGCGGCAAGGAGCACTCGCAAATCAACAGCTATTGGCCTAAGCACCGCCAATTTGCGGTCGACGAAGATGAGTACCCGACATTTAATATAACATTGTTACTAAACACTGCCAATTTTCCGGATGACACCAACCAACCATTGGCTTTACAACAACGGGTGCACTCACCTGTGTACTCCGATCACATTCAACACTTTCTCTCATCGCTTGTCATCGCCTGTTAAAACAGTGCGTTATGATTGACTTTGCTATCGCCAAATTGCTGTGGTGTGGTTGGTGGTCATGTGACCGGTGGCATTCGATCGACACAACCCACCCGGCGTATGACCACATGTTCCTCGAACTTTATCGAGCATTTTATCATCGTCAGTTGACTGGGATACCAAATGTGATAAAACGCTTTCTCGTGTACACACAAGGATAGGTGTTTAATAATTGTTTCAAGATGGTTCAGCTACAAATTTTCAACGAGTTGGTTGCCCTAGTTCCGCTGACGACGACAACAGCCGCTGCAATAACGCCCCCTCAACCTCAACCGCCACCAGCACCACCATCTCCATCAACTTCGTGAGTAGAATTTTTCATTCATTTTTTTTTCGCTTGAAATATTTCATTACACTACCATTTTATATTTATCTCCTATTTTGTTTATACTGTCAACATGGTTTTATCTTTCGTCGAGGGGGCCGCATTCACCTATCGTCAAGCTGAATATGTTCTACTGAGATAACGAAATGTTACCTCGTTCGATGTGAATCATTCTAATTTAACCCATTCGATTATACATGGATTCTCCCATTAAGTTATACATGTATACATTGGAATGGTCTATTATTAATGTGTAGGGTGTTCAGGTAATAAAAGCAGACGACAGACAGAAACAAAAACCCCCAGATAACACAAGAGTAAAATTATTCATATTCATTGGTGGGAAATATTCAGTTCAACAAACGACATATGTGAACTTATTATCTGAACATTTCCCAAGGGAACTACTCGTCAATGAGTATTTAGTACAGAAAGGGTTAACCCATGCGCCCATTCGTAAATAGAGTCACACTTTCAGTTCTAAGTTATACATATAGGAATGAACATATCATTTAATTTGATGTTAAAATAATATAAGCCGATAGAGAGACACTATGTGCATTATCTGTACGAATAACCTATAAAATATAACACAACATAACATATATTAGCATAAAATACCTTGTATGGCAGTATATGCAACAACACACTAATGCGTACAACAAGTAAAATGACATAAGATTCTCATGGAAATATCTTTAAATATATATCAAAGTATGAAGGCACGGACTCAGTATGAGATTTCATTGCTTAAAATGTACTTGTTTCCGTGAGTGTGTACAAATTCTCATTTCTTATCGAAATGGCCATGTGTCGACCAGAATGGCACATTCAGATGTCCCTCAACTCAAATCAAGCTTTAAAATCGATCCCGACCCCCCCCCCCCCTATGTCGGGCTTAGAACCCGCGCCAACATCCTCTAGCCCAGAAGGTGATGATGTTATCCACGACCTAACCATGATCGATATGCACCTAAAGGAAGCCATAAAATTTCAGCGAGAGTTGGGAAGCATAGCAGTCTGAACATGGGTTCGAATATATTATATGACACTTAAAACTTTAAAATGGATACATTATATAATCATATAACAATGTATATATAAGATGCTAACAATTTGAGACGAACACCACTAATGACCACTAAATATATTGAAACATGATTGTGGGTATTTAATTTTTGATGACCAATTTAAATTGCTAAAGCTCTGTCATAGTGCGAAAACCATTAAATGTCAAATTCATCCACTGTCACCTTAATAAGTTCATCTCTCAAGTCATCATATAAGGTACATTTCTTTATAATGTGTCATTCATATTCAATGGGTTTTAATTTGACTGGACAGTGTCGACATATTCGACCCCCAAGAGACTTCTTCGATCGAAAATGTCGGCCTTTTCCAATAGGCAAATTATGGTTACTAATCCTAAGTAATATAACACGAAGCAACTATACCCACCACCAAGACTTAGTGCTAACCTGTTTTCGGACACCATTCGCGTGCACGATAAATATTGATGTAATGAAACAAGTTTTTAATGAACCACCTGATAACCATATGGACAGAGATAATTTAAAACATGCTAGATTCCCCACGCGAGTCTCTTCATATTACCAAAAGAGGAAATCGCACACCCAGCACACTGAAATATTGTTGCCGAAGCCCACTAAATTATTTGATAAGATCACTGTTTACATATTATACGTGTGCCGTGGATATATGTGACCCGCCATATCAAATCCAGTCGGAAGTCGGGATTTTTTTTACCCTGTGCCAATGCATTCTCTTATATATGCGAGTCGACCATAGGTCGCCTCGCATATATAAGAGAATGCATTGGCCTAACAATTTTAATAATTTGTTCTTGTATTTTTTAACAATTTTATAATTTCACCCATACAGAGCCCCAGACAAACATGAGCAGACGACACTCTTCTATATATGTGTGGGGCTCCCTGCAGGGTAATGGATGTTTTTTTATTTTATGTCCTAAAAATTGTAAGAAACATTTATTTAAAAAACATGATAAAAAATTGTTACGCCAATGCATTCTCTTATATATGCGAGGCGACCTATGGTCGACTCTATATATGCGAGGCGACCTATGGTCGACTCGCATATATAAGAGAATGCATTGGCACAGGGTAAAAAAAATCCCGACTTCCGACTGGATTTGATATGGCAGGTCACATATAGTCGCCGAACGAATGGGTAGGTTATTTACAATACATGCTCTGGAAGGATCATATATATATGTGTTGTTTTCTCTCTCCGAATGGTCTCACAGCTCCCTCTTTTTGTCATGCAGACGATGTGGGTGGCTTTCTGCTTTCCCAGTATATAAATACAGTATACAAATAAATATATAATGCAAAATGCTAAACATGTGTAGTGAACTCCGTTCAGACATGTTCCGAAACCATATATCTGATGCTCATATTTGTACCAGTAATTCGGGTGTTGAAGATGCGAAACCATATATCTGATGCTCATATTTGTACCAGTAATTCGGGTGTTGCATGAAGATGTCAATTATTAGTTCCAGTCAAGCTCACTTTTTGTCGAAGAGAAGATTGATCTTTACAAGGAATATCTAACGACCAAATCACTATTCTGTTCAGATTAATCCAATCGAAAATGTAATCAAATCAAGAACAAAACAAATTCATAATTCATCGACTTCTGAAATAACGAGTTCGGTTTACAGATGAAACACCAACACCATCAACTCTGTATCCAATATCCCTTGTTAATAATACCTGATATGTTATACTATTAATGTATTTGCTCTGAATGTAACAGGAGAGAGGCAGCCAGTCTGTAAGTTGTAAATACTTGTGCCTAAATTCTATATGTATGTATATATATTTCTGATACATTAAAATTTGCTTAATTCCATTGCTGGAGCTTCTAAAATTTTACGTAAACCCTGTGCCAATGCATTATCTTATATATGCGAGTCCCCCATAGGGAGCCTCGCATATATAGGGGGTACATTGGCCTAACAATATTGACCTTGACCTTGAAAGCAGTGCATCCTCTTATATGTGCGAGGCTCCCGATGGACAGTTAGAGTAAACATATTTTATTGCATAACAAAGCAACGGGATTGAGACACAAGTGTTACAACATTATTTAAAAAGGGTCTCTCTCCCCACATAATTGTTTTACACAAAACGAACATAAAATACAAATTAAACACAAACATGATAATTCATATGTATAACATCGTTTCACTTATATCGATATATGAAATAATCTTGAGTATGGACATAACGGTCGTTATTTCAATTTATCGGTGGGGGGGGGGGGATATCGGCGGTTAAGGTGCATTGTCGCTTTGTTGTGTAGTGGGAATACAACACGTAGTTACTTTCATTTTGCGGCGGAGGTACGACCATTAAAGGTACGGTTGGCCTTGGCGGTGGGTATCCTGTGAAAATATTTTCACCCGTCAAAAACCGCCACAAACAGAGAGAACATCAAAATGTAGACAGACTTTGTCCGTATACAAATAAGAAATATCGCATAAACAGTATGTTATTGTCAAATGTTTGACCATTGTTATGTAAACAAAAGCATAAATAGTTACTTTTCTGGTGTTTGTTTATATTATGATAGTAAACATAAAGAGCGTTCTTTGTTGGTGAATTCCTGATATGGAACTAATAAAGAGCGTTTATGCCATTTGTGTGTGATTAGCAAGTAGCATTGTGCTGTCTTAGTAACACAGTCAGGCTCTTGCTTAGGTAAATATAGTAGGTCTTTATGATAACATGCTGTTTACGTGATGGTCATGGTATATATGAACGAAACTGTATGCGTTTTAATGTTTTTCTGTTTACGGTGATTAGAACAAATATGAATATTTTCGACAACTAAGGCCTCACGTGCCTTTAAGGTGTATAATTAAAGTTCAAACCTCGATGTCGATAAAAGCTTCAGTGGGTCCAGGTTTCTGAGCAGCATAATAGGAGCCCCAACCTTGAGAGTCAAAATATGTGGCGGAAAACCAGACGGCTGAAGTGAGTTTAAAAAATCCACATGCTACAGTGCATGCTATGGCATACATTTTGCTATGTCTGGCGTGGTGTTGATTGATGTATATATGTGGACATCTCTGGGAATCAGCTCATGTATGATTGCATTTACTAATTTTACTTGTTTGACATCCACATTCTTGGGAGCAAGAATTGATCACTGGCTTAACCATTATCGATGGCGATCTCTTCAACATTTAGGAATACTTTTTGTTGCAGTGATTGGAGGCACTCCGTGTTCTGGCCACGTGGTATATATGGCTATAAATAAAAGCCTTCAGGGTCCAATGTAATCTTGCCATCACCAGTCTCTGCAGCATTTATATACTGATGGAGATGGATTCTCAATGTTACAAATCGGAGTGTTCTAACTTCAGACCAAAGACAGGACGATTTCACACTTGCATTTATAGTTCACCCGCCTTTGCTCCTCTTTGCTTATCGTTTTCCTTCCAGGCCCGGAAAAACTTATCAAGTGATTGGAAATCTGTCTTGTGCGACATAGTATATTCGTTCCAGACAATAAGCTTACATTGTCATAGCATATATGCTCCCCGGGTCCTCCTGGAAATGCTACAGTTAGGGTTTATTTTACTCAAGCTCAGGTTAAATGTCGAGTGAGCTGTTCTCCCGCCGACCAATATATAGGGTTGCGGATATTCCAGATGATGCCTCTGCTAGTGCAGTAGTGCTATGACTATGTCACCGTCGTGTCTATCTTGAGCAAGTACATGTAGCATGTTTACTAAAAACGATTTTCCGGTTTCACCTGAACCATCAAAACATATGAAACTACCCGAGCCTGTTGTAGTGCAACCAAACACTTCTTTCTGTTCTGTGTTTAGTTTAGGTTTATTTTCACCTAAGCTCTTCTCTGTCATAAGATGTTTCTGCAATGTAATCTCGAGTCATCGAATATATACGCCCTGTCACTAACTGGCGGCCATATTGGATCCACCAGGTCCGATTCAGTGGTTTTAGTGCTACATGTCAACGTTTTGGAGTCGCATGCCATATATGGAATTCATGAATGATTCTAAAGCTCCATATATGGAAAAGCTACTCCAAAACTTTGACCAGTAGCAATAAAACCACGAAACCGGGGCTGGAAGAATCTCTGAAATCACGGAACGGAGCTGGGTGAATCCAATACTGCCGCGACCCAGTGATCTCGCTTATCACCAGCCGTCATTGGTGTCATCTTCTTCTTCCGATTAAAGTACACCATCAACAGGCTGATGATTATGACGAATTTTATTTTGGCAACGACTGGCGATAATTTCTCTTCACGATTAGGGTTTTTAATAATATAATTTAATTGATTTGAATTTGATTTGAATTTGGAAGACATGATTAGTTGATTGGATTCTTTACTGTGTCGAATGGGTTTTCTGCGACGTCCAGTATGGATTTAGTTGGTTCATCATCCTGGTCCTGAACTCATCGACTGGAATGATGGTGACTATTTCAGTTGGGATAGCAATCCATTATATTATGGTCCGGGGGAAGAAAGAAAAATTGTGGTAATCGTAGTTGTGGAGTGTGTAATTAGGTAGCCAACCGCATTAGTGTGCCTGGATTCACATGTTATTTTGGCATATTCATCTATTTTGACTGCAGCATGTTGATGGTGGGTTTTGTACATCATGAATAATCGAGCCTGGTGCCTCCTGGACTGTAAATGTAGTATCCAACGTATGTTCACCCAATTCAAGAACGTTGTCCTTGCTGATTAATGCCTCGTTAAGCATTTTGTCACTGAATGTTGCATTTGGATGTTGACTCTTAGCCCTATGGGAAATATCTTCGCGCATAGATTCTCTGCATGTCACCCACAATGCCATGACATCACTTACAAAGCAAAACCGAAGCATCATGGCGAACAGGTTTCGAATTAGAAATGGCGAATGTGATAGAGCTGCCTCCGCGATAGCCCCACTCCAATGAGAGTCACATTCGAGGAGACATCTCTTGCAGCAGGCCTGGTATCACAACATGTTCCGTCGACATTTCTGAGATATTCATAAGACGTTGATCCCTTGACAAGCAGTTGTCGGACACAGAAACATTCACATTGGTTGGTGTATAGTATGTACCCGACCAATTGCCTCAGACGAATGCACACCTGGATATCGATCAATTGATAAACTTCGTTGTTGATCCAAATTTAGTATTTCGGAACCTCGTGGTAACGTATTGTTTGTGCATGAAAGTCATTTGTTTTGGTAAGTTAGTTTTGTTTCTTCAGTGCAACAGCCCTATAGATTCAGTGGTTACATCAGTGAAATACTCTCTCTGTAAGTTATCCGTATCGACATAAAAGTGTACTACAGTCGAATATCTCTCGTGTATGGGAAACTTAAACAACCTCCATGTTGTCTCGTTGGAGCTTATGTAGCCATTTGGTAGCACATAATATCATCATTTTGGTTAGACTGTGGCTGCCATATCAGATCCCATGTGCAAATATATCTGATCGACTTCACTGAGTTACAAAATGTTATATTGATGTGGGCTTTGGAGAGCTTACTCAGTAGGGGACAGTAAGACACGACCCATCTATTATGAACAGTTAGTTCTGTTCCTCCGACTTTCATTGTGAAGGATACTCCTCCATCATATCCGGGTGGCTCCGTCCATGTCCTGTGATTGTATCCCGTACAAAATTTCTCAGATCTCTTTGTGCACTTGCCTTTGTCCATGCAGATGAAATTTCTGTTCAGCAATCCACATGGTGTGTGTATCATGTGACTCTTCACATGGTGTGTGTATCATGTGACTCTTCACATGGTGTGTGTATCACGTGACTCTTCGCGATAGTGAACTGTCCCTCGTCATTGTTCGGGTCTGGAAATTCTGCCGATATAATCAGATATATCCTATCAGCATGTAGTCTGTCAAACTCCATGCAGCGCCCTCTACGTTATCACTACGACATAGCACTGCCACAAGGATGGTACTTTGCGGACGGATACATCTATTTTTACATATCGTCGGAACTATATTTAGTCACCTATTATCTTATTTTGGCCACAAACAGTTTGCAATAATGGTAATTCTTTCGGTATTGATAAGAACAATTTGAACTGAGCCAGAGATAGACAATTTTAATCCTAAAACATAAGAACTAAGGACATGTAAGAAATCCTTACCAAATATCAGCAGAGCGATGGGAGATAACTCTGCCTGGAGTTTGGTGGTCTGTATATATTTCAACAAAACTGTCATGTGTGACAGGCAAGCCCCGCTTCTGCCATTCTATTGTATAAAAGAAAATATCGAATATGTTGCTGTCTTTTATTAGGTGTTTCAACTTTACGACCTTCTGCCTAAGAACTCTGACAACAAGGTCGTGTCGATGTTGAGCTTTCTGACCTTGAATCCAGTACTCGAGATATTTCTTCCCATTTTGGATTGCATGTCATCATCGTAATGCATAAGTTCAAACATATGCTATAATTATCCTTTTTAAAACGACACCCCTCTTACCGCATTGTTAATTTGTTAATTTGTTAATTTGCTAAAAGAGGAGCCATATCGTTGACGGATAGTGCAATAAACTTTATAGCATGATCACCGACTTGTCTATTTTCATCCGTAATCACTAACCGTGCACATGTTGTGATAATAATATTTTGGAGGGCGTATATTTAATTTTTTTTACCAGGGCATTGCTCGATCTCGCTCAGGGGCGCTTGCAATTGCTGAATTGTTACTCTGTTCAGACCCAGTATCACTTTACATCTCTGCTAACACTCACTCTCTGTGCTGCCCATGATATCAACCTGCAAGAATTTCGGTTCAGCGCCAGCAACAGGGTAGAGTGATCCAATACTATGATAGACCTGTCCTTGTATTCTCTACGTTGATGCCCAAATCCGGAGCCATATCAAATCCAGTCGGAAGTCGGGATTTTTTTTATCCTGTGCCAATGCATTCGCTTATATATGCGAGTCGACCATAGGTCGCCTCGCATATATAAGAGAATGCATTGGCCTAACAATTTTTTACAATTTTAATAATTTGTTCTTGTATTCTTTAACAATTTTATAATTTCACCCATACAGAGCCCCAGACAAACATGAGCAGACGACACTCTTCTATGTGCTTCTATATATGTGTGGGGCTCCCTGCAGGGTAATGGATGTTTTTTTATTTTATATCCTAAAAATTGTAAGAAACATTTATTTAAAAAACATGATAAACTAGAGGTGTGACTGTCCCAATGGGACTACGGATACCCCCCTTTTAACAAAATACTAAGATGTTTGACATGTCAGTAAACATTTAGTTAAAATAATAAAATAACAGTTCCCATTGCAGGTGTACAACCATAACCCTAATCTTAAACCTATTGACAGAAAATTGTAGGAATAAAAGCTTGGACAAAATTATGTATGTTGCGAAAAAAATTCTAAGTCGAAAATGGGGAATAACTCCACACAAAAAATGTCGGACAGACGTCATAATTGCAGGTGCACAGGTTCCCATGGTACTAAATATCAGTGCCAAGATTAAAAAACATTGACCGAAAAATGTAGGAATAAAAGCTCGGACAAAATTATGCATGTTGCAAAAAAAGTTTCTAAGTTGAAAAAGGGGGATAACTCCACCAAAAAATGTCGGACAGATGTCATAATCGCAGATGCACAAGTTCCAATGGTACTAAATATCTGTGCCACGTTTTAAAAATATTGACCAAAAAATGTAGGAATAAAAGCTCGGACAAAAGTATACATGCTGCGAAAAAGTCGAAAAAGGGGGGATAACTCCAAAAAAAAAGTCCGACAGACGTCATAATCGCAGGTGCACAGGTTCCCATGGTGGTTGATGTCTGTGCCAAGTTTCACGGAAATTGATCAAAAAACGACTGAGAAAAACTCCGGACAAATTTTTTTCCACGGACGACGGACGACGGACGGACGACGGACGGACAAGCTGACTCCAGTATACCCCCCCCCTAACTTCGTTGCGGGGGGTATAAAAATTGTTAAGCCAATGTATTCTCTTATATATGCGAGGCGACCTATGGTCGACTCGCATATATAAGAGAATGCATTGGCACAGGGTAAACAAATGTCATCCGACAGCATGAATTGAATTTGCGGGTGTTGTTGCGGAAATGCTTGTCTCCGTCCAACCGTGATTTCTATTGGGTTTGGTGGTTTCTTATCTTAAGTTAAGGCAGTTTGACTAACCCATTCGAACGACACAGACCATCTGGCTCTCCTATAAATGTCAGGGCTTTGCAATGATTACACTCACGATCCATTGGTTCAATTTGCGAGCATATTCTCATAGTCGGTGCCAGGATGATAAATGAAGGCGGCATTAGTCCATTCGTTCTGGCGTTTTTGTACTATATATATATAAGTATGCTCATTGTTTCTTTAGCTAGTCTCTCTTCATGTTGCTCAGAAGTTTCTGCAGCACGAATGTTTGCCGCTCGATCCATTTGACTTGTTTGCTGGAATCCTGTTTTTCGTCCTCTCTTGCCTTAATGATCTCACCGACCGCTCACTTCATCTTCTGTGGACTGTGCCTTGTTGTCCCGATGATCCATGGACTCTCCCGAAGAAACAATTCAGCTGATATGGAACACAAACTATTTAGTCGTTGTTCCATAGTTTGTAGCGAAGCCTAGTCAGTCGATCATCTCTATCTTCGCTTGATTCAGAATAATTATCTAGATTACAGAGAAAAGAGAGAGACCCGATAAGGTAACAGATAAAGAGCGTTCGAGCAGTTATTTGTCCCTATAAGGTAAAGATAAAGAGCATTAGTGTCGTTTCTGTTCGGTAAAGCTGATATGACGCCATAATGTCAAAATGTGACGTCATGTTGAGTCCGGACCCAGCCAGAGAGACGAAATGGGGTCCCGGACCCAGCCAGAGAGACGAAATGGGGTCCTGGTATTGGGTTTGTAGTTGCATTGTCATTAAAAGTTTAATTACCATCCAGATTTAGCATGCTGATATATTTTAGAAAACATAATGTAGTTATATATAATCGAATCACATACGGAATTTTAAACCAATAACAGTTACTGTCAGCAATGCGAAATATCAAATTTCATATTAAACGTATGCTACCGCCCTAAAATGAATTATGTGTGTGGAATATATACATGGCAAATGAAATCATAGAATTTATCACCAACGCAACCTGTTCATAGCAATGATCTGTGGCATCAGTGAATGTCACGATGAACTTAGCCCAAGTCTACTCGTGCGCAATCCAGCTAAGATATGGAATAGCAATCCCAATATATTATTGGTTTCCGTACGAGCAAACTTGGACCATAGATGAACTGTGATTTACCATGTGCCCAAGGACGTGGCTAGAGGGTCTCCGTTGGGGGGGGGGGGCGAGGTGTCCACATTGGAAGTTGCAACTGCACCCTCCCCCCAACCAGAAAACTCATGTTTGCGAAATAGTGTTTGCACCCCTTGGTTTGGAATTATCCAACTGGTATCTCAATACTTTTCAACTGTTGGAAATGTTCAACCCGGACACCCCCATATAGTGTAATGCTCTAATTAATCGACTCCTTAACCCTTTACCCAACAGAATGGCCCTTTGCCAATGCATTCTCTTATATATGCGAGTCGACCATAGGTCGCCTCGCATATATAAGAGAATGCATTGGCTTAACACATTAAAAATTATAAAATTGTTAAAGAATGTAAGAAAAAATGGTAAAAAGTGTTAAAAAAAGATTTTTTTTAGGCCAATGCATTCTCTTATATATGCGAGGCGACCTATGGTCGACTCGCATATATAAGAGAATGCATTGGCACAGGGTATAACTGTAACTATCACAATGTGGTCAAGGAGCCGGTTCCAATGATATCCATATTTGTATGGTTCTATTGAGACAGACCGAAGATATTTTAGGCTGTTGAAGCTTTATTTGGCCGGTTTTGGCCGGTTTGTTGGGTAAAGGGTTAAACACAGCAGAATTATGGGTAACTTTTCAGGATGTAGTCGGAAATATGGCTTGTTGCCATTCATTGGAAAGCTCTCGGGGAGAGCTTTCCGATGAATGGCAACAAGCCATATTTCCGACTAAATCCTGAAAAGTTACCCATAATCTGCTGTGTTTAAGGAGTCGATTAATTAGAGCATTACTGTAGTGTTGGAAAATATCCAAACTGATAGCAACTTTAGACTAAAATTGTGACTATGTATGGAAAAATATGTTACTGTTTGTCTCAAAACAGCAAATTCCATACCAATTATTCAATATATCCTCGCATAAATAGGCACACAATCGACCTATAACGTGAAATAGGTACTTAATGTGATTATTTAATTCTGAAATAAGCAGATAATGGAGTCATATCCGTTATTACGTTTTATAGCGCGGGCCACAATGAAAACACCTGCTAAAGAGCGTACACCTGAAAATTAGTGAGTTGGCTTATTTGTATCATTGTCCGCACATAATCTACTTAGAATTGCCTCATTATGAGTCGATAATGTGATTAAATTTTAAGTAGATTTTTCGACCTAAAACAAGTTCTATTATAAGCAGATAATGTGCTGGTTTTCGGGAGAACAGGCTGAATTATTGGTTGGAACAATTACAACCTATATGTGTTGTAAAATTTACAACAAATGTTGTGTGCATGCGGCAAAAAAAATCCAATTTTTTACCAAAGTTAGGGGGTAGACGCGCCCAAACACCACCTGTCGTATGCAAATTTGACGGAAGTTATCTAAATATGCGGCATTTGGTCTGAAAACAACAATTTTCACACTAAATATTGGTTGGATAATCATACTACATAACAAGTTTAACCTGTTTTTAGTCGGAAATGTCCAAATGTGGTTGTGTCGGGCAAGAACTATTCAACTGTTGAAAATGCTGACCAACGTAGGGGGTACGACACACCAACACGCCACTGCCACACCCTGTAAGTGCACGAGTAAGTGAATTACCAGACATATGAGCTTCGGGTGTATTTATATATCATGCTCTCATGGTATCCCTCTTAAAATCTCTACTTGAAAGAATTTGTGAATTGGTATGCGAAGGAAAGTTTGATGAAGCATTATTTGAAATAATATCTTACCCACAACTATCTAAATACCTCTCCGACGCTTTCAAGACAAGAAAGAACTTTTTATATAGATAATAAACTTATTATAGTAATGGTTAACACATATATACAACGAATCAGATTGAATGTTTTAATTTAACATTATATTTTGCATTTTGATTTAGCAGGAATCGATACGTTAAATATTCCTTATACGTGTGCGAAAATATTATATTAAGCGTGACATATAGGCCTTATAGGCCGGGTGTTTATTGTTTTGTTTTCATTATGTTGTATTATCTTTCTCTCCTTCTCTCTCTCTCTCTCTCTCTCTCTCTCTCTCTCTCTCTCACTATCTCCCCCCAATCTTGGTGGATGGAACGCTTCCGGTGTATACTTGAAACCCGGTATGTTCGTGGATAGAGCACACATAATTATGTTCTTGCGAAGTTGTGTATAAGAATTATCATTGTACGTTGTTCATTTGATTGACACCATGTCCTATTGGCTAGATTGGTCTCTCTATTTCAGATGAGGTTCGTAGTCCAACTGGTCAGTCTCAGATATACACACGAAAACACGCGAAAAGTCCATAAGTACTATGCATGTTTACTGCACATAAGATCCGGTTAAGTGACATCTTGAATTCTTGATACGCGACTTTGACTTCAAACTGGGCCGATAGTGGTCCCACCATATCGAGCAATATTGAGAATGACATGTGTGGTTTTTAAAACGATGTCCAATCCTATGCTTCATTGACATAGTCAGCTATGTACCGGAAAACTGTCGGCAACGTGAAGGCCATGTGCTATACTATATAGTGAATAGATTTTATCGAAAATTTGAGAGAGCAAATGCAAAAACATTATTGAAATAAATTAAATTTTTGAGACAGTGTAAATTTTTGGGGGGATTGGTTGGGATTCGAACCCCGGCCCATGGCGGCGAGCACGCCATGCGACTCAACGTCCGACGCCAATACCACACGGCCACTGAAGGAAGCTGATTCACATGGGCGCACATATATTTTGTCTGTTGTCTGTTTTTACGATGAGAAACTCTCATATTCGCATGTTATATACTTAAAATTTCTTTCCTATTAAATCCGGTGTTGGTGATATCCTCCGTGTTATTGACACCAGGTACACGGGGGGATTGTATTTGCCACTGTATTTGCTGGAGATAGTGCCCCTTTTACATCTGAGTGACACCGTATTGTGTGCACGGAATGGAATAAAACGAACCTCAAATAAAATGAAACAAATTGTTAACCTTGTCGATATCTTTCACAAAATAAACGCAGATAACGACTGTCCAAAAAAGGACAACACGTAAAGAAATGTTCATTGTAAAACCTTATTTATTGTTACCAGACCGCTTTTGAATATATTGAATGTGTCCAGAAATAGGAGCATGTTCCAAACTATTTTGGTAATCATGTAATGGACACTATATTTATTGCATTATTCGGTTTGTAACCGCATGTAATGGACACACTATATTTATTGCATTATTCGGTTTATTATTTCTTAAATTCGCGGGTTCAGATGTCGTCTAAAATTTGACGCTTGATTAACATCTTTGTAACTGAAGTTATAAGCTATACCGAATATATACTATGAACGGCCCTGTTTTCCACTCTGCTGTAAGATAAAACATATAATCTCATTATCGCGCTTCTATCGATGGGAATTATCGCCTCAAACGATAAACCGTGACCCGGTCACTGACCCGGTCGTCGTTTTCAATTTTAGAGAGAGATCCTACGGTAAATATAAAAATCTTAACCTCCACTGCCGGCTGGTAGCATAGAGATGGTGATAATTATATAGGTTTGATGAAAATCGGCGACAAAATATGTTTTCACTTTTGGTGGCCCCTTCCCTCCTCATCCCTCAATCGAATATTAAGGGCTTCGGTTCCTTTAATCCACATCATTAGATTGCTCGTACCAAGGCGGTGACTATATAAGTTTTGGGTGGAAATAGGCAACTAAAAATATTCTTATCAATTTTAGTGCCCCTCCCCATATATGCATGATCGAAACGGCACCGATTTGGTACCCTTAAACTACATGAGTATAGATTCTTCATATATTGGAGAAGAATATATATTAATTTGGTGGAAATCGGCGTTAAAATTTATTTTATCAATGTTGTTCCCATTCCCCAACCCATACCTGACTCGAACGGCGACACGTTTGACGTCTTTAACCCTTTCAGTGCCAGGTCCGATTTCTGTATCAAACCCATATACCCTGTGCCAATACATTCTCTTATATATGCGAGTCGACCATATGTCGCCTCGCATATATAAGAAAATGCATTGGCCTAACAATTTTTCATCATTTGTTATTATTTTTTACAATGTTTTACAATTTTAATAATTTTTTCTTATATTCTTTAACAGACTTATTTTGTAGGTTTAGTGTCAGGGAATCTTACGTTTTTCATGGGCATCAAAATTATTACTATGAATACTTGGTGATAGTTTTGAGTTATAACGTGCCCCTAAGGTTTTCTCCAGTTTGTTTTTAAATTCGCTATAGCATGCTTAAGCATACCCAAAAAAAATTCAACCCAAATAAATCTAAAAATTTTATATTTTTTTTAATTTTTTTTTAGGGCCGATTTTACAGACCGTAAATTAGGCCAATGAGATCGGCCCCTGGCACTGAAAGGGTTAAAACACACCATTAGACGCCTCGTGTCATGGGGATGGTTATATATAAGTTTCTTGGAAGTCAGGGTGAAAGGGATTTTGTTGTCCATGACATCGACAGTTTAACTTTATATTTTTTTAACCTGCACCATTATCTTCCTCATGAAAAGTCTTGGAGCTATCTAGATGCCCCTGTTAATTTATATAGCGGAGACAGACAGACATTTGATAATGTAGATATATAATTAAATCTAGCATTTTTATTTGGGAGTTTTGTCGCTTACAATTAATTCTGATTTTACCTAGCCAATTTCCAAATGAATATATGGACACTTCGATTTCTCAGAACAATGCAAAACGAAGTGAAACTGACATAAGTCTTAAATAAAAAAAAGAGATTACCTCATAAGCTGTGTACGTGGTTGTAGTGGTCAGGCCGTCGTATAAGGGCAGTGAGCTCGGTCTTGCAGT
The DNA here is from genome assembly GCA_032622095.1 of Siphonodentalium dalli. Taxonomy (NCBI): domain Eukaryota; kingdom Metazoa; phylum Mollusca; class Scaphopoda; order Gadilida; family Siphonodentaliidae; genus Siphonodentalium; species Siphonodentalium dalli. Next base: position 272,013,964 of record CP136064.1, on the reverse strand, counting down.
TTGGATAAGTACTTGATGTATTTGAAACACTAGCAGACAAGTAAACAAAAGTCGCTCTTCAAAAGTTTTCGGCCTTATGCCTTCTTCAGTAGATATTATTCAGACTGAGTCACATGATGGAATTCAGGTAAACATACATGCACAAATAACAATGGTGGATACGTTCCAAGACATTATAGGATTAAAGGTACTCAATCCGTAAAGAGGGTCCCCATCTCAACAGATTCCAACAACAACAATCCGATCAGAGGGTCCTATATTACTATTTCTTTGGCTTTGGGGGTAAAATATATTTGATTCGAGTCGAGAACCCACCAAACAAAGCTCAGAGTTATTAGATATTGATTTTTTAAATTTGTTAATTTCTCGAGATGAGTACTAATAACTGCCGTCAATTTGGTAACCTGCTCGAGATTTACGACAAAACTCTATTCAAACAGACAAGGATGGATAACTCTATAGTCAAGTGGTAATAATAACGAAATTTTGACTGTCTTCTGGGCCAGAAAGAATTCCCGATAATGAAAAATAATAGATTTCTAAAATCGATATCTAACAAATCTGAGCTTTGATGGGTGACTTCCTCGACTCGAATCAAATATTTTTGACCCCCGAAGCCATTGAAATAGTAATTGAGAGGAGTTTTATCGGATTGAGTACCTTTAACCTCGATGGTAAGTATCCGCTATTGTTATTTTACATGCATGTTTAAAGATACGGGTGTCGTTGGTGGTGGGTATGCTGTTAAAATATTCACCTCCCTCAAAAACCGCCATAAACAGAAAGAATAGTAAAATATAGACAGATTTTGTTCTTATACCAATCAGAAATATGACATAAACAGTATGTTATTGTCAAATGTTTTTGACAGTTTTTCCTTTGTTATGTAAACAAAAGCAAAAAACGTGACAGAAGCTGGTTTTTGTTTAGATCCGGATATGGTAAACATATAAAGAGCGTTATTTGTTACTGTTTTCCTGATATGGAAATAATAAAGAGCGTTTATATAATTTGTGTGTTATTAACCAATAGAATTGTATTGTGTTATGTAAACAGAAGCAAAACTTCTGTAACACGACCAGGCTCTTGTTTACGTACACCACCGTACGCCTTGGCGACAATATACTATTTTATGCGCTGATTGTGTTTGGCATATGAACAAAACTATATGTTTTAATATTCCTTCTGTTATGGCGATTTGAACAGATTCGAATATTTCTGCAACGAACACCGCCCGTGCCTTTAACTGAATGCCATCATGTGATATAGTCTGAATAATATCAACTGAAGAGGGCCGTTAGAAGCCGCAGATATATCATCATATTTAATCACAGAAACACGACAATATCAAGAAGTTACTATCAGTATGTTTAATTTTTAATTACAGTTGAATAATTTGGGTCCTTCTATAATAACAGCGTGGTAATCGTTGCTGCCTTCGTTGTTACATAATGCCTGTGTTTTAACTTTATTAGCGGACCCGACCGACACAAAAACTTTGATTTTGGGAAACAATAAAAACACGGCATGTATTTTTTTTGTCTCACCTTTTGAAATCGCATGTGATGAACTACGCGCGCATGTACATATTTACTACTTTATTCGGGACGCCTTAGGGTACGATCATACACTGGCAAGTTTGCACGGTTTTGTTTGTAGGCATTTTGTCGTAGAAAACGATATGGTGCCATAATATGAACGGAAACAAGCACACAAAGTGTAACTGTGCCACAGCTAACTGTGTGCGAAGTAAAATCTCTGTGGTTCCACTATAGTAACGATGCTACCGGAATTTGCCTGTAAATATCAAGCAATTATCTCGCAAGAATAAATCACACAGATATTTGAAGGCAATTCCAGTTAAAAGTGGAACTAGATAAATTTTACTTCTCATGTCTTTCGCTTTAATAAAGATGCATGTTATGTGCACATTTCCTTTCATATTCTGGTACCATGTGGTTTTCTATGACGAAATGCCCGCAAAAACATACCGTGCAAACTTGCAGCGTATGAATGTACCCTTATTATGCTTAACGACAATGATTTCGCCAATTATAGTCACTGCGTGCTATTCGTTTATAACAATGACGATGTTTTCTGACTAATTGGATATCAAATTTATGAAAATAACTAATTTTAGCATGATTATTTGTTATTCCTTCCGGGAGCACATCAGTGCAGTGTTTTACATCACTCTAAAGAGAACTTGTTTAGAGAAAACATCCACCAACCAAGTGTCTATAAAACAAACGCCAAAGATACATACAAGCTGGTCCAAGTGTCGCCACTGACCCAACAAGTTCTTATCCGGAATCGAACGAGGTATAGAGTTCTATTATCACACGCCTATAGAGAATGTTTTCACTTTCAAACTATGCCTTGGTGGTGCGATAAAATTAATATGCTCGACAAAGACATTGTCGACCACTAAATCAGTTTGTAACAGTGTCGTTATCTTTGCTAAACGATTCTGTTTAGTCGCGTTTAAACCCTGTTTCCACCGTAACATATAGTATATCACGCCCGCCCAAGGAGAATGTCAAGTACTATATAACAAGTACTATATATAACAAGTACTATATAACAAGTACTATATAACAAGAAAACCATAATCAGAAATGGTAACGCCCTCAAGATCGTATTATTAAGCATAAATAAAATATATTCCAACTAAAATGGACTCATTGTAAAATATCTGGACATAGATAAAAAACTATGTACTTCATAATATCTAAATTTATGTTTGTGCGTATGCAGTGTGCTTGCTGATAAAAGTATGTGTTTGTGAAATTTTTTTAAATGAGAAATCCGAAATAAAAATTTGAAATACTGACACACGATACGTCGCGTATAATACCTGTTGCATTGATACAGCGACAAGCACACATCGATGCCAGAACGAGAGGGCTATAACGATCGGCAAATGTTTAACTAATCTCTTGGCGATAGTAAATTACTATGATCGGAATAATAAAGAGTCATATAAGACTTACAGATTATTTTTTGGCATATCTTATCACAAACCAAAAATCAACTTTATTAACATAACAAGTACACCTTTTACCGGACTCGGAGTCGCACTACAACTTTGAATGCGTCCCAAAACCGGCATCGGGGTCGCACTACAACTTTTAATTCGTCCCAAAAAAACCCATATATATAAATAAAACCCCCAGCGCCCATGGGTATCAAGAATTTCTACATTAGTATACACCCGGAGGGCGTAATAATGGTTTAAATTAAGAGACACAAGGCACTCGGTAATATCCAAAATATAAAAGTATGTTGAACATGGAGAAATAGATAAACTTTGATAGTTCTAAAAAAAAAACGAAATTTCGCGCGTTGAAACAAGTGTTATGTAAAATCAACAATGATCGCTAATCGTGTAGTAAGTTCAAATATTTTAGTCTGAATGTGATTTTCCGAATATATTTCAATGGTTTGACCTTTTCCACTGTTTACCACGAAGTTTCGATTAAACTTTGGTATCTTATCTGGGTAATTGGATTTTCATCAATAATTCAACTATTTACATAACCATGGTTTTCACATGCGAAATATCATTATCAGAGAGTTATTAGCCCTTTCATGACGGGAGCTGCGCTGTCGCAACATTAAAGACCTTGTGTCAATACCACTTTTTTTTTTATCAATTTTTCTTACATTCTTTAACAATTTTTATCATTATTCATAATTTTTTCTTACATTCTTTAACAATTTTTATCATTATTTATAATATTTTCTTACATTCTTTATCAATTTTTATCATTGTTTCTTACATTCGTTAAAAAAAATTATCTTTTTTTTTTCATTTTTTCTTACATTTTTTAACGATTATGAAAAATAGTACAAAATTTGTTAGGCCAAAGCATTATCTTATATATGCGAGGCGACCTATGGTCGACTCGCATATATAAGAAATGCATTGGCACAGGGTTATCGCAAAAATTCACTTTGCGGAGATGCAATTCCTTTCCGCTGCAAATCAATATCAATTTAATGAGCAACAAGTCATTCAACGTTTTAGTACCAAGGTATTGCATTTGATAATGCTACAATAAAAGTCATATTTCTGTTGGTATAAATTTGAATCAATCATCCATTTGAATTATGTTAACGTTCCAGAACTGACAACCATATCTGTCAAGCTATTCCAGGTCATCACCATTCGTTGAATAAAGAAATATTTCCCAGTATCTTTCTTGCATCGCTTGAGATGTATAGCTTCTGGTTATGAACTCTTGTGTTTGAGCATAAACACATAAAACGTACATGTATAAAGGCCTTTTTTGGGGGGTGAAAAAGCTACCCTTAATAATTATTTCTCCTTCCAACATGCTGATATATACCACTCCGATTGTAGAGCACATTCACGTGTCTTGTGGGTGAATTCCCCCGTCTATCAGGTTACGTTTATTTTTTGCAACAGATTCACGATTACAACACTTGATCGCACTCGACTGAAGAAAACTCGCGTGGTTTCGATTGTCGAGACTGATATCAGAACAATATAATATATAGTCTGCATAATCTAGAAATACGAGGTTATTTTTGTGACTGAAACGACAAATGAAGATTTATTTCCTCACACCTGTTCTCGACTAAACTATGTCTCTCCACTTGAATGCCGGGCCGCGAAATTAGGTAACGATCACCAAGTATGAAACAGAGAATGCATTGGCACAGGGTTATCGCCAACAAAATTCAGGAACCTCCCGTCATGAAAGGGTTAATAATGAAAATAAGAAGAAATCCTCTATTATTTCATGTACTGTTTGATAATAGTTGTTTTGCAGACTGTTATGTGATTTCGTTTGAACCCACTTCAAATTTATTGCGTCCATTTAAATATATGGGCGGCCTTCGCGGTGGGTATGCTGTTAAAATATGCACCGCCGTCAAAAACCGCCATAAACAGAAATAATAGTAAAATATAGACACACTTTGTTCTTATACAATCAGAAATATGGCATAAACAGTATGCTATTGTCAAATGTTTTTCATTTGTTATGTAAACAAAAGAAAAAAACGTTACAGAACATGGCTTTTGTTTAGATCCGGATATGGTAAACATAAAGAGCGTTATTTGTTACTGTTTTCCTGATAGATAGATAGATAGATAGATAATTTTTTAATGGCTAAAAGATGCAAAATTTGCAGACATGAGCATAAGCATATATACAAAAGTGTAAAAACAGAGTGTGACATTCATATAATATAAATATAAAAAGTATAGATATATAAATATACCAAGAATGCAGCTTGACAGTTCTGTAGAGGGACAAGATAGTGAATAAACCTAGCTTAGTAATGACTACTAAATAGATACTCGTACCTGTATATATATATATACAACATGAAAAATCAACCCGTGCTATCCCACCCTCCTACCTCAACAGGACTGTCATGTTGCTTAATAGATACTAGTAATAGAACCAACAGCTCTTCGCCACCTACATATACACACTGCTGCCATGTATGGCCGGCTTTAGACTGGCATGTCCATGACCGAAAGATGGAATCCCTAAATACAGACAGCAATGACAATATATGCAGCTGGCCAAGTACTGTCATCGTACATAGAAATATAGAGGGGAAAATAGAGTAGTAGAGGAGAAATATATATATGAAATACGCTCGTCTGACAAGTCATGCCATCGATTGCCATCAAGGAGCGCACAGGAAAGCAAGCCAAAGCTTGCTTATTTCCACTGTGGTCCTTAGTGGTAACCGACCACATGACCGACCAGGCCACAGAACAAGTTCTCATAAGGTCGTACGGTATTATTAATAGCATGATTCACACCATTAATAATATACAAAGTCAGATTCCTTAGTACCTAAAATTTTATCGAATAATTCCTGTTTTATTAGGTGATTCCATGTAGCCAAGTTGCAGTTAGGTTCAATATATTTTACATAATTATTCCACAATGTGATTCCTGTGTAGAAAAAGCTATTGTAATCAAATACCCTAACATGGGGCACAGATAATCTAAAGATTCCAGACCGGAGATTATATTTACATTGAGTGTTCGAAAATTGGAATCCATCTCTTAGGTATGTAGGAGCTTTCCCATCTGTAATATTTTTCATGATAGTCAGCTTTCTTTGGGAAACTCTGGATTCAACCGGAAGCCATTTAATGGTTTTAAACTCTTCATGACCTATATGTGAAAATCTATCCAAGCTCAGAACAAACCGGATTAATTTGTTTTGAAATATTTGTAGTTTATTTTTGGTAGTTTTACTCAAAGAGCTATACCAAATAGAGGATACATAATCGAGGTGGCATTGCATTAATGAGTTAGCAAGTAGTTTCTTTGTGAAAGGGGTTAGAAAGTCAGCCTTTCTATATAAAAATTTGAGACGAGCAGTTACTTTATTTAGTACCTGTTTGGCCATTTGTTCCCCAGTGAGACTTTCATCGAGACAGGCACCCAGATATTTCACCTCCTTGACGGACTGAATATTGATACCATTGCAGCAGATTGCAAGTTCGGGACATTTATTAATTTTGCGTTTGGAGCCAAATAAGATGGATTCTGTTTTGCCTAAATGAAGTGACAATTTGTTGTCGACTAGCCAGTGGCTTAGTGATGTTAATACAGTACTCAGCTGATCTGCTATCACTTTTGAATCATTTCCCGAGACTACCTGATATGGAAATAATAAAGAGCGTTTATATCATTTGTGTGTGATTAACCAATATAATTGCGCTGTGTTATGTAAACAGAAGCAAAACGTCTGTAACACGAGCAGGCTCTTGTTTACGTACACAGTCGTGCGTCTTTACGACAATAAACTATTTACGCGGTGATTATGTTTGGCATATGAACAAAACTATATATATTTTAATATTCCTTCTGTTGATGGCGATTTGAACAAATATGAATATTTCTGCAACGAACGCCGCCCGTGTCTTTAAACATTCGATTTGCTGCAAGAATCTTTATCGTCCTTTCAGTAGCTGCTGGATGTCTTGTATGTGTGTAGGCCCTATCTATTTTAACACTTGGAACCGCACCAGCATGTGAAACAAACCATCATTATACTTGATATAATTTGTGTCTCCAATTCGTCACTGGCATCTAAGCGATTTGACAGCACACTTTTAATACCCCACCCTGCAAATAATACCCGCTGATGTAAGATATAGACAGAACACAACGCGCATCTTAATCGAGATGTGTTCTGTATTTATTATACACCGTTTAGTCAGATAAGTTCATACACAGAACGACACGATGTTTAAATGGGTTTGTCGATACGGCACGAGTGATGTCGCGGAAGGATAGAACGAGAGGCGCTTGCGCCTCGAGTTCTATCCCTCCGCGACAGCACGAGTGCCGTATCGACAAACCCATTTACACATCGTGTCGTTCTGTGTTTATTACACGCTTCGCGTCCTAGAATCCGTGCATTAAAAATACATGATTAGAATGTTTATTTAGTCTCATACAGGGCGTGTTTGTCATGGGTGATGATTCTTTTATTTAAATAGTTCCAGTTTCATGGTTGAGGCGAACGTCATGTACGTCATTTTACGACAACGAGATGTGTATGGAACGTACGTTCCATACGGATTTGTGAATATGGAACAGCAATAACACTGTACTTCTAGGAAAAAGCGTATAATAAAATCATGAATGTCACCTCCATTGTTAATTGTTACTATACCTACCTTTTTTTGTGATTTAAGTCTGACAAATAACCAGTAATTATGGGGGGGGGGGGGTCACCGAAGCGGATTATCGACGTAATGTTCGTCATCGTTATTGGCGACAACGTCAACAAGAATAGTTCCGGCTTGTATTCCACTAGAGGTACATACACTAATATGTATTCAATGGCTGGGATTCCGTTGAATACATATATGACTCACGTCAATGGGTGTGGAATAATAAATAAGATTATTGCTGATGGGATGTAAAATAAATTCCATGAGTGATCATAAGTTGCTGCTCTCATGACCATAGACCTCCTTTTGAACAAGTAGTCTGCCAAGCTGTAAAGCAGAGTTCAGTCCTCTCGCTACTCTGGTATGTTTTCGTAATTAAATCTAACATGTTTCATTTAAAGGTATACAATCCGATTCGATGGTACCCGTATCATCAGATTCCAACAACAACAACAACAACAGCATTTCTTCAAAAGACGCTTAATCAGAATCGATTAATTACCAACAAATAATGCTAACCACCGTCAACCCTAGTATAACATATATATCAGCATTTTGTTCAACGCAATTTGGTGTCGGTCGATATCGATTTCAAAAATCGATATCACTTAACTCTGAGCTTTGAAGGGTGGGTTCTTCGGCTCGAATCAAATAGTCCCCCCCCCCCGAAGCCAAATAAATAGTAATTTAGGAGCGTTAAAGTGTTTTGTCAGATATAATTCATTCTGGCTTGATTCGGACAATTCGGGTTCTCAGAAAAAAGCAGAATGATTTATAACCGACAAAGTCTAAAAGTAAAACTAGTGATTTCCTCACAGTCTGTATAGTTGGGTTGGCGATTATCGCAATACGATAGGGGAACACCGTGTGCGTAACGTAACTACCACAAGTATAACGTACTCTGATAACAACTTATCGCCAATTTCATGCTTAAAATTTTTTAAACATATCATCTTCGTCTTGTTTTATTTTATTTTTAATTTATGAAAAGGAATAATAAATGGGGTGCCCGTGAAACTTAGTACGAACGTCGGAGTGTTCCCCTATCGTATTGCGATAATCGCCAACTGTATAGTTGGTGCATAGCAGTGTTCAATCTGCATCTGCATTCAGTGCCATCTAGATTCATTTATGTAAGTCCTGCGTAGCCAGGGGACTGAACTCTACGTTGCAGTTTGGCATCATGCTTGGTAAAAAAATTACTTCCAGTGAAGGTTCTTTGCCAAAAATATTTATAAAATAGTTATATATTTGAATGACAACAACCAAGCACACAGAAGTAAACAAAATGGAACGTATTTGTTATTGGTCCGCTCCATCCGTCTGTCAGTCCGTTCGCTTTTTAGTTTCCGGATCATCACTTTAGTAAGTCGGAAATGAATGGAATGACATTTGGTATGTGTGTGTACTGGCACAAAATACAGGTCAAGTTTGAATTTGGGTTCCGCCGGCCAATTTTCACCAGCGTTACGGCCTTTTTGTTGGATGTTCACTCAATTTTCGTTTCCGGATGATAACTTTAGTAAGACTGAATTGAATGGAATGAAATGTGTGAGTTTACTAACCCAAAATACAGATCAAGTTCTAATTTCCGCCCGCCAATTTTCACCAGAGTTATGACCCTTTGTTGTAATTACCACGGGCGTATCTTGTCACGCTCTGGCGATGCCCGTGTTAATCAATTATGGTGGATTGAAAAACTCGTGACACGAACATAATTTATATTGTTAAAACAATGATCCGATTTAGGATATGTTATGGATACTCGATAATTATCAACATTAGCCAGTGAGAACTATATTGTATAATATGTTTACTATACTATACTATGTGACTCTTTTTGTTAACCCACTAATTGTTCATTGTACTACATTGGATTGTAGCTTGAATAAACTACCCACAAAGCTCGCAGTGAATCGCGTACCTTGCAGGGGGCAGTGTGGTGTCAATCCTGAGTTTAGTGTGCCTGTCATTTGCAGAATGAGGTCCCCATAGGGTGAATTTAGTGACGCTATCCTGCATAGCGGGCTAGCATAACTAAATTCACCCTCTGGGGACCTCATTCTGCTTAGGCCCCAACTGCTATGGAAGGCAGCTATGGAAGACATACACTCGGATTGAAGTTCCCAAATGGTGAATATTGTGATGTATACCCATTGGGAAGCTCGATTATGCACTGTGTCGTCTGCCAATTTGGGGATATAGAGAAACTAAACTAAAAAAGAAAATAGAATCTATGAAATGTGCATGATAATAAAGAAACTTTCCAGAGAAGATGAGGCCTAAGCAGAATGAGGTCCCCAGAGAGTGAATTCGGTGATGCCAGCCCGCTATGCGGGATAGCGTCACTAAATTCACCCTCTGGGGGACCTCATTCTGCAAATGACAGGCACACTAAGCTCAGGCTTGGTGGGTGCACATACAGAGAAATCAGGTTACATCTGCCTAGTTCGTTCAACTTGCGCTATACATTATTTCGCCCCAAAGTCTGTGTTATTCAAATCCATTTCCATTCGTTATTTGTCCAGTTCAAATCCATTTCCCCTCGTTATTTGTCCATTTCCCCTCGTTATTTGTCCATTTCAAAGCACTCTTATTCTTCTCTGTTTATTTATTGCATCGAGCGCGTTGTATTTTAAATTCAAAAAAGTCCAATGTAACTGGATATATGATATAGACATCTCCCAAAATATTACTGGGAAAATCCTTCGCGCGAAAAGTTTCATGGACTCTTGTCAATAGAAAATATCTCTCGTTTGAAACAACTCTCTATTTTCCTAAAAATTGCCTTTAGAGAAGTTTCTTAATTTCAATTAATTATATACATTGTGGAAGGCAGCTGAATTAGCTCATTGCATGGTCAATAATTCAAACTGATAATCAAAATGACATTGAAAACATAAGGAAGAATATAACTTATGTGATTACACGATTTTTCAAAGAACAAAATAAGGAACAAGGGGAAAAAAGAAGAACAAACCACACGTTTGTAGGGAGGGGTCTCATTTCCATCATGTATATATTGCATACAAAATATTGTATATATGTTTTGCATGTTACTCATTAATTTGGGTCTTCGCAATAAAGCATTCATTCATTCATTCATATAAAATGGCAGGAAATGTTATAAATAGTTCAAGTTGTCGCATGGCTCCATGTGATTAAAGGCTGATACAAATTTAAAACGTGTTAAAACTTCCTCTTTTGAACGTCGACATCATCAAAACCTTCTATTAATGAATTCATGAATCATATCTAATTATTTTATCTTTCTATTAATGAATTCATGAATCATATCTAATTATTTTATCTTTCTATTAATGAATTCATGAATCATATCTAATTATTTTATCTTTCTATTAATGAATTCATGAATCATATCTAATTATTTTATCTTTCTATTAATGAATTCATGAATCATATCTAATTATTTTATCTTTCTATTAATGAATTCATGAATCATATCTAATTATTTTATCTTTCTATTAATGAATTCATGAATAATATCTAATTATTTTATCTTTCTATTAATGAATTCATGAATCATATCTAATTATTTTATCTTTCTATTAATGAATTCATGAATCATATCTAATTATTTTATCTTTCTATTAATGAATTCATGAATAATATCTAATTAATTTATCTTTCTATTAATGAATTCATGAATCATATCTAATTATTTTATCTTTCTATTAATGAATTCATGAATCATATCTAATTATTTTATCTTTCTATTAATGAATTCATGAATCATATCTAATTATTTTCTGACATAGAAAACGTACAGACGGTGATTTTATTGTGTCAAATATGTGACCCGCCATATCAAATCCAGTCGTAAGTCGGGATTTTTTTTACCCTGTGCCAATGCATTCTCTTATATATGCGAGTCGACCATAGGTCGCCTCGCATATATAAGAGAATGAATTGGCCTAACAATTTTTTATCATTTTTTTTAAAATAAATGTTTCTTACAATTTTTAGGACATAAAATAAAAAAACATGCATTACCCTGCAGTGAGCCCCACACATATATAGAAGCACATAGAAGAGTGTCGTCTGCTCTCATGTTTGTCTGGGGCTCTGTATGGGTGAAATTATAAAATTGTTAAAGAATACAAGAAAAAATTATTAAAATTGAAAAAAATTGTTAGGCCAATGCATTCTCTTATATATGCGAGGCGACCTATGGTCGACTCGCATATATAAGAGAATGCATTGGCACAGGGTAAAATGGGCTGTATAATTAATTAACAACACAACAAGGAGAGAGTTGCATAGTTCTGCCCACTATATTGTAGTTGTGACTCCTCTCGGGTAGAATGTTTTGTTATGAAAATAGAGGGTTAACGTTGTGGTGTATATCTACAGCGGTATTTACAAACATTTTGTTATATTCACACGATTTGTCGATCCTGTGAACATACTAATGGTCATTTTTTGCTGGAGTTCGACGGGTGTATTCGCTTCAGATGACACGTTGCGCGGAGTGAGGTACCTTGTTACCCGAAATGTGTTTTACCATTATATCATCTGCCACGGTAATGTAGTTAGTTGTATGATAAATATAGCCCACACAGATATATCTGTGACGTGGCTAGAGTGCCTCAAATCAAAACGAAATCTGGGAATTCTACTACCCCCACAACCGTTAGGTGGTATTTTGTCATCAAGTGTCTCCACATTTCCAGCAGGGTCCGCGCTGGGCAGAAATTTACTTTTGCCAAATTATTTGCCAAATGGAAATATTTTTTGCCAAATTCTTTTAGAATTTGCCAAATGTTATCCCTGATAGTATCATTTTCTGCAACCTTGAGTGGATCTTGTGTTTCGACACTCGCGGTTTGAACGACGTTTGATATCGATAGGAAAGCATTTAGTTAATAATTATACTCGCATCTATATTGTGGTTTATCATACAACAATAGTTAACTGTTCCTAAACCATATAAAACACCACTAATATAATTATATTGTATAAGAGTTTCCTGAAATGAATGGTACTGATTGACCAATATATTTTCAACTTTCTTCAGGAATTAAAAATTGACTTGCCAAAACTTTTGCAAAACGAAATATTTGTTTGCCAAATGTGAATTATTTTTGCCATTGGAAAATTTGGCAAGTGGCAGCGCGAACCCTGATTTCCAGCCTTTCATCCTCTGTTGTTGGACTAAGTTCTAATAACAACAAATTTAACACTAAATACAGGATGGAAAATCAAACTAACATCACAATTTCAAGATACTTTGGTCTAAAATTTCTAACTAATGTTGGGTCAGGCATGCGATTATTGAAAATTGTTGGCCAACAAACTTTTCAACAATGCCACCAGACGAATTAGACATCGCCAGATGATCTCTCGCCGTAAAATGAAAGACAATAACTGATGTTGAATTGATCATTGTTGCATGGTAACTGGGAAAAAAGACACCCAGGATCTCCTAAACGTGCCATAAGATACTCAGGATCTCATAAACGCACAAAAAGATACCCAGGATCTCATAAACGTGCAAAAAGAATCACATGATCTCATAAATGATACAAGCACACAGGATTTCCTAAACGCACAACACGACACCCAGGATCTGCTAAACGTGCAACAAGACAGCCAGGATTTCCCAAAAGTACAGAAAGATACCCAGGATCTCCTAAACATACAAAACGACGCACATGATCTCCCACACGTGCAGCAAGAAACCCAGGATCTCCTAAACGTACAAAAAGAAAACCAGGATCTCATAAACGTACAAAAGACATCCAGGATCTCCTAAACGCGCAACACACCCAGGATCTCCTAAACGTACAAAAAGACACCCATGATCTCCCAAATGTGCATACAGACACCCAGGATCTCCTAAACGTACAAAAAGACACCCAGGATCTCCTAAACGTGCAAAAAGACACCCAGGATCTCATAAACGTACAAAAAGAAAACCAGGATCTCATAAACGTACAAAAGACATCCAGGATCTCCTAAACGCGCAACACACCCTGGATCTCCTAAACGTACAAAAAGACACCCATGATCTCCCAAATGTGCATACAGACACCCAGGATCTCCTAAACGTACAAAAAGACACACAGGATCTCCTAAACGTGCAAAAAGACACCCAGGATCTCATAAACGTACAAAAAGAAAACCAGGATCTCATAAACGTACAAAAAGACACCCAGGATCTCCCAAATGTGCATAAAGACACCCAGGATTTCATAAACGTACAAAAAGAAAACCAGGATCTCATAAACGTACAAAAAGACACCCAGGATCTCCAAAATGTGCATAAAGACACACAGGATCTCCTAAACGTGCAACAAGACACCCAGGATCTGCTAAATGTGCAACAAGACACCCAGGATCTCACAAACGTCCAAAAAGACAGCATAGATCGCATGAACGTGCACAAAGATACCCAGGATATCATACATGTACAAAAGGACACCCATGATCTCATACATATACAAAAGGACACCCAGGATCTCACAAACGTCCAAGCGCATAAACGTGCACAAAGATACCCAGGATATCATACACGTACAAAAGGACACCCATGATCTCATACATATACACAAGGACACCCAGGACACATATGATCTCCTAAACACGCAAAAGAACACGTACACAAAGACACCCAGGATCTCCTAAATGTAGAAAAAGACACCCATGATCTCCAAAACGTGCAAAAAGTAACCCATGATCTCCTAAACGCGCAAAAAGTAACCCATGATCTCATAAGCGCACAAAAAGTCACCCGTATGTGGCCCATATGGTGTACCGAAGGATTTAGTCATTCAAAGAGTAAAATAAATTTTCACACTATAAGTCCCGTTAGTCAATAAGGGTCGTAACCAGGGACGTGGCTAGAGGGTCTCCGTTGGGGGTGTCCACCTTGGGAAATTCCAACTGTACCTGCACCCCCCCCCCCCCCTTGAATCAGATTCGGACCAAACACAAGTTTTGCATAATTCCATTTGCACCCCACCCCTTGCACCTCAGTGCTCTCAGGCCTAATATCCTATATATTCATAAACCATGGTTCTAAATTCCTGGTATGAGAACATTCAGATATTTTAACCTGAAAAATTGCATAAATCCTAACATCTGGTGGTAAAACTCCAGACAAATGCACACGGCTACGGACAAGAGACCAGGACACACCGGACTGACCATGGTTGTTCCGTGCAGTGTGAGAAAATTTTGAAAACTATACAGAAAATAGCAAATCCTATAGCATCTAGACTGGCCTCAACTGAAGTTTTCCTATAGTGTTGAAAATTTCAAACCTAATACTCCCCCTCAGGTTGGAAAATTCTGCAACTAATGACCATTTCAGTCCACAAGTTTGACCAAATGTAGTTAAATATTGTTTTGTTAAACTAATTAGCAGTTTTTTATTGGCCACGGTTCGGCCCGGTGTGCGAAAATTTTGAAATCTGAACAAGAAAATCGCAAAATCCTACCATCTAGACTACCATCAAGCCTTCCTAGAGTTGGAAATTTCAAACCTGACATCCCCACTTAGGTTGGAAATTTCCAACTGATGACAATTCCAATGACAATGCTGACCAAATGTATGACAATATTGTTTTCTTAAATGAACTAGCAGTTTTTGACTGGCCACGGGGGAGGGACCAGGACACAAGCTTTCCAAGTGTTGGAAAATTCCAACCTGTCACCCCCACCCCCAAGGTTGGAAAATTTCCAACTGATGACAATTTCATTCCAAAATTTTGCAAAAATATGCAAATATTTGGTCCAAAAACAATTAATTCCCCCCAATAAATTGTTTGAAAATCAAACTAGAAGAACATTTTCAACCTATTGTTGGTGTGAAATTTCCAACTAATGTTTTGGCAGGTATGAAATTTCCAACTGTTGAAAATTTTGACCAAAGTTCGGGGGTTGAGACACCCCCCCAAACCCCCTGTCGCCACGTCTCTGGTCGTAACTGTAGACAAAATTAATGGACGAAACCCGCGGTTTGCAAATACTCTACCCCCCCCCCCCCCGTACATGTTGGTTCATCAGCACATCGAAGATCATTAAAATCTGACTGACGATGACCAAGATCTAGTGGTTCAAATTTGTTACGGACGGCGCCCATTTCTGTATACGCCACCCACCAAACTTCGTTCTCTGAAATGAATGCTTAATTTGGGATGCCACACTATGATATCGATGCCACACTATGATATCGATGCCACACTATGATATCGATGCCGCATGCAAGTGCGGTGGGACCAGTAGTGTATATGTCGTTCAACTGTAATATTATGTCTGGACGGTTATAATTATATGGCATTCTAACTCGGTATTAATACAGGTAATTATGGTGATACTGACAGGCAATGCCTTGTACCATGGGGTGCTAAAGTTATCTGTACCTCGTCCCCGACGCGTGCGCGTAATGGTACCATGAAATGGGCAAACGCCGAATGAGCAGCCGTAAACATTCCATATATGGAAAAAGGCATATCAGCAAAAAATCTCTTTCGATGTCGTCGCATGAAATGGTGCGACGTTTGACCCATGTTTGTATTTTAGGGATTCATCATTTCTCGAAGATACCGCCCTTCAACCCTTTACCCAACAGAAGGGCCCTGTGCCAATGCATTCTCTTATATATGCGAGTCGACCATAGGTCGCCTCGCATATATAAGAGAATGCATTGGCTTAACACATTAAAAATTATAAAATTGTTTAGGCCAATGCATTCTCTTATATATGCGAGGCGACCTACGGTCGACTCGCATATATAAGAGAATGCATTGGCACAGGGCACAACTGTAACTATCACAATGTGGTCAAGGAGCCGGTTCCAATGATATCCATATTTGTATGGTTCTATTCAGACAGACCGAAGATATTTTAGGCTGTTGAAGCTTTATTTGGCCGGTTTTGGCCGTTTTGTTGGGTAAAGGTTAATATATCATGACGATTCGTGTTTCATTCTCGAGTAACCCTTTCTCGCGCCGTTTCAGATTGTAGTTCGACAATTATTACCAGTTAAAGATGCCCTGTCAGATTTGACACCGTAAAACCCTCAGCTGTACGTCTTATAGACAAGACAATAATTAGATCGGACCCTTGAGTCGATTAATAGGAGTGATTGATGGCCAGATATCGACTTCAAACGTTTTTATCACGTTTTGAATTGTTATCAGTCTAGGAAAACAATATAATGACCGTCTCTTATAAAGAGCGTTCTCTATTATGATCTATGGCTCTCGTTTTCAAAGTTAAATGATGTATTATTTTGAGTATTTTCGTGATACTTGTGTCATAAACTCATTTTCATTATAATTACAATTTTTGCATAATTCATAGAGTACATGAGTGTATTTTGCACTATGACATGGCTTAAATTAATTCATTTGATGCATATATTCTGTTGAGTATAATAGGAGATCGTCCAATAAATGGCCAGATTTAATGTACAGCCCCCCTTTAACTATCCGCTCATCTAAAATCACCAATAACGATAATAACATGTCACAATAGTGAAAGTAAACTGGTTTATTCCATAGTAAAAATTATATTTGCTCTGAACTCCACACGAGTTTAAAACTGAAAGAAGTAATTTAATGTGAAAATTAAATTTGTATCAATAGTAATTGAATGTTGAAATAAAATCACATGGCATGTGTTCACATGTTGATTCTTATCGGGCGTACTCGATTGTCACCGAGTTGAAAATGTCGACATAAAAGCTGAACTTTTCCGATTAAACTTCGGGACAATTCGGGTCTTCCCTAAACGTAATGGGAAATGTGAGGTTTCTCCCAATTACACGGCATATTTTGAAGGCAATTTAACATAGAAGATAGATTATAATACGTCATTATGACCGCAATATATCACTATTTACGATAAATATATATAGCTTTCTGTATTGATATGTACGTATAATAAATTCAATTAAAATTTACCCAAAAAAAAACCCGCCACTGGATCTGGGCGTAAAGTTTAACATAGAAGATAGATTATAATACGTCATTATGACCGCAATATATCACTATTTACGATACATATAGCTTTCTGTATTGATATGTATAATAAATTCAATTAAAATTGACAAAAAACCCGCCACTGGATCTGGGCGTAAAGTCCTGTATAGCAGTAACGGAAGCGTACTTTGGCGTAAACTAGTACTAGCCCTACCAATACCACAAGCTGTGTTACGTTGAAGGAAACTTGCACTGATTATATAATACGTGATATTTCCAGATTAATTGAACATACAGGAATAAGTCTGATGCGAGTTGAAGATTATTAAAGGTGTTTTCAATTGTTTATAAGTCTCGCCATTATAATCGGTGATATTTTCAGACAAAAATCGCTCTTATGACAAATGACATTCGGTGAACCGACGGGAGAGATTGGCTATGCCAGTCAGGCGTACATTATTACAACGTTTAATAGCGCGATATGACTTTGAGGATCATCTGTACCAGTGCAGTTACACCCGTTAGACAAATGTACCAGTTAAATTGGCTACGACGTTGCCCGGCACGAGAAAACATCTGTGGTTAAATGAACAAAATATCTGTGGATCAATTAAATGCATTCATGACTCTATGTTCTATGTATCAGCGTTTTAAAACAGGACATTAAGCCATTGATAGGACTATTACAATTTAATTGTCATTTGTATATCATTTAACGAGCCTGCGGTTCGGGCATCACCAGTTCCACAACTAAACTATTTATGGCAATACGTGGTAAAATTCCCATTAAATGCAGATTGACGTGAGCGTGTACAAATGGGTTCCGAATCCGGATAAACTCAAGTCACCAGTCTTCATAAACTTCAGATCCGCAAACATATCCTCAGAAACACGGAATTATACCAATGCATATATATCACTATAGTAAATAGATCAATGCTGATGACAGGAATGGAGCGAGGAAAAAGTTACTATGTGGTCACGTGACTATATGGTCGCTATTCTGGGTAAAATTAAGAAAACGGATATAAACACGAATTTCTCGTGTTCTGCTAACGGAAATTAACAATGCATAGTATACATCAATCGAAGTCCTAGCTTATCCCGTATACATTGAAATTATAACGTCTATACATCAATTTTGCAAAATACAAATATAAATTACAAACAGTGAGTGATGAATCGGCCAATCACACGCCGGCAACGGAACAAAATTCTTCATAGAAATCCACACATTTTTGTTTGTAAATTACGCAGCGACACACCCAATATTCATATAGATCAGACGCGTATCGACCACTCTACTCAGTGCTGATACATCGCGTTACAAATGTGTTCCGTGTGAAATGTTCTAGAAACAAGAACAGGATCTTCGTCAATCTAAGAATGTTCGTAATTAACACAATAAAACTGATTATGAATTAGATATGACATGTTTGCCCAGAACGACCAGCTATCGAACTTTGTGAATATCGCTTCAATTTGGCCTTAAACGGAGCGGTATCGTTTTGCGACACCATCAACCCGAGTAATATCGTTTGGCATCACCAAGTTCCGTAACTCTACGGCGGCGGATGTTGTTGTTGTTGTTGTAGTTGTTGTTGTTGTTGATACAAATGTCAATGCAATTATGAGTGATTTCAATATGCACACTCTATTGTATAGGTAAAAAATTGTCGCGGCGGCAGTGAGGGGGTGAGGGGGGCCGCCGCCGCCGCGCCAATTTTTTACCTATACAATAGAGTGTGCATATTGAAATCACTCATAATTGCATTGACATTTGTATCAACAACAACAACAGCCGCCGCCGCCGCCGCAAACGACGCCGCCGCCGCAAACGCCGCCGCCGCCGGCTGCGTATGCCGCTCTCACCCCCTCCCCCTCCGCGCGCGCGCCAATTTTACAATGTCGGCACATTTAACATCTAAAATTAGAAATGAAACGTGTCGGAACACGTTAATATCATGCATTTTGATTGGTTAGCTGGCTCAACATAATAAAGGGACTGCTGATATGTTATGTCTGACGTAGAAGGGAAAACAAATAATAATGGATACACAGCTCAAGAAATTGAACAGTATGGAAGTTGGCGCAGTTACGAAATATTTGATGAAAAGTTATGTCAGGCATATCATTCTGAGAAACGGCTTTCATTACCCAGACACTAACAACTTTTATTTATCAGAGTTAGATGAAATACGTGACTGCACCAGAAGAATACTTCAACAGCTGGAAAATTATAACATGTGGCTGTTAAATGAGCTGACAGGGAAATTGGACAGTTACGATAGGGATCATTTTCCCTATATATTTAGTGACTTGTTGGACAATATATTTCGGGAAGATGGCCCCTACACATGGGAGAGAATAATGGCTGCATTCCTGTTCACAGGAAAAATGTGTTTAAAAGCATACAAAGACAACGACTTCTCATTGGTCAACGAAATTGTGCAATGGGCACACACTATCGTGACATTATACACTGACCAATGGGTCGAACGGGAAGGCAGTTGGGATAATTTCTTCCAGGAATGTCTAAATATTGACAATTACTCGTCAAAAATGTTGACAATGAACCATAATGTTTTCAGATCGATTCATGGATGTGTACATTATTGGCAAACATATTAATATAAATTGTGTGTGTATATATATATATATATATATATATATATATATATATATATATATCCGCAAACGCCGCCGCCGCCGGCAAACGCCGCCGCCGCCAATTTCTTTGCATGCCATAGGATTATGTACTTGCCGCCGCCGCCGCCGACGGCAGCGGCGTTGACATGCGCATTACTAGGACTTACCCGCAGTTTATAAGGGTATACGTCTTGGATGGTAATTTGGCGCCTATAAAAACTACTACTTCAGAGTACACTTTGAACTTTAGCCGGAATGGGGACTCCGTACTATTATGACTTTGATCTTAATAAATATGTACCCTACGATGACTCGAAAGACCTACCCAAGACTGAAGCGAAACCTGGAAAACTTATAAGGAAACCGGAGCTAAGAAGATAAAAGTTGAAGAGATAAAAGGAGGAAGAGCGAAGAAGACAAACATTGGAAAAGTTAAAAAGGAAACTCCAAACGACATATTCACTGAACTAAAATGAGTAATTTACCTAAATTTTCGAAGGCTATTGAAAGGCCGGTGGATAAAGTGGACAAATATATGAAGAATGGTTTTGAAGATCGTGATGCAGTGAAAATGTCAATATTAAAGTACAGACCATTGCTAGAAAAGTTCATGGACGAAAAAAATGACACATCTGACGAAAGTGATGACAATTCGGACGAAAGTGACAGTGAATAGTTAATATAATAAATTGTAGTATGTACCACATGTCATGTTATTTTTCTCTGTTTTCCCTCGCTCACTTGCTTTTTTCGGCGGCGCTCACCACCGTACCCCATAGCTTTCCGATGAATGGCAACAAGCCATATTTTTGACTAAATCCTGAATTTTGTTTAATTTTTGAAGTTTTTTGAAATTTGTGAAATTTTTGAAATTTTTGAAGTTTTTGAAATTTTTTGAATTTTTTGAAGTTTTTGAAATTTTTGAAATTTTTGAAGTTTTTGAAATTTTTGAAATTTTTGAAATTTTTGAAATTTTTGAAGTTTTTGAAATATTTTGAATTTTTTTGGACATGCCCAACTGGTATACCCATAGACCATGATGCAATGCGTGGACGGAGAATATAGGTCAAACTGTCTAGACTAACACCAACAGGAGTACTGCTGAGAATGTAGGTCAAACTGTCTAGACTGCCACCAACAGGAGTACTGCAGAGAATATAGGTCGTGTACTTCGGATAGAGTTATCGTTCCTGAAATACCCCCAAACAGGGGCCTTATCATCACACACAACTAATTATTTTCCATATGCGACAGTGTTGACTATAAATCCCGCCGGAGATGACTTAAGCTTATTTGAACTTGGTCAATTTCCCATTATAACGTCATCCGACATACCAGTTGGTGACAGCAAGCGCGCCCTTTCGGCCCTTTCGGTATTTTTAAAAGCAATAATCTTGCATTTCCACAACTACCCCATTTACTGTACAAAAATAAGCATAAAAATACCCAGACGCCTTCCACAACTTCGGGACCCCACCGGCTCTTCCTGGCAATTAAAAAAAAATGACCGCCATATTTATGTAGGCTATAATTTTCTGTTCCCGCTCAGGGTATTTTCCATCAAAGACAATCAACCAATCGGCAGCCAGAATTTGTGTTTATTCTGACCCAACACAAATTCAAGAACTATTATAGTGGAATTTGACAGTGCTAAATCCACCATTTCCTTGGAATTGGGTAAACTATGGGTTCCCAGTGCACATCCAATTTCCACTCGTAGCAACATTGCATAAAATGTTCAGTCTCCAGAGAAAATGTTTTTGCAATCTTTTGCGCCGGCTTATTTTAGTTAATACAAACATAATGGTGCCTGTATAAATGACATTAAAATTATCAACCAATCGCTCCTTAATAACAATATTTAGACCAATTGAATGTCAGTTGACTTCCTTAAAGGCCAGGCCCACTTAATTTTCGAGTCGCCGATTATTTGTTTTATAGTGACTTGATATACGGTTTTAATAACAATCTATGCCATAAAATATGATTAAAATACTATAATTCATCACTAATTGAAAAATCTGTGTCTCATAAGATGCCTACAGAGAAATGGAAAACAGCTGAAATCATAGAATGACTACCCCCCGCCCTTGGATCCCAGAATGCAACAGAATTCAAACTTTTTCAATGAAAGAGGAAGAACTCTATCTTTAATATACAGAGTTATTCCCCCTGCATTGGAAATAATACTGCAATCTAGATGACAGAATGACCGTGCAACTCAACAAAAAGCAACATGTCCACAGTTTATTACACCGGATAAGTTGATAATACAATGATTTGGAGCTTCCTCTTTCAAATGGTATATAATATGGTATATATTTTATGTAATGTAATCTGGGGGTTCGAAAATTAAGTGGGCCTTTAGCATGTGCCATCATGACTAATCGTTCGCGCAGCAAGACGTGTTATTTCGTCACCATACAAAAATGGTACCCATTTAGTATGACATTGTTTTTAAATAATGTTTTGTGAAATATGATGTTGGGTTATGCCTCTAAAGGACGATATTCATGTTTACCTATTTTTTTAAAGATACGGGCGTCGTTGGCGGTGGGTATGCTGTTAAAATATTCACCTCCGTCAAACACCGCCATAAACATAAATAATAGTAAAATATGGACAGACTTTGTTCTTATACAAATCAGAAAGTATGGCATAAACAGTATGTTATTGTCAAATGCTTTTCCTTTGTTATGTAAACAAAAGCAAAAAACGTTACAGAACCTGGGGTCCTGGTTTTTGTTTAGATCCGGATATGGTAAACATAAAGAGCATTATTTGTTACTGTTTTCTTGATATGGAAATAATAAAGAGCGTTTATATCATGTGTGTGTGCTTAGCCAATATAATTGCCCTGTGTTATGTAAACAGAAGCAAAACTTCTGTAACACGAGCAGGCTCTTGTTCACGTACACCATCGTACGTCTTGGCGACAATATGCTATTTACGCGCTGATTATGTTTAGCATATGAACAAAACTATATATATTTTAATATTCCTTCTGTTGATTAGTGTTGATGGCGATTTTAACAAATATGAATATTTCTGCAACGAACGCCACCCGTACCTTTAATATAACTATGTACCTGACTTGATATATACTACACAACCAATAGCTGAGTCTGGACTGACTCTTAATTTTAATACACCACTCAGTATAGGCACACTTGTGTTATTTTAAATTTAAAGACCCACGTGTCTTTATGGCTGGACAATGAAATTTTAATGATTATGGTTCGAGCATCATACCGCTTGTTGGTACACATCTCAAGCGATAACACTTAGCCCTGTACCGGGTGACATGTAGGACTGATTCTTACGATAGTAGGAATACTACCCAGATTTGTCGACCCTTTCATCACGGGAACTGCGCTGGTGCAGCATTAGAGCTCATGTGTCAGTGAATTATCTTATATATGCGAGTCTCCCATAGGGATGTTTTTGATTCGTGTGACGAGATATCTTGTAGCTGGCACAGGGATTGCGTCTTTCGGGTGACGAGATGTCTCGACGCCGGCGCTGAATGCTTTTTTATGTTTGGTGTAAAAGGTTTTCTATACTTAACCTTTAAGATACTTTTTAACGATACAATACACATACACGGATATGGCTTGTTTGAATCTGTGTTTAATATATATGTAATTTACGGATAGTAAAATGTACTTACAGTGATGAATTTCAGCGGATTGTGTCAATATTATAGTCAGTAAAAACACGTAGTTCCTGAGTTTTACGTTCCGTACTTTAGCCATCGTTTCTGTTTATGTCGGATAAAGCCTGAAATAATGCTAGTTTTTTTGCAGCAGATCAATAAATACTTTCAATATTTTTTAATGAGTTGATGTGTCAGCAAAAGTGTCATTGAGATCATATAATTTAGATTGGTTGATTGGGGTTTAATGTCGCTCTCAGCAACTAAGGCCATATCACGACATTGGCAGTTTTAGTAGTGGAGGAAATCCGAACACTTACGGCTAATCTAACAGTGATTTCTATGGCTGATAAGCTCGTCGACCATGTGCGGCAAACCACCTGCCATCGGCGAGTAACTGGCAACTCCACCGGATAACGATTTTGAGTTACAAAGTCCACGATGGAAACATGTGGATTTGAACCCTCATCGTCAGCGCTCGGGGGCGAACCGGCTTGGAGTTGTACCCCTAACCGATTGAGCCACCGAGGACCCCCATATAATTTAGAAACAATCTGTCTCTTTGTGGAACCATAGAGCGCTCGGTATAGGAATATTGCTGACATGGTACACAGAGGAGCGTTTATCTCACGTTTATTTGAAAAAAAGTTTAAAACAACTGAAAAATAGCTGTGACTTTGACAACTGTTTTGGGAGTATAGGTATAGCATGTATACATATCGATATTTATGGTATGTATAGCCTGTATGTAGATATTTAAAGTATATATAGCCTGTATATCGATATTTAAAGTGTATATAGCCTATATATAGTTAGAGTATATATAGCCTTATATCGATATTTAAAATATATATAGTCTGTATATATACATTTAAAGTGTATATGGCCTTATATAGACATTTAAAGTCTCTATAGCCTGTATATCAATATTTAGAGTATACATAGCCTTATATCGATATTTAATGTGTACATAGCCTGTATATCGATATTTAGAGCATACATAGCCTTATATCGATATCTAAAGTGTACATAGCCTGTATATTGATATTTAGTTTACAGTATAGATAGCCTGTATATTGATATTTAGTTTAGAGTATACATAGCCTGTATATCGATATTCAGAGTACAGCTAGCCTGTATATTGATATTTAGTTTAGAGTATATATAGCATGTATATCGATATTTAGTTTACTTGTTGGCCCATCATGTCCCTCCGTCCAAATTAGACACAATGATGCTGTCGATATGAATCATATCGATTTAATCTCTACTATCTTGCACCAAGTCTTGTCTACGTCTTGGTAAGCATAATGTAGAACAATCTATTTGATCTTTTTGGAATATATATGTCACTCCCAGCATATGGTTCACTAAATAAACTCGTACCAATAATTGACTTGGATGCTGGACATATATTTTACCGTCTTGCAAATTTCCTGTCACAAGAGACTTTCAAACCAAGTGAATGTCCTTTTTGCGACATATATTTAGCCAACGTTGTTTATGAATGTATTAAATCTCTAAGTAGATAGGATAAAGACAATTTTCACAATAAATCACGATCAATGTCTTAGCACACACAAATTGTTTGCGTATACCTCGGTTACTGTAATCGTTGTACTGATTAACGCTGTCGAACGATTGCAAATTTATCCGTGACCATGCGTGGTGCATGCATGTCATCGTTCAGTTGATGTGTTTACTTACTTTACTTTAAACATATTTTAATGTATTTAGAAACAAAATATACATAGGGATCAGGGCACAAGTTACAAAACTTACAAACTTGCCCCTCTCCTAATACAATCATGGAACATACATAAAAATACATAGCAGATATAGCAAACTGTTTATAAAGAAGAGTGCAGAGTGTGTGTGCTGCGGATGTCGGGTTTCCATCTGTATTCCAATCTCGGTTATGAAGAAAACGCTAGAACTCAGTGAGTTGAAAGATGAATAGCGAAATTTACCATACATGGGTTTGTTCAAAACGCTCTGTTTTAGCTATAAAAGATTGAGTAATGCGGAAAAGAGTAGTGTTCTTTTGATTTGATATACCTTTTACCCCATATAAGAAATGATTTGCTTCTAATGATTGAAAGCCATTAATACTTAAATTTCGGTAAAAGTCAATTCTCTGATCTACAAATAAAGGGCAAACATGAAAATAGTGATTGGCGTCTTCAATGTCTAAGTTACAGGGGCATATAGGCGAATCTGATATGTGATTATCAAACATATCCGAACGGAGATCACTACACTGATTCCGAATTTTACAGTGTATTGTATTAATTTTCCTTTTTCCTGTATAAAAATAAGAGGGTGGTTTTATTATTGGATCTATAATCCCTAAATTGGCTTTGAAATCGGAAATAGAGGTTGCATTGATTACATACACAGGTAATTTGTTCCATTCCAGAACAACAGATGGGAGAAATGACTGTTTAAAATGCTCAGTGTTTATTTGGAAATCTAAGATTATAATCCGATCGTTCTCTGGAGCGTGCCGGTAGGAGATATGTCAGATACAAAGGGGCGTCTTCATTGATAATTCTGTAAATTGCTTGCAAATGGCGATGTTGCCTACGCCTGTGTAGTGTCCGCCAACCTACCTCAAGCCATAACTTGTTAAGTGATACTGAACGATTTAGACCGGTTACGATTCTAGCGGCGTCTTTATGTATTCGGTCGAGTTTTTCCAATAAGTAATCGGGTGCTGAATCCCATACGACGTCAGCATAATCCAAAATAGGAAGGATATACGCATTGTAAATTTTTTCGAGTGTCTTTCTATCGAGATCGTTTTTTAATTTCCTCAATTGTGATAGTCTAGAGGCAGCTTTGTTTGCTGTGTATTCTAGTTGTTTGTTCCATTTTAAGTTTGATTGAAATTCAAGGCCAAGGTGCTTATGCGATTCGTTAAATGAAATAGTTTCGTCCTGGAATATTAAATCTGGGGAATTATCTTGAGGCACGAATGAGAAGGATATTGCCTTGGTTTTCTTGGGATTGAACGAAACTAACCAGTTGTCTGCCCATAGACTGACCCTTTTGAGGTCCTCATTTAGTTCTGATTGTAGGATGTTAAGATTGAAGTGAGAAGCTGTGAGACATGTGTCATCAGCATACATTCTAACAGTTGATGTGAGGTTATCTGGTATGTCATTAATGTATATTAAAAATAGGAAAGGCCCAAGGATTGATCCTTGGGGAACACCCGCTGTGATGGTTTCAAAATCAGAATAAGTGTTATTGATTCGGACCCTTTGCTTCCTGTTAGTGAGATAGTCCTCCAGCCATTTAGAAAGCGACCCTGCTATCCCATACGCGGTAGTTTTGGCAATCAACCCTCTGTGCCAGACTCTCTCGAAGGCTTTAGAGATATCACAAAATACTGAACAAGTGTATAGGCCTTTGTCGAGTGTCTGACACAGCTGGTGATAAAGATCAATCATTTGGAATGTAGTGCTGTGTTTCGGAACGAAACCCGACTGATTTTGAAATAGGAGTTTATTCTCATCGAAAAAGGACGAGATTCTCTTTAGAACTAACTTTTCAAGAATTTTACCCAGGCATGGTAGAAGGGAAATTGGTCGGTAATTAGCGCTATCTGCGGAATCTCCATTTTTAAAAATAGGAATCACATTGGCTTTCTTCCACTGTGATGGGAACTTTCCCGTTTGTAGAGATTTTTTAAAAATTAAGAAAAGAGGGTGGGCTATAGCGTTAGCCGTGCCGTGGAGCATTTTTGGACTAACTCCGTCATAGCCATAGGCTTTGTTCGTTTTAAGTGATCTGATCGCAGATATGACATCATCGACTGAAAATTTAAGTTCTGATAATTCTTTATTGCATCGTGAACTGAAATCAGGTAGTTTGTGATCTTTCTGGTCAATCGTGGAATTTGAGAGGAATTTTGTATTCAGGCACTCGGCTTTTCCCAAATCGTTTGAGACAAAAGATGTGTTTACTTGATCCGCATGCAGTGGCTATATGGTTGTACTCGTTAGCACTGTCAACAAAACGACAACAAACTTTCCGAAGTTTGTGGCCCGAACATATTTTTGGTGTCTCCGTTGTTTTGTTTTTGCCCAGCGCTTGTTCCCAGATCTTCAGCCACCAGAAGCGGTTTGGAATAACTTACCGAAACAAAACGAAACGTCTACCTGTAAAGGACACGACCATAAAACCCGTTAACCCTTTCATTGCAGCGTTAAAGATCATGTGCCAGTGCATTCTCTTCTATATGCGAGTAGGGAGCTTCGCATGTATAAGAGAATGCACTGTCTTACAAGGTCTGGGATAAATATTTTTGGGCCAATGTATTCTCTTATATATGCATATAAGAGAATGCATTGGCACAGGATTTTCGCCAAAAAAATCAGGCAGCTCCAGTCATGAAAGGGTTAAAGGCCCACTTAATTTTCGAATGCCCAGATCACATTATACACAACATGTTCCATTTTATATACCATTTGAAAGAGGAAGCTCCAAAAATATCGTATTATCAACTGATCCAGTCGAATAACTGTGAACATGTTGTTTTTGTCAAGGTACCGCGAATGGGCATCAGAATGGCTTGTAAAATTCAATCCCCTAAAAACGGAAGCTCTCTTAATCTCCAGGAAAGAAACGCCAGTATATCACCCACGCCTGACCATGGGAGCCGGGACAATTATCGAGGTTGACAGCCATAAACATCTGGGACTTACTTTCGATAGCATGGGCTCATGGGGTATCCACATCAGATCTATGCTCGATAAAGCATGGGGTCGTGTAAATTTAGTACGAAAACATAGATATAAACTAAGTAGAGAAACGCTTGAAAAAATACACTACACATTTATCCGACCAATACTGGAATATGCCTCCCCTGTGTGGGATAACTGCCCGGATTATCTTAGTGATGACATTGAAAAGGTACAGTACGAAATGGCCCGAATAGTAACAGGTGCAACCATCAGTACGAGTAATACGCGCCTTTTATCAGAAACTGGCTGG
The DNA here is from genome assembly GCA_032622095.1 of Siphonodentalium dalli. Taxonomy (NCBI): domain Eukaryota; kingdom Metazoa; phylum Mollusca; class Scaphopoda; order Gadilida; family Siphonodentaliidae; genus Siphonodentalium; species Siphonodentalium dalli. The sequence goes on along the minus strand of CP136064.1, from coordinate 271,985,025 downwards.
GAACTCCTTTCTTCACGTCGTAGAAAACACAAGCTATGCCAATTTTTTAAGATGATACGTGGAACTGCTCCATCAATCTTGAGAAACTATGTACGACCAATCCAGGCAAACAATTCCAGATATAATTTCAGATTTGAACATATAAGACTACCCTCGAATATTAACTATGACTATTATATGGATTCATTCTTACCATCTGCAATTACCGAATGGAACAAACTACCGGAAATTATAAAAAGCTGCAGTACAATCGAAGACTTCAAAAAAGAACTGAACAGTGACAATATACGTCCACCTGCCTATTTTTATCATAGTAAATCCCGTAAATCTCATATCCTTCACACCCGGTTAAGATTGAACTGCAGCCACCTGAGTGGTGACCTGACAGATAACCATGTAAAATTTCCCCCTTCTGTTTATGTGGGGAATTTGAGACAACTTACCACTATCTCTTTGAATGTACATTTTATCAAGAGCCCAGAAGAGAACTATATGACTCCCTACCAAATGTTGCCTTATCTGAGAACACACTAATGCAGGGGTCAAGGGAGCTTAGTCTTCGCGAAAACAAACAAATATTTAATGCAGTACAGACATATATTATGAAAACAAAAAGATTTCCATGATCTGTATGGGTAACAAATTGCTTTGGATTCCGGCCGCGTTATGCGGCAGCACGATGTTCCCCATTATATATTTAGTACTAAATGTCTTCCGATAACGATTATTTTGTAAGTTACTTACTTGTCACTATCCTGTATATACGTGAGATGATTCTACGTGAAGAATGCAGCGATATTCACAGTGCACCCCATTGAAATAGGAATTGGCCATTGCGATTGACCCCCTCCCATCGAGCCTGACGCATGCATATTACTACGAGCATAATTTTCATCGTGCAGCAACTAAATTATTGAAAACTCTTCCCCCTCTACTTTCCCACTCTCTCTGATTCTCTCTCTCTCTCTCTCTCTCTCTCTCTCTCTCTCTCTCTCTCTCTCTCTCTCTCTCTCTCTTTCTCTCGATCTCTCTCTCTCTATCTCTCTCTGCCTCCTGCTATCCTTAACACTATCTTCCTGCTGTTTCCATCCCCAACTCAAACTTAGTTACTTTTCCTTTAAAAAACATTATTTATTTATATCCTTTCCCGTCTGATCGATACCCCTCCCTCACTTATTGGGGATGGGGCATGTCGCCAAAGAGGAGAAGACTTCATATAAGCCCTCGGGCTTGTTGTCTGATCCTCATTTCCATACATTATCTCTTATATGTTATATATTTATGTCATTTGTGTATTATGTGTATTATGTTTGGATTTGGAAATAAAAATATGTTTACACTAAGGTACCGCGACGTATGTACTGTTCTTAATTTTGATCTGGTCTGCACTGCCAGTCTATTGTTCTCCATGGAAGGGGAATAACTCTATCTCTTAGTTGTGAATTATTATGAAACTCTGGTAAATAACGGGGAAGTCTTGGGGTGGATCTGAGAATCTCTACCACTTGGTGGACAATCCTATGCCACAGCTGTTCCGTAGTCTGGTGGAATATATTATATATATTGTTGGTTCCTCTTCCAAATGGTATATAATATGTTGTGCAATATGTGATCTGGGCATTGGGAAATCAAATGGGCCTTTAATAGTCAAAAGAAAGCTCAAACAACCAAAATATTGCCTTTCACCATGCACCCGCTTAGGGATTTCGAAGAGTAAAATGTCGGTATGATATGACGAAACGTTATCAGTTATGACAGACAAGAGGTCGTGGTGAATGTTAATCTCTCATCCAGTGAAGCAATATAGTAAATTTGCTTATGATAAGCGGTGTTGATTGTTGGCTCAATGCTGAAACGTGCCATGTCATTTCTTAAATTATTTCGTTACAACATGTCGGTTACTTGTTATTTTAGAGTGTTTTCCCTTGGTTCGATACAACTCCCATGCAGCTGAACAGAAAATATACACAGGAATAATATACATCGGGAATAATATACACAGGGAATAATATGCTCGGTGTTTGCGTTTCCTGTGTGTAAGCAGCCGTGTGGTGCATACCGAACTGACATTTCAGTTCACTTAAAGTGATGTGAAACACTCCGGTATGATGATCAAATAGAAATGGAGAATAATATTGTTCAGAGTAGTTATTTTTACAAATATTATATCTAAATTGACAACACACACCGTCATTCTTATATATTAATTAAATGCAGTGACCACCAATGGCGAAATCGTTTTCGTTAGTTTATCGCCGATAGAAGCGTCCCGATTCGAGTAGTAAATATTTACAATTTAGCGTAGTTCAGACAATGTTTTCTATGGAGTGGTACGGTCGATTTGCTTGTGATTTTCGGTGATGTTAGTAGAATGCTACATTCCTCCAATTGACATAGCACCTGAATACTAACTTACCAGTTTCTCGCACCCGAACAAGTACATAATATGTCTTTAAAGCAACAACAGAGATCCTGATATCTTGCCTTTTTTTAAGTTGAAGTTGGAATGTATTATTCTATAGTTTCGAACAATACTATTTTACCGATTTTATTTTTGAAGAACACGGCCCAAGTTGTTAACCCTTTACCCAACAAACCGGCCAAATAAAGCTTCAACAGCCTAAAATATCTTCGGTCTGTCTCAATAAAACCATACAAATATGGATATCATTGGAATCGGCTCCTTGACCACATTGTGATAGTTACAGTTATGCCCTGTGCCAATGCATTCTCTTATATATGCGAGTCGACCATAGGTCGCCTCGCATATATAAGAGAATGCATTGGCCTAAAAAAAATCTTTTTTTAACACTTTTTACTATTTTTTCTTACATTCTTTAACAATTTTATAATTTTTAATGAGTTAAGCCAATGCATTCTCTTATATATGCGAGGCGACCTATGGTCGACTCGCATATATAAGAGAATGCATTGGCACAGGGCCGTTCTGTTGGGTAAAGGGTTAAATGGATTCTCAGAAAAGTATTTCTGAATATGATTGAGGTTGTGGTGGTGCTAGTGACGATTATGAGGACAAGTACGATGATAGTGATGATGTTATATGTATATTTTGACACGTTGTGACGGGATGATAATGATGGTGTTATATGTATATTTTGACATGTTGTGACGGGATGATAATGATGGTGTTATATGTATATTTTGACATGTTGTGACGGGATGATAGTGATGGTGTTATATGTATATTTTGACATGTTGTGACGGGATGATAATGATGGTGTTATATGTATATTTTGACATGTTGTGACGGGATGATAGTGATGGTGTTATATGTATATTTTGACACGTTGTGACGGAATGATAGTTATGTACATGATGTTATATGTATATTTTGACACGTTGTGACGGGATGATAATGGTGGTGCTATATGTATATTTTGACACGTTGTGACGGAATGATAGTGATGGTGTTATATGTATATTTTGACATGTTGTGACGGGATGATAATGATGGTGTTTTATGTATATTTTGACACGTTGTGACGGAATGATAGTGATGGTGTTATATGTATATTTTGACATGTTGTGACGGGATGATAATGATGGTGTTATATGTATATTTTGACACGTTGTGACGGAATGATAGTGATGGTGTTATATGTATATTTTGACATGTTGTGACGGGATGATAGTGATGGTGTTATATGTATATCTGGACATGTTGTGACGGGATGATAATGATGGTGTTATATGTATATTTTGACATGTGACGGGATGATAGTGATGGTGTTTTATGTATATTTTGACACGTTGTGACGGAATGATAGTGATGGTGTTATATGTATATTTTGACATGTTGTGACAGGATGATAGTGATGGTGTTATATGTATATTTTGACATGTTGTGACGGGATGATAGTGATGGTGTTATATGTATATTTTGACACGTTGTGACGGTGCCATTTTTTTATGATTATGCTGATGGGGATGGCAACGGCGACGATGATGACGATCTGAGAACGACTATGTTAAGTGATTATGCTTATTTGTATTATGATGATTATAGTGATCATGTTAGTGTAAACATATTTTTATTTCCAAATCCAAACATAATACACATAATACACAAATGACATAAATATACAACATATAAGAGATAATGTATGGAAATGAGGATCAGACAACAAGCCCGATGGCTTATATGAAGTCTTCTCCTCTTTGGTGACATGCCCCTTCCCCAATAAGTGAGGGAGGGGTATCGATCAGACGGGAAATAATAGAAATAATATTTTTTAAAGGAGAAGTAACTAAGTTTAAGTTGGGATGGACACAGCGGGAAGATAGTGTTAGGGATAGCAGGAGGCAGAGAGAGAGAGAGAGAGAGAGAGAGAGAGAGAGAGAGAGAGAGAGAGAGAGAGAGGGAGAGAGAGAAGAGAGAATGAGAGGGGGAGTGAGAAAGTAGAGGGGACAGAGTTTTCAATAATTTAGTTGCTGCGTGATGAAAATTATGCTCGTAGTAATATGCATGCGTCAGGCTCCATGGGAGGGGGCCAATCGCAATGGCCAATTCCTATTTCAATGGGGTTCACTGTGAAAATCGCTGCATTCTTCATGTAGAATCATTTCACGTATATACAGGATAGTGACAAGTAAAGTAACTTACAAAATAATCGTTATCGGAAGACATTTAGTACTAAATATATAATGGAAAACATCGTGCTGCCGCATAACGCGGCCGGAATCCAAAGCAATTTGTTACCCATACAGATCATGGAAATCTTTTTGTTCTCATAATATATGTCTGTACTGCATTAAATATTTGTTTGTTTTCGCGAAGACTAAGCTCTCTTGACCCCCGCATTAGTGTATTCTCAGATAAGGCAACATTTGGTAGGGAGTCATATAGTTCTCTTCTGGGCTCTTGATAAAATGTACATTCAAAGAGATAGTGGTAAGTTGTCTCAAATTCCCCACATAGACAGAAGGGGGAAATTTTTACATGGTTATCTGTCAGGTCACCACTTAGGTGGCTGCAGTTCAATCTTAACCGGGTATGGAGGATATGAGATTTACGACATTTACTATGATAAAAATAGGCAGGTGGACGTATATTGTCACTGTTCAGTGATCATGTTGGTCTCAGATAGAGAGCGTGAGTGCTTTATGTGCCCAAACTAGCTAGATAATAGCATAAAGAGCGTTCTCAATTCGGAGTCTTTATTCTACTTTTCTACGTATTATTTGTTGATGCTGGTAAGGGTTTTCATTATACGTGCGTGACATGATGGTGGTGTCTGATAGCAAATATCTTTCATTTTTCTTTTCCCGACTTGGGCAATGTCTAATTTAGAATGAAATCTGAAAGGAAACCTTCAAACGTTGATTTAAACAATATTTATTTGAACAATATTGATTGGCCCCAATATTACATTTATGATGAACAACATTTAGATGATGGAAACATGAGTAGAATAGAAAAGGGGAAGAGGATTTAGCAGCAAGCAGATATGTGCTTTTGTTGAGCTATCTCCTCAGACAAGTAGAAAAATTGTAGAAATCAAGAAAGATCGAGCGAATGGCAAGTGGTCGAGTTAGAGAAACAATAGGTTTAAGAAGTGATGGTATATTAATATTATGATGTACAGACGAGTTTACAATAAGTGTTGAAATGATAAATAAGCTTATGTGGATAATAATGAGAGGGGTACGAGACAGAGATAGGTGAAGCGATAGAAATAATGAGCTTGTATGTGAAAGAAAAGTCGGTACCACTGTTATGAACATTTTTAGACTAACTTGTGGAAAGAATTTTCATTGAAAATGAATTGTTTTGAAAATAAATGTGGAAACTAAATATGGAAACTAAATATGAAAACTAAATATGAAAACTCCATGGGTTATCGTTGCTATGCCGTTGAATTGCTACTCGCCCTATCGATCCTTACTCATAAACCGCTTTATATTCCTATTATTCTGATAAGAACAACCTCAGTCGTAGCCAATCCATGATCACAACCCTTTCCATTACCCTATCTACAGCACTTAACTCTAACCCAATAATATACCCTGAACATATTCATAAATTATATGTGTTAGGAGGTAGTTTACTCCAGACTGACTATACCCCAATATGTCGACATATTTTGATACCCCAGAACATCATTGTTCATAGTGAACTTATTTCGATGTGAAATAAGCCCTATATTGACCTAAAAGTTCATTGAAAGATATCACGGAAGAGACACTGAATCTTTAATTGGACTGAAGGACTTCCGAATGGGTTCATGCGAAATAACATAAAACTCTGTAAAATAACTAGCATGGACAAGTTCAATAAAAAATAGACCGACATCGTTCTTATTTTAATTATTAATAACTGAGCAATAATGAGATTTCGCTTGTCAAAACAACTCAGTGTTATGTTAAAATGGAATTACAGACTCCAATTTATCAAATATAATACATGAGTTTAATCAAAGCATGGCGGTAAATATTGGAACATGTCAAAGCATTAAAAACTATTAACTTAATACATGATTAGCGATGTTTGTTAACACATCACTGTAACAGTTTTGTTTTCATAACAATTATTTCAACACGCGAAACGCCGGAAAAATTCTGATTCCACGTGATTTTCTATCAAGCGAGAATCCGAGGGGTTTTTTTTACGGTTGGGGGGGGGGGGGGGTATATGTGGTTGGGCCGCAAATGAAACCGACGTGCATGGGCCGCCACATGTATTGTTTAACCAGCCGTGTATCCAATAAGATGGCACTCTTCTCAAATAAATTCATGAAGTGAATTCCATTTTACGACGGCGTCTGAGATTGTCCCGATTGTAACCATATTTGGAACCGTCACTAAACAAGAATATATTGATTCGGAAATTATTCCACATGTAAAATGTTTTACTTCGGATAATGTGTACTGCCAATATATATATATAAATATATATCACACGAACTCTAACCCTAACCCTAACCCTAATCCTTAGGTTAGGGTTAGGGATATAGGGTTAGCTCCGTTCCTCGGCAACTGCCTTCGGCAGATGGGCCGGTATTATATTCATTTCCCGGGCCGGTTTTTTGGCCCAGTCCGCCTCTGGTGGTGATGTTTTACATACTTTTATATTTGTTTCACATTTACCCACTTCGAGTGCCGTGGGTCCCTTTAATCACTTTTATCTAATCTGTAATTACTCCATATTACCGTAAACAAATGCGGGATTCTATTATATGTTAAGCTATCAGATAGTAGTATTTTTGAATAAGATAAAAACAGTTATCCGTCTAGTGAGGATACTAGATGAGTTAACCCTTTACCCTAAAATATCTTCGGTCTGTCTCAATAGAACCATACAAATATGGATATCATTGTAACCGGCTCCTTGGCCACATTGTGATAGTTACAGTTATGCCCTGTGCCAATGCATTCTCTTATATATGCGAGTCGACCATAGGTCGCCTCGCATATATAAGAGAATGCATTGGCCTAAAAAAACACTTTTTACCATTTTTTCTTACATTCGTTAACAATTTTATAATTTTAATGTGTTAAGCCAATGCATTCTCTTATATATGCGAGGCGACCTATGGTCGACTCGCATATATAAGAGAATGCATTGGCACAGGGCCGTTCTGTTGGGTAAAGGGTTAATATCGCTGTTTCCATAAAGTCCCTGAGTGTTCAGGTTGAACATGTAATATGTGATCAATTAATTTTTTTGGTTAAACATACTATGATATTAATTAGCCCCTTTATCCCTCATCCAATCTGTCTGAAAAATATAACTATTTTTTATATATGCAGACGCTCATTGCCATGGCTGTACTTGGGTATACAACGTTGTACTTTTTTTTTCAAGTTGAGCCATGGGCCAACTGGGCGAAGCATATAATAAACAGAACATCTACACTTGTTTGGTTGTGTATGGTAATTATCGCATGACACAAAACATTAATTTCCACTCGTGGTAGAGCCACTCGTGGAAATTCATTTTGGTTTTGGTCATCACTCATGTGTCCGACAATATGTAACAATTATGTAGTTATTAATTGTCAATCTGGATCTTATCAAGGTTAAACAGTCACCTGACACATCTACATCGCCCAGTGTAGAAAGAGTCTTCCGGCAATTACCATTCAAATTGACTTATAGTTGACTGAAATATGATAAATTCGCCAGGGGTGGCATGTACGGTACAGAACTGAATGTCAAAAAAGTTTGCACTGTTAACAATGAAGCACGGAGAACTTCAATACAAATAAACGACGAACAACAAGCTATTCTATAACCATACCACAGTGGCAGAACACAATAACACTACCCAACCTCAGGCTAAAGGTGTTCTATGAGAAGAGCTGGGTAAACCAAATATTTGTTGATATATACCGTGAGTCGAATCCCCGATATAATGTGTACAAGAGGTATTTACATATATTTTGTCTTCTCTTCGCATTATTAATATGAACCGAATATGACAATGCTATGGAAAATATAAGATCTGATTGATCGAATTACCCGCCACTCTAGTCCCCTCTTGTGTGCCTATATATGCACACACATTCGCTGTCAAGCCACACTCCCGTCATAAATTAAGACAAAATATTCAAGACATCATCTTATGATTCGCAACATACAGTAATTTGGACCGTGGAGACATTGGCTTACGGATTTCTCATTCAATTTACGACTTAACTTCTTGTCTTGAATTAAGTGGTTTCGTGAACCGGCTTACCTGAGCAACCTGAAATCTACCTGAATTTCTCTTCACTGCCATTTGTGTTTTGGACTTCGTGCCATTTCGTGACATGACGGCGACAGCTCTAGTTCCGTATACGGGACAGCTCACTCTCACTGGACTTCCCCCGACGCCAGCGTTAGCAGCACTGCCACAAATACCCACCCTAGCTGGGCTCCCTCAGCCTCCTGCGATGACCCAGCAGATGGCAACACTGCAGTTTTATGGAGGAGCTGTTGGACCAGGGTTATCACCCGTGGCACATAGTGACTGTTTTACTATAGACACTAACAAAATGACTGTTGTTATTCTAGACCCGGAAACATCGCAATGCACCGAAATGGACCTCGGTTTGTTCTTGTCGCAAAGGTATTTATTGCAGTGTCGTATTATCTCGCACATTGAATTTTACTGTGTGTACCCTATAAGGGTACTTTACCTTCGCATTCAGACAGTGTAAGGTATTGCACTCGGAAGTTATATTGCTCTCTTTTCCTTGAAGGGTGTTATCATAGCATATCATAGTCTTGGTTTCATTAACATGCATGGCGAAATAAAATAAGGAAACTTGAAACACTCATCGCACGGGCTTATGATTTGTTTTCATCCAGTTGACTAAATTAGGGATATGGTATGATAGATTGTAATCAAATAGTGGGGTTGTAGGTAGACTATACTATAGAAACTTAGCTTTCGTCAAAATAAGATTATATCTATATGTATATACACGACGTTCTGGGGTATATAATTCGGTTCTAATGCACTAAATTAGGACTTGACTCATTGACATGATTGAAGTTGTGTCCTTAGTCAGAACTACATCCTCTCCAGTCAACCACGTTGAACAAGCAGACATGCAGGACGATACATATTACCATTTTGACAGCTTGATTATTCTGATTATAAAAATACATAAGGTGTATAAATTAATACCCCTTGCCCCCGTACACGGAAGGTGGGGATCTAGGTTGCAGTTACGTGTGATGGTACCCAACAACCACATATTTATCTCCCTTTTTGTTGTATGAACACTTATCAAACGTATAACATGCTTGGTATATATATAGTTGAATCCAAAAATATTTGTTTCCCCAAGAAAGTTGTGAGATTGTTTGTCTGGCCAAACTACGTGTTTCCCCTAATTCTTCCAAAGTTACAAAATTAGTGTCTTTAGTGGGATTGTTGGTGTGTGCTGAAGTCCGATGTCCACGAGTGCCTTCAAAAATAAAGACTTATATTGGTTAGGCAATCTGATTTAACCCTTTACCCAACAGAACGGCCATGTGCCAATGCATTCTCTTATATATGCGAGTCGACCATAGGTCGCCTCGCATATATAAGAGAATGCATTGGCTTAACACATTAAAAATTATAAAATTGTTAAAGAATGTAAGAAAAAATGGTAAAATGTGGTCAATGTGGTCAATGAGCCGGTTCCAATGATATCCATATTTGTATGGTTTTATTGAGACAGACCCAAGATAATTTAGGCTGTTGCAGCTTTATTTGGCCGTTTTTGGCCGGTTTGTTGGGTAAAGGGTTAAAACTACTTTCTGTAATCTTGTTTAGTAGGTTACGTCGTGTCTGTATTTAAGTGTGACATTACATATCTGGTTCGCCATATTAAAAATGAAATGCGAACCCTCAAGTACATCACAATGCCAATATCTCTTTAAATAATCTTGGGATTTATGGTAAACAATGAGATATGGCTGAAATATGTCTCACCTTGAACGACCACAATGACATTCGCGAACCTGATGCAGTGACGATGCAATTTGCTATTGGATCATCATCATATATGCATTTAACCCATTCTATACAATAAAGTTATTATACAATGTTGTGTACAGTATGTGTTTTTCTTGTTAAGTCCAGGTTGTTGTGAAAAGTCATATTGGACTCGACAATGCGTGTCTCGTCCAATATAACTTTTCACCACAACCTGAACGAGTACAAGAAAAACTCACATTGTTTTATCCATCTGTATGTTTATCCAAATTTTGGGAATAAAACTTTAGTGGTTATTTTTGGTATTTGTCGGCACTTAATTCTCTATAAAAGCCTCTATTTGATCATCATAAAGCATGTTTTGGAACAGTAAACACGGAAAAGAAAAGAAAAAAACTCAATATGGAAGTGAAACGTCTGCTAAATCCACCAGTGTTGCGCGCGCATCACAATTTCACCAATTCATTTCGCAATTGTTAATTCGTGACGTCACAGAGTCCCGTTAAAAAAAGTAATTATTGCACACTTGGGAGTCCAATATGACATTCGGGAGTCCAATATGACTTTTTCCCGGATTATCACGGCGGCTTTTGCCCAATCAGAAATAGTGTTAGTTAAGGGATGGATAATAATAAATACTCATTGACGGGTAGTTCCCTTAGGAAAAGTTCATATGTCGTTTGTTGAACTTACTATCTGAACATTTCCCACCAAAGAATATAGTCTTTCTGAACTTGTTAACTTTTCGTCATAACGTCGTCTGCTCATTTTACCTGAACGTGCCTCCAAATAATTATGGACTATTCTAATGAATAATTGGGAGAGTCCATTAAGTATATAAAGTGTTAAATAATTTATGACTGGTTTGTTGGTGAATTCAAGGTCATCTTCGTCTTTTTTGTAAATCAAAACGACGTATTAAATCAGCATGCCCTTGTAACCTTGAACGTCAATGAGTGGACTGACAGTGCGATGTCCTAAGAGATCCTAAGATATAGGATGTATGGAAAACTACTATACAATTGCGAGCACAGTCAATACCCGGTTCACACGACAATGATAAAGATGTCATTGTTATGTTATGTTTGCACCCGATTTTCGCTATGAATACCAGTGATCTCCATATTTATTCATTTATATCTTCAATAAACTTCAAAAGGTAAACACATATATCTCAATGTATGTTTACCTACTCCGGAGACCTTGTGCTTGCATTGTTGTTTTTGTGTGTGAAGACTGTTGTCTCATTATGCACATGACACCACTGGTACAGTTTAGAGAGTCCTCACGCGACAAAATGTCCTGCTTCCTTTTGCCAGCCATGTAGCCTGTTCTCGTGAAAATAAGCATATATATACGTTCTAATTATGTAAACAAAAAAGTGGTTTAAACAAAATAAAAACAACGATTTTCAAGGATGATCATTGGATAGTTTGGCAGGAAATATTTGTGCATTATCTAGCTTATGAACCCATGATATATATGCGCTCAGTTTACAAGGTGAAATCATGAATGTTTGCGAGAAAATAAACAATAAACATTTTCATTGCCTATTTTAGTTTTTGGCCGCCAAATTTGCGTATTAGGATCGGGTGGAACTGCATATCAATGTGCAGTGACTGTAACTGACTAGTAAAAACAAACTATATCCAATTGGAATAAGATATTGGCGGTTCATCTTACCTTGGCCATACATAGCATGCACAACATTTTATCTATTCAAGTTAACTGGAAATTAAAGTATGGGTCTGTGTGGTCACGCGCGCGCTACCCCTAATTGGGGGCGTGTGCACAGTGTTTATATTCTCACGTGTCACCCTTCAGTAAGTTATTGTTATGGCGCGTGACTATGATGGTATTATTTGTCGACACATGATCGACACTGCATGTCCACGGTGGAGCTTGTATCGTTAAACTATGCCCACACACGTGAGACCGTCCGTTATTTAGGATACTATCTGTATAGGCCGTCATATATAAGAGAATGCATTGGCCTAACAATTTTTTATCATTTTTTTTAAATAAATGTTTCTTACAATTTTTAGGACATAAAATAAAAAACATCCATTACCCTGCAGGGAGCCCCACACATATATAGAAGCATATAGAAGAGTGTCGTCTGCTCATGTTTGTCTGGGGCTCTGTATGGTTGAACTTATAAAATTGTTAAAGAATACAAGAAAAAATTATTAACATTGTAAAAAATTGTTATGCCAATGCATTCTCTTATATATGCGAGGCGACCTATGGTCGACTCGCATATATAAGAGAATGCATTGGCACAGGGTATGCCACCGTCTGTTTTACACTAAATCATGTTCGGTGATTGGTCAACTACCAATTGGGTCACCCGTTTCATACCCCAATCACGTAACGTAACGCGAACACGACGTCACAAATATTGTTGATATTATCTAACCACTAAAAGCGGTCAGCAGAATAATTTGGCGTGCTTTTCAAAGTTTAGCCAAATTGGATCTGAAGCCAGTTATTTATATCGATCACGTTGTCTTTGCTAAGTGCTTGGAAATCTTATATTGGGCTGACTTAATTTGCTGCGTGGGCTAGTCTCAAACTCTAGGCCGAATTTGTAATTACAAATAAGAATACACTTAACTTTTTTATGGGAATTAATCATCAAATAGCTACATAAATATAAGAAATGTATGTAGTGTTTGTTTGTGTGTGATATGTATGTAGTGTTTGTTTGTGTGTGTGATATGTATGTAGTGTTTGTGTGTGTGATTGTGTGTGTTTGTGTGTGTGTGTTTGTTTGTGTGATTGGATGATACGCCGCTTCGGTCGCAGGAGCACATTTAGTGAGAACCGCTTCGAGGTTTACAAATGTGACCCGCCATATCAAATCCAGTCGAAAGTCGGGATTTTTTTTACCCTGTGCCAATGCATTCTCTTATAAATGCGAGTCGACCATAGGTCGCCTCGCATATATAAGAGAATGCATTGGCCTAACAATTTTTTACAATTTTAATAATTTTTTCTTGTATTCTTTAACACTTTTATAATTACACCCATACAGAGCCCCAGACAAACATGAGCAGACGACACTCTTCTATATGCTTCTATATATGTGTGGGCTAACAATTTTATAATTTCACTCATACAGAGCCCCAGACAAACATGAGCAGACAACACTCTTCTATATGCTTCTATATATGTGTGGGGCTCCCTGCAGGGTAATGGATGTTTTTTTATTTTATGTCCTAAAAATTGTAAGAAACATTTATTTAAAAAAAATGATAAAAAATTGTTAGGCCAATGCATTCTCTTATATATGCGAGGCGACATATGGTCGACTCGCATATATAAGAGAATGCATTGGCACAGGGTAAAAAATCCCGACTTACGACTGGATCTGATATGGCGGGTCACAAATGTGCCCCAACGACCACAGCGCCTCATAAAGTTGTCTTGCTTGCATATACTTGTCTTCGGGGTTGGTCAAAAGCACACTTTGCGTATATGAACATAGAGGGCAGCCTTTCCCAAGCACGGTGACATCAAACATGCGTATATCGGAGATCCGTTGAATGCCACGGCAACGAGATTTATAAATATTGCAATTTGCTAAGTATAATGGAATTAAAGGTACTCAATCCGATAAAACTCCTCTCAATTACTATTTCAATGGCTTCGGGGGTCAAAAATATTTGATTCACGTCGAGGATGTCACCCATCAAAGCTCAGATTTGTTAGATATCGATTTTAGAAATCTATTATTTTTCATTATCGGGAATACTTTCTGGCCCAGAACTCAGTCAAAATTGCGTTATTATTACCACTTGATTTTAGAGTTATCCATCCTTGTCTGTTTGAAAGTGTTTTGGTGTACAAATCTCGAGCAGGTTACGAAATTGACGGCAATTATTAGTACTCATCTCGAGCAAATAACAAATTTCAAAAATCAATATCTAATAACTCTGAGCTTTGTTTGATAGGTTCGTCGACTCGAATCAAATATTTTTTACCACCAAAGCCAAATAAATAGTAATATAGGACACTCTGATCGGATTGTTGTTGTTGGAATCTGTTGAGATGGGGACCCTCTGTTCGGATTGAGTACCTTTAATGTATATGAATTAGTTTATTCTCTTTTTCAATATATTTTTCTCTTGTTTATGCCATTGTCCTTTTCCAATGGGTAGTTTGTGGTTTGATGCTCTGATTCTAACTATCGATGCTGCCATATATGTTTCGGGATATGCAACAAATATCGGCATATACCCGAGTGAGATTTCATATTATACTGTACAGGATTGGGTAAATCTGAATATACAACAAATATCGGCATATACCCGAGTGGGATTTCATATTATACTGTACAGGATTGGGTAAATCTGAATATACAACAAATATCGGTATATACCCGAGTGGGATTTCATATTATACTGTACAGGATTGGGTAAATCTGAATATACAACAAATATCGGAATATACCCGAGTGGGATTTCATATTATACTGTACAGGATTGGCTAAATCTGAATATACAACAAATATCGACATATATACCCGAGTGAGATTTCATATTATACTGTACAGGATTGGGTAAATCTGAATATACAACAAATATCGGCATATACCCGAGTGGGATTTCATGTTATACTGTACAGGATTGGGTAAATCTGAATATACAACAAATATCGGCATATACTCGAGTGGGATTTCATATTATACTGTATACAGGATTGCGCCGGGTGAATCTGAGTTTCTAATATCAAATTCCTGTTTCACAAATATGTGGCGTTTGTACAGCCATAATCCGATATCTGACTCAGAGATTATTTAAATTTAGCGAAGAATTACAATTTATTTTTGGCTTATTGCATATGCAATTTCCTTTTTTGGCATTGTCTTATGTGATTCATATGTCTCAACCAGAGGCGATAATTAAATTAGTCGGATCGGAATAATGGACTCCGTCTCACCTACTCCATATGTATTGATGTGGATTTAATGAGACTCACTACCAGAGGCATTACATAAAACAGCAGAATATTTGTGAAAATTGAAGGCATAAAAACATTATTTCAAAACACCTTGCCATTGAGTTCATGTCACGCCATGTCACGCCTAATAGACCTTAATTACTACTTCTTATATAATTTGTATTAGTCAAAATTAACATGGGCAACACGTGAAACGAGTACAACACATCAAATTGCATCCTCTATTAAAACCATAACTTTATAATCGTCGAGTTTTTATGCGTTCTCACACAATACTAACTCAGACCACCATATTATGCAGCTCGTGTGTGTTCTCTTGATCAAATGATCACATGGATATAGCCCGTAAGTCTGTTACTCATCCAAAAAGTATAGATCATAGCTGATATTATTATTTTCTTTTTGTGAACATATACAGTAATGCCCTAATGAATCGACTCCATAACCTCTCGGGGAGAGCTTTCCAATGAATGGCAACAAGCCATATTTCCGACTAAATCCTGAAAAATTACCCATAATTTTGCTGTGGTTATTGAGTCGATTAATTAGGACATTACTGTATAATATATAGGTTCGCGTGATAATAGAACTGCGCGGGTTAGCTATCGTATAATCCTATGTTCAGTCATTATTCTTAAGGTATTTGTGTTATCTCTGGTTGAATTATTGTCATACAATTGCGTTATTTAAAACATGCCCCAAATTACACACAGAAAGGACGTTCTGACCTAGTAACTCCCTAAAAGTTCACAATAAACCCTTTAGCATTCAGAGAACCTCAGAGAGCCCTCCTGTCGTATAGCATCCACATAGTTTTGCGTCCCCCCCCCCCCCGTCGTAGTTTACAACAAAAATATTGCATTATAACACAACAAATTGGTTTTATTTTTAATGTAAAATAAACTTACCTTTTGTTTGTGTATTACATTTATTGTTATAAAATATAAATATAAAACCTAATAAATATTCACCATACTTCTTTTACTAGGGGGAGGGGGATTAATCACAACTCTTAAAAAAATTACTCCCATCCATGCAGATAAACATAATTTCATAAAACAAGGCTACCATAACATTTAGTAATAATACATTTTTGTTCCAATAACATTGACGTCACCAAAAAGTTCTGTTGGCTGGGGTGGCAACGTTCTCTCCTATCAGTATTGGGTGGAGGTAATGACGGTAGTCATTTTATTGTTGGGTAACGGGTTAAGAAATAGTTCTTTTTTCGATTAAGCTAACGCAGTTATAACTGAAAATTTTAAGAGAATTTCTATAACGCGCGTTATAGTAACTTTGTCTTCAAACTGTTCGGTTATAACTCATATATAACCTTAATCGAAACAAAAAAGAATTAATTCGTCATTTCACAGGAGAACCACCATAAGTAGAAGATAGAAGAAAATGAGCGTAACACGTAAGATTATATCCGACGAAAAAGACACATAGGCCTAAAGTTGACAGTGACACGCTGTCACTCAAACATAAAATTGTCGATATGATCAAGTGGCGTCATAAATTCGTCGCTTTTGATTGGCTAGTGGACAGTGTGCACGCAATGACCATATATTCGTCGCTTTTGATTGGCTAGTGGACAGTGTGCACGCAATGACCATGCAGTCGGTCCACCATAGAAGCTACGTGTGTTCTTGCGATATTACAACTGCAATCGTTAGTTTCAAATATAATTTGCAAATATTAGAATGCACGTCTTGTTGATTTCTCTAGGTACTTATGCACTGACGTGCTGAGGGTTGATTATCAGTATGGTTATTGGCAGAGCAGTGCTACCAGAAGGAATTTTGATAAGCACCGGAATTCCCTTTTGTATCTCATGAAGTATCGAATAGTTTCCATGCACAATTTTGGCAGGCTGTGTTGGCGGGGCTCATCTACACGATGGGGAATCACGTGGTTTCGAGTTGATGAGTGTCACGCATTCAAAATGGCAGATGCGATCGCAAAAGTGACCAGAAACGAGGAAAAAGTTAATAAACTAGGATAATAATATATTACATAGTATTTTGTCAGCTACCAGCATATGCTATACTATCTTAAACAAGCTGATGCCAAATTTGTGTCCAAACGCACATTTGTTTGCTCTAACATTCTGATCAAAGTTGTCAGTCGAAGGATTCTCCTATAGATGGATGGACTGATATGTCCCACGAACCTCCTGGCAACTTTGGTCAGAATGTTATAGAAAATTACTGAGTATTTCCGAACAAATAAGACATCAACTTGTTATAAAAATAAACTAGCATATGCTCGTAACAGTCCAAATGCTATTATATGTTTTGTGTCAGTTCATCATATATTAAGTTTTTGTGCGTTTTAAATGCGTGGTATACTCACCAACCTCCAAACCACGTGATTCCCCACCATGATCTAACTCGATTCTGCTGTCATTTAGCATCAATTTAGGCTATCGAGAAATAACTGTAATGGCTAGATGTGTGACAACCAATGGCCATTGAATTCACGTTAATCAACACATCCGTATAACTTAAATCCACACCGCAAAATTCCGGCACAGTCCAACAAGGACGAAAATCCGATCAGGAAATTGGTTTGACATGATCATGTCGAAGAACAAATTGCACACGGCGCCTGTGTTGTGTAGGGGCTTAGTTTTGCACACGGCGCCTGTGTTGTGTATGGGCTTAGTTTTGCACACGGCGCCTGTGTTGTGTAGGGGCTTAGTTTGCACACGGCGCCTGTGTTGTGTTGGGGCTTAGTTTGCACACGGCGCCTGTGTTGTGTTGGGGCTTAGTTTGCACACGGCGCCTGTGTTGTGTTGGGGCTTAGTTTGCACACGGCGCCTGTGTTGTGTAGGGGCTTAGTTTGCACACGGCGCCTGTGTTGTGTTGGGGCTTAGTTTTGCACACGGCGCCTGTGCTGTGTTGGGGCTTAGTTTGCACACGGCGCCTGTGTTGTGTATGGGCTTAGTTTTGCTAATCACATTAAAGATTTAGCAATGTCTTTACTAAATACTCATTGACGAGTAGTTCGCTTAGGACATGTTCAGATAATAAGTTCATGAGTCGAATAATTAATATCTTAGATTTATCGACGTTCCTTATTATGGATCGCCCATTGCGCAAGAGTTCTTGATGTATTCATTAGGCTGCCAGTCGCCGAGTGGGGTGGATTCCTCAACCATAAACAACGAGGGTGAACCTTCTGTAGAATATTTTTCGTTCATATGCATTTTGTGCACCATCTAGTCCTCATGTGTGTACCATCACACACGTGCATCGAGATACAGCACTGTTGTTATTGGTAGAACATGCAACTATAACGTCATGTTATCCTGAATATCACACCATCGTATTGTCTCTATATTATATAATGTTATATCATGTTGTATATAACGTCTCCCTTGAGTGGATGAATATATATTTTCTGTCCCCCCCCCCCTGTCTATCGTCTGCTTACATTTCACGAATAGACCGTTCCAATGTTTACTTTTATAACTGAGGTAAGAATCCAATTAATAACGAAAATATTAACCCTTTCACGACGGGTGCTGTGCTGGTGCAGCATTAAAGACCCTGTGCCAGTGCATTCTCTTATATATGCGAGTCTCCCATGAGCCACGCATATATAAGAGAATACACTGGCTTACAAGGTCAAGGTATGGACGACTCGCATATATAAGATAATGCATTGACACAGGGTTGTCGCAAAATGTCAGAAAGCTCCAGTCATGAAAGGGTTAAAATGTGAAGAATTAGAAACAAATCGCTCCAGATTGTTTTTAGGAAGCGGCAATAATTCAAAGACTTACGTTATATTGAAATGAGCAACCACACATGGTGCAGTTAGCATTTGCAACTTGATTAACGGTTGGCATATCTTCCTAAAACGACCGGGCCCCCAGCTCCATACTGGGGAGAGTTACTTATTTAGTTGAAGCTGGATGACAATTTCATGTCTGGGTTCCCTCCAATGATTATATTGGAATCCGGATGATGACTTCCGATTTACACCAAAGTCATGTTTCTTTAAATAATAATGGTGCTTATATCGCGCTTATCTCTCCAACATAAGGGACCATAAGCGCTTATCTCACTGACATAAGGGACGCTAAGCGCTTCACATTATTACGAAGCGAACACAGTGCAAGTGACCTTGCCCAAGGGTCACATCTTGGCAAGAAATTTCAACACAGATTACTACCGGACAGCCACCCGTCGTTATTCCGACCAAGTCATTCATGTATGAAACTCAATAGTGCACCGGCGGGCTGCGAACTCATCTCGACGCGTTAACAACGAAGACAAGACCGACACGCTTCTCCAAAAACACACTATTAAGGGATTGTTGCCCAATAGACATTTATTCAATAAACTGTTTTGTCTCCACACCCTGTGTTTGATATTTTGTGCTAAAAGAACGTGGGGCATCAGGTATTATTCGTCAGTAGAATCGGCTAAAATAAAACTGATACCTTTATAGAACTTATGTTTATGTATCAAAAGAACTTTTACGCTTTTACGCTCCACCACCTCTCCTTCTGTAGTACTGAATATCAGACTCATCCAAACTATGCATATGCCACTTCATACACTTCTCTATACTTGGCACCCACTATACTCCTACTACATCTACTATTACTCACTTTTTATTATCCCATATATGACAAACATCTGATTGTGCTGCAGCTATCGATCTAACCCACGCTGTGAGTAGCTGAATAATATATATAATATTACAAAAACGTGATCCTCTAAAATTATAGGGAACATTATGACTTAATTGTATCTAATAACTCTCACAGTGTATGCTTATTCGTGCGACTTCCAGAGACGACCCATATAAGCTTTAAGCAGCTTTATACTTGATATCGGACCCCCTCTATACAATGCTTATTTACTGAACGTGCACGTATTTTTATAGAAATGTTAAATGGTTTCCAACAAAGAACTTGGTCCATTGAAGGTCGAGATGAACTTACTATATCTGCAACTGAATCATCGGTTTTCGTTTCAGGATGGAATTGGTGTGGCATGGTGAATTCGACAGATTGTTCATCCAGTACTTTCCACACGCTTGGCACCTTGTGCCAACATTTCAACCCCCGGCAGATAGCAGATGGCGCTCGTTCAAAGACAGCGCAAAAGTCAGATTCTCTTGTCAGGTATACATATATTACGAGTCAATAACCCAACCAATCTCATGTATCGTATTGTTGTTGTTGTTGTTGTTGTTGTTGGAGATGTTGATGATGACGATGACGATGTTGACGATGACGATGGCGATATGGCTGGTGACGATTAGTATGACGAGAGATATGCCGATGACTATACTTATGATGATGATGATGGTGATGGTGGTGATGACGATTATGACGATGACGTTAACGATGGCGATGTGGCGGTGACGATTAGTATGACGAGAGATATGACGATGAAGATAATTATGATGACGACGACGACGTCGATGATGATGATAATCGCCGATGACGACGATAATATATATATATATATATATATATATATATATATATATATATATATATATATATATATATATATATCTCTTTAATATCCTCCATGTATGGTGAATCATATATATATAAATATGATACATGAAACAGTCTATAATGAATTGACGCTTATATCTAAATGTGACGCCTATTTTATATAGACGTTTGTGGGATATATAGTCAGGACTAAGCGTTATGCTTATGAGTAGAACTATCCGCTTACTTTCGCAAACAAGGGTTAGGTTATTATGAATCGAACGGCTGGTCTAATGCGCAAACAAAGGCTGGGTTAATATGAATCGAACGGCTGGTCTAATGCGCAAACAAAGGTTAGGTTAATATTAATCGAACGGCTGGTCTAATGCGCAAACAAAGGCTGGGTTATTATGAATCGAGCGGCTGGTCTAATGCGCAAACAAAGGTTAGGTTAATATGAATCGAACGGCTGGTCTAATGCGCAAACAAAGGTTAGGTTAATATGAATCGAACGGCTGGTCTAATGCGCAAACAAAGGGTGGGTTATTATGAATCGAGCGGCTGGTCTAATGCGCAAACAAAGGTTAGGTTAATATGAATCGAACGGCTGGTCTAATGCGCAAACAAAGGTTAGGTTAATATGAATCGAACGGCTGGTCTAATGCGCAAACAAAGGCTGGGTTATTATGAATCGAGCGGCTGGTCTAATGCGCAAACAAAGGTTAGGTTATTATGAATCGAGCGGCTGGTCTAATGCGCAAACAAAGGTTAGGTTAATATGAATCGAACGGCTGGTCTAATGCGCAAACAAAGGCTGGGTTATTATGAATCGAGCGGCTGGTCTAATGCGCAAACAAAGGCTGGGTTATTATGAATCGAGCGGCTGGTCTAATGCGCAAACAAAGGCTGGGTTATTATGAATCGAGCGGCTGGTCTAATGCGCAAACAAAGGCTGGGTTATTATGAATCGAGCGGCTGGTCTAATGCGCAAACAAAGGCTGGGTTATTATGAATCGAGCGGCTGGTCTAATGCGCAAACAAAGGCTGGGTTATTATGAATCGAGCGGCTGGTCTAATGCGCAAACAAAGGTTAGGTTATTATGAATCGAGCGGCTGGTCTAATGCGCAAACAAAGGCTGGGTTATTATGAATCGAGCGGCTGGTCTAATGCGCAAACAAAGGTTAGGTTATTATGAATCGAGCGGCTGGTCTAATGCGCAAACAAAGGCTGGGTTATTATGAATCGAGCGGCTGGTCTAATGCGCAAACAAAGGCTGGGTTATTATGAATCGAGCGGCTGGTTCAACTTACACAAGGACCAGTCTAATGCGCGAAATTCTGCAATAATTGTCTACTGTTCTACTTGACAGAATTACATTTTAAATATAGATTTTCATTTCAAAGTTGGTACAATTGCTCAGTAAATGAACATTGCTATCTAGCTGTCGACTGCCATTTTTGTTACTTTCATGTCTGTTATTGGTGCTCATTCAATGGCTCTTGTTGAGTAGACTGGTTACCTGGTCCAAAAACTGCGAAAATCTGAAAACGTAGTAAGCTGACCCTGTTTATATGTAGACAAAAGATATCCACATTCTCTGTTTCAGTCCTGTGGTCATGGGTGGACATCAATGAAAGGACGGGTAATATTCTGGTTCCAACTTAACTACGCAACGAATTCTGGTTACGTTATGTTTAAACTGTATGGACAACAATGTATGAGGTGTAAAAGTGGTGGTTACGAACACGCGATGTGGTACCCAGAAGAGGTCGTAAAGGTGAGTATAAACATAACATGCCGCCTCAATCTCAACTGCTCGTCCATTTCTGTAGCCAAAACTATAGATTCTCATACGCATATGAAGTTATGAACCATATCTGCCGGAATACTTCAAGTCACCTGACCGGTCATGTGATAACTGTTCCCAGCTGTACACTATCCACAACAAACTATGGATATGATGTTAACGTGTTTATTAATATGATGTTAACGTGTTTATTAATATGATGTTAACGTGTTTATTAAACTCACAAACTGTTATTTTATCCAAAAAAAAAAAAAAAAAAAAAAAAAGTCTAGTAAATGCATTACCTCCATTTAATTTTAATTCGCGTATTTATATGAAGTCTGTGTTAAGTGGCATAATTATCCAGTATCGTCTGTATCATTGCGCATGAGAGGTGTATTTATAGATAAATGTGCGATATTTTAGATTTATGCCGCCTATCTCGCTAAAATAATTCACACATATAGATGCCGAATCTGATGGGGGGAAAAATGAAGCCGATTTGGTAACTCCTGTTAAGAAATTCCATTGTTATGTGTCTTTTTGATGTTCTCCGTTCTTTTTGGTCCAGTTTTGTGACAAACACCGACCCATGGTTTGACGATGAACACAGCGCATTGATAACTATTTCATCCGTTATATTCCTCCGATATATAGGGGGTTATTGCATTCTGTTACAATTTACACGTTATTGATCAGGCACAATAATTCGGAACCGGACGACATTGTACGTGTGGTCGCAATATTTTATTTGAGTCATGTTCATTTCATTTTGGAATATCAGCACACGTTGCAAGTTAGATATATTTGTAACTGAACCTAGCTATTATTTTCACCAGCGCTGATGGATATCTTCCTTGTTTGGTTTATCTCACAATTTGTATATAAACCGCGAGTGTTACACTAATGCCTGTTCGGCGATTGGTCAATTGGGCCATGTGTTATATCCCAATAAAACACACCATAACACGCAGGTGCGCACATAGAATAATCGATCGATAATTCTCCGGTAGAATATTGGGCTAACTTACAGACCTAGCTGTGTGGAATAATATACCAACTGCAGACCGATTTCAGAAAACAAAATCAGATGTTTTTTATAGTAATTAATCATTAAAAACTATACAAATATAAGATATGAATGTAATTTGAGTGTGTCTTGTTGAGGGTATGGCGCTGTGACCGTTGGAGCAAATTTAGTAATAACAGCTACGCGCTTCACAAAACTGCCATAACGCGCCATACCACTCAAAAAACACACACTCAAACTACATTTATTTCTTAATTATTCATATCATTGCAGGTTGCCATATGATTTCGTAACGCTATCCCAGTGTCCACAAACCATGACTTCTTGTTTAAACAAGTTTTCCTGGTTTGTCTGTTCATCATTTCTGTGTCCCAACATGTCTAACACACTCCCCCTTCACGAATCCCCCATGCAATCAGAAAACTCGAGATATTAGACAAGAAGAAGGCTCGTGTTGCCTGGTTTAAGATACACCGAACTAGCTGGCATTATATATATATATCTGTCGATATGCGTCGAATATCAGTGGGATAACCTGTGTCAACAAAGCCCCATTGATAAGTTCAAGTTAAATTTAAAGTTAAAAATTCCCTATCGAATGTCTTTCGCTCACAGTTTATTTTAATACGTGGAAGGCTATTGGTAAAACGTATAGGTTGTTTGACCTCATAATATCAGGTACAATGCATGCGGTATATAACATAATGCGATTGTTGATACGCTCCTGATGACAGTTTGTCCTGGTGTTTTCGCCGTTTGCGATACAAATATACGCAAATATATAGGTTAATCTACGCAAAAGGTTCAACTTCAAGGACAGGTCGTAGGATAGAACCCATAGAAAATCAACACACAGTCCAAATATATGAAGCAGACGGTACAAGCTTGGTGTGCATCCATGTTTCGTGGAAACTGGTAGCCTCTCTTGACTTTCTGAGTCACACTTCTCCGGTGCGCATGGGGCGCTCTTGACAGTTTGAGTGACACTTGTCCGGTACGTGTGCACGGGGTGTGATGAATTTAACAAAACTGTTTTTTATTTCCAAATATCTCTGTTATTTATTCAACATAATAATTCCAAAATGGAAGTATATTTATTAGTGGCTATTTATCGTGGCATGTGGTACTCAGATTGAATACCTATCGATATCTAATCGTGAACCCGATTATATATTGGTTTATAAATAATCCTTGGTGTATTGACTTGTATCCATGGGGCAGTTCATCCGAAGATGTGTGTATTGACTTGTATCCATGGGGCAGTTCATCCGATGATGGGTGTATTGACTTGTATCCATAGGGTAGTTCATCCGATGATGGGTGTATTGACTTGTATCCATGGGGTAGTTCATCCGACGATGGGTGTATTGACTTGTATCCATGGGGCAGTTCATCCGATGATGGGTGTATTGACTTGTATCCATGGGGCAGTTCATCCGATGATGGCTGTATTGACGTGTATCCATGGGGCAGTTCATCCGGTGACGGGTGTATTGACGTGTATCCATGGGGCAGTTGATCCCATGATGGGTGTATTGACGTGTATCCATGGGGCAGTTCATCCGATGATGGGTGTATTGACGTGTGTCCATGTGGCAGTTGATCCCATGATGGGTCTATTGACGTGTATCCATGGGGCAGTTCATCCCATGATGGGTGTATTGACGTGTATCCATGGGACAGTTCATCCGATGACGGGTGTATTGACGTGTATCCATGGGGCAGTTCATCCGATGATGGGTGTATTGACGTGTATCCATGGGGTAGTTGATCCGATGATGGGTCTATTGACGTGTATCCATGGGGCAGTTCATCCCATGATGGGTGTATTGACGTGTATACATGGGACAGTTCATCCCATGATGGGTGTATTGACGTGTATCCATGGGGCAGTTCATCCGATGATGGGTGTATTGACGTGTATCCATGGGGCAGTTCATCCGATGATGGGTGTATTGACGTGTATCCATGGGGCAGTTCATCCGATGATGGGTGTATTGACGTGTATCCATGGGGTAGTTCATCCGATGATGGGTGTATTGACGTGTATCCATGGGGCAGTTCATCCGATGATGGGTGTATTGACGTGTATCCATGGGGCAGTTGATCGGATGATGGGTGTATTTACGTGTATCCATGGGGCAGTTCATCCGATGATGGGTGTATTGACGTGTATCCATGGGGCAGTTCATCCGATGATGGGTGTATTGACGTGTATCCATGGGCAGTTGATCCGATGGTGGGTGTATTGACGTGTATCCATGGGGTAGTTGATCCGATGATGGGTGTATTGACGTGTATCCATGGGGCAGTTCATCCGATGATGGGTGTATTGACGTGTATCCATGGGGCAGTTCATCCGATGATGGGTGTATTGACGTGTATCCATGGGCAGTTGATCCGATGGTGGGTGTATTGACGTGTATCCATGGGGTAGTTGATCCGATGATGGGTGTATTGACGAGTATCCATGGGGCAGTTCATCCGATGATGGGTGTATTGACGAGTATCCATGGGGCAGTTCATCCGATGATGGGTGTATTGACGTGTATCCATGGGCAGTTGATCCGATGGTGGGTGTATTGATGTGTATCCATGGGGTAGTTGATCCGATGATGGGTGTATTGACGAGTATCCATGGGGCAGTTCATCCGATGATGGGTGTATTGACGTGTATCCATGGGGCAGTTCATCAGATGATGGGTGTATTGACGTGTATCCGTGGAGCAGTTGATCCGATGGTGGGTGTATTGACGTGTATCCATGGGGTAGTTGATCCGATGGTGGGTGTATTGACGAGTATCCATGGGAAAGTTCATCCGATGATGGGTGTATTGACGTGTATCCATGGGGCAGTTCATCCGATGATGTGCATCATCGCGACTACGCGTATTGTACACGGGAAATTACAGAGGACTTAATCATTTCTATACTAAAGCACCATTGATGAGTAGTTATACCATAGGAAATGTTCAGATAATAAGTTTAACCATTTCTATACTAAAGCATCATTGATGAGTAGTTATACCATAGGAAATGTTAAGATAATAAGTTTAACCCTTTCTATACTAAAGCATCATTGATGAGCAGTTACCCCATAGGAAATGTTCAGATAATAAGTATTACCCTTTCTATACTAATGCATCATTGGTGAGTAGTTATCCCATAGGAAATGTTCAGATAATAAGTTTAACCCTTTCTATACTAAAGCATCATTGATGAGTAGTTATCCCATCGGAAATGTTCAGATAATAAGTTTAACCCTTTCTATACTAAAGCATCATTGATGAGTAGTTATCCCATAGGAAATGTTCAGATAATAGGTTTAACCATCTCTATACTAAAGCATCATTGATGAATAGTTATCCCATAGGAAATGTTCAGATAATAAGTTCAACACGCCTTCAATAAACAGGGTCCTTTCTGTAGTTTTATTTATCTGTCGTCTGATTTTATCGCCTTAACATCCATCCAAATGAATAATATATCATTAAAATCTACACTTTTTAACTGCATGACTGGGGGAATCCATTTAGTATATAAAGGGTTTATCTGAACCTGGCTATTGTTTTTTTTTCCAGGTTGTGGGTAACGTATATAACAGAGTCGGTCAGCTTTACTACGGGTTTGTTCGTCCACCATTACGCATTGACCGAAGAATCGGAAAACCAAGAAACCAACACAACAGTGAACTATGCCAAGCGTGCAAGGAGGGACTTTGTAAAGAGGAGTGGTCATTTTCATGACACACAGACTAGATATGTAGTGTACGGAGATCTCATGTGCCTTAATGTTCACGTGCCTTAATGTTCATGTGCCTTAATGTTCACAGTGATGAGCACGAATTACGCTCAATACCCACGTGACGCATTGTTTATTACGCTGGGTCTGAGGTGACGTAGCCCTGTTTCCGTTTTAAAGAAACCATCAAAGATGGCCATCATGCATGTTGCAGCTATAGATCAAGTCTTCTCGGTCCAAAACAGCTTGGGATATAACGGTTGGGGTGATGCTGTTTGAACGGAGTCCCGTCCCGATATTCTTCTATAACAAACTTTACGCCCATAATCGTGGGCGGGAGTTATCTTGCTTGTATGTCTTCGGATTATGTAAAATGGACGCTTTGCGTGTATGAACAGAGGGAAGTCTTTTCCAAACATGATGATATCAACCATGCGTATATCAAAGGTTCGTTACTTGTAAATGAAGCCTTGTTTTCCAGAGAATTTCGATTTGTCCCTCCATATATATGAGAAAATGTATGTAAACAATATATTAAACGATCGTATCATCACTTTACCTTTTTCTATAACGGTACATGTAACTGATATATCATTTTAAAGACAGATTAATCGCGGACATGTCAGATGATTATTCACACTCAGGGGTTCATGTGAATGCTCGGGCCCCACGTGTAAATGTAGTACATGTATGTCTTATTAATGAAAGTATGTTATAGAAGTGTGACTGGACGGGACTCGGCCTTGAACAGCATCAACCCAACCGATTTACAAAGCTGTTGTGGACCGAGAAGACTTGGTCTACAATGTTTCAGCGTGATAATTATTATGCAGGGACGTGGCGAAAGGGAGTCGGCTTAGTGTTGTAGTGTTTAGGTCCATTTTGGAGGGATACTGAGATATTGCACGGTATCCTTCAATTCGGATTTCTTGTCCGAAAATAACGACATATCTTGTATAACATATACCAAATTTGAATATATATATAAGAGGTTATATGGAAACCTGTCCCATCTCCAAAAACACATTTTTGTCAGTGCTATATTGTTCTGTCTCCACTGTGGCCCAATGAATTAACTAATTTTGTAACAGGTGATCAAATAAATGTCAGTGCTATAATGTTGTATCTCCAACCTTCAATAATAAGCAAAGTAAACCGAAATTGGCGGAGTTCCACCGAAGTGACTGTTTGGAACAAGTGCTTTCTTACTCCTATTAATTTGAAACTCTTATTTCAAAGGGAATTCTTGGGTTAAAATAAAACAGAAAATGGCGTGATCTGGGATCTTTGTACTTGTATTGAATCATTATAGCATTGACGGGAAACCCTACGATTATCACAAAATTGTTCTATTTCCAATAATAACACGTTTTGGCGAATTGCAAGCAGAATACCGATCCAAAATACGAATTTTCAAATCAAGTTTCCCACAAAAACAAAAATGGGACATAGAAGATTATAACATATGCAGACGACGATACTGTGGCTGATGGGGTCATTGTCACAAGGCTCCGGTCACATTCGTAGCCAGCTTTTTAAATCGATCACAAATGTAGCCAGCTTTTCTACGGCGATCACATTTGTAGCCATATTCATGCGAGCTTCAATGAACAAAATTATGTTAGTCTCATTTTTCTGAGTTGATGAATGAAAAACAACATAAATTTTAATTTGATATTAGTTCACCTAATAACCTGAGGTTTCCGATCAATGTCGTTAGATGCTCGAATTATATTCCAATATAAGTTGATAAACGAAGTCAGTTTTGGAGCATGACGTCGATATTTTAGTAACGAACGCGATGACGTCATATTTCGCGCCATATAAAGCACGGAATTAGAAAAGCTGGCTACGAATGTGATCGCCGGCGAAAAGCTGGCTACATTTGTGATCGATTTAAAAAGCTGGCTACGAATGTGACCGGAGCCTTGTGACAATGACCCCATCGGCGATACTGTGGGGGTTGGTGTCTCACCCTCTCCCAACTTTTGTGAAAATGTTCAATATTTGGAAATGTCACGCCTGAATCTGAATAAACGGCAGTTGGAAATTTTAGACCGAAAAGAGGTTTAAAATGTTCTGATAATTTTAGTTTTCAATACATATCTAGTGTAAAATGTCATTATCGACAAAATTTAAATTTCTTACCCTTTGGAAAGTTGGAAAATTCCCACTCCCAACTCAATGGGGAGGGGGGGGGGGGTAGTGCACATGAAGTTTCATTGAGGTGGGAATTTTGGTTTTCAATTGGGGAATTCCATAGTTAAACACCCCAAATAGAGACCCTCTAGCCTCGTTCCTGCTATAGACTATATTGTCACATGTATATTATAACTCGCACTTTGTTCTCTTTGCATATTCGTAGTCCATATTAGTAACCCATTGTTTGACATTGTTTGTAAAGGATCAAGTTAGCCGGATACGGTAGCTCTAAATTATACACACTACACTACAAAGTGCTATTTGTTCTTGTAAAACCGTAAGCTTGGCTGTACAATATCAGTGTTTAACGTCTTTCCTGGTGGTGTATATGTATTTATTATTATATACCCTGAGTTTACAGAGACAGCCCTGGTCAAGTAGTCCTGCTAATGTGCTATGATACGGTTTGTTCCTGCTGAATTGCTATGATGCTGTTAGGGCAAACTGATGCTGTTAACGAAAGTATATATTTTTTCAATTTGGCTTTTTCGCGGTGTTCCAATATAATCTGAACATATACAGGAAAACCCATTATGCGTATATCAAACATTCAAAAACATATTTATTGCGAAATATTTTTAATACTGATTGTATTATTAGTTGAAAATCGACTTTAATCAAGATGGTTATTCATGTCGTTTTAGAAACACCAACGCAGGAATTAGTATATCAACGGCATCAGTTTTCCCTATATATAGCCGCGTCATAGCAATTAAGCAGGACCTCCAACATCATAGAATATTAGCAGGACCACTTGAACAGGGGTGAGAGAGTCATGATATCATGTATCGAAATGTATATTATGACTATTGCCTGGTGAGCGAACTATTTCCCGGGCTATAGTCTTTGAACTATTTCTGGCGCGATGCCAGAATTGTTATAAATCTGGCGCGAGATAAGATTTTTTGCGAATTATCTCCCGTGTTATATAGTCACCAAACTACTTATCCGTCTGCTGAAGTCACGGTTGACACTAGCCGGGAGTTTTGTCAGATATAATAAAACACATATCGACTTCCTTGGTTTGGAATGGCGAGAGATATTTTCCCCTTGACGGTGTCTTCTGAACCGCAATCAGGACTAAATGTTGACCAAGTCCGCAGTCCATCGAGGGAAAATAGTTTTCGCTATTCCACCCCAATACTTTCTTGGTACATATTGGTAGGCGTCTTGTCTGTAGAAAATATTATCCCAGCCTTGTTTCTGCAAAATTAATTTTATTCGTATTCATATAGTTATATGTGGGTCTTAAACATTGCTAATTGCAGGTCTCGGATAACTAAATGGTGCTAATAGCTATACACTCGGATAACTAAATGGTGCTAATAGCTATACACTCGACGCTACTTTGGTGGCATTTTTACAGGTTTTTAGTCTCAGACAAATAATATAGATATTGGTAGTGTACAATTATAAATAACAACTTCTCAATGGATGATATTTATATTAATTGGCCAGCAGTTATTCTTGTAGCCCATTTCCAAATATATGTGTCTAAATGTGTACATGATAATCAGGGATGTGGCTAGAGGGTCTCCGCTGGGGGGTGTCCACCTTGGGAATTTCCAACTGCACCCCCCCCCCTTGAGTCGGAATCACACCAACACAACTTTTTGCATAATTCCATTTGCACCCCCCCCCCCCCTTCAGTCGGAATCGCACCATCACAACTTTTTGCATAATTCCATTTGCATCCCCCCTTGTACCTCATGCTCAGGCCTAATTTCCTATATATTCATAAGCCATGCTTCTATTTTCCCAGTATGAGAACATTAAGATATTTTAACCTGAAAATTGCCCCCCCCCCCCCCAAAAAAAACAACTAGTGATCTAATTCCAGACAAATGCACACAGCTACCGACAACAGACCAGGAAACACCGGGCCGACCATGGTTGTTCGGCCCGGTGTGAGAAAATTTTGAAAAATATACAAGAAAATCGCAACTCCTAGCATCTAGACTGGCCTCAACTGAAGCTTTCCTAGTGTTGGAAATTTCAAACCTCATATTCCCCCTCAGGTTGGAAAATTCTTCAACTGATGACCATTTATGTCTACAAGTTTGACCAAATGTAGTAAAATATTGTTTTGCTAAACTAATTAGCAGTTTTGTATTGGCCATGTGGATGGGGCAATGACACACCGGGCCGACCATGGTTCGGCCCGGTGTGCGAAAATTTTGAAATCTGAACAAGAAAATCGCAAAATCCTAACATCTAGACTAGCCTCAAGCCTTTCTACTGTTGGAAATTTCAAACCCTACACCCCCACTTAGGTTGGAAAATTTCCAACTGATGACAATTCCAATGACAATGTTGACCAATTGTATGACAATATTGTTTTCTTAAATTAACTAGAAGTTTTTGACTGGCCACGGGGGAGGGACCAGGACACAAGCTTTCCAAGTGTTGGAAATTTCCAACCTGTCACCTCCTTAAGGTTGGAAAATTTCCAACTGATGACCATTTCTGTCAATATTTTTGACCAAAAATAGGAACATATGCAAATATTGGTCGAAAAACAATAAATTCCCCCCAATAAATTGTTTTTACCTGAAATTAGGAATTTCCAACTATTGAAAATATAGCTCTCTGCTGGGGGTGAGACACCCCCACACCCCCCCCCATCTAGCCACATCCCTGATGATAATGACTAAATATATGTTTAATCTGTCAACAACAATGAACACTATAAAAGTATTTATTATATGCTAAGCTATCAAATTGTAATATTTTTGCATCAGATAAAAATCGTTATTCGTCTTGTGAGATATCGATATCTCACACGCATCCATCCGCGCTAAAATTAAAAGTTATTCGGTACTAGATGAGTTAACATCGCTTCGCCACATTAAAGGTACTCAACCCGATAAAACTCCTCTCAATTACTATTTCAATGGCTTCGGGGGTCAAAAATATTTGATTCGAGTCGAGGAAGTCACCCATCAAAGCTCAGATTTGTTAGATATCGATTTTATAAATCTATTATTTTTCATTATCGGGAATTGTTTCTGGCCCAGAAGACAGTAAAAAATTCGTTGTTATTACCAACTTGATCATAGAGTTATCCATCCTTGTCTGTTTGAATATAATTTTGGCGTAAAATCTCGAGCATGTTACCAAATTGACGGCAGTTATTGGTACTCATCTCGAGAACATAAGAATTTTCAAAAATCAATATCTAATAACTCTGAGCTTTGTTTGATGGGTTCCTCGACTCGAATCAAATATTTTTTACCCCCAAAGCCAAAGAAATAGTAATATAGGACCCTCTGATCGGATTGTTGTTGTTGGAATCTGTTGAGATGGGGACCCTCTTTACGGGTTGAGTACCTTTAAGAGTTACAACCCGCTCACTACTATTTTGTTTTTACATTAGCGTCTGCCAAACAACACTTACTGTAAAAATGATGTTAACCCCTTTATCACTCAACCAATCTGTCTGAAAAATGTAACTAGTTTTATATGCACAAGCTCATTTCCATGGCTGTGCTTGGGTATACACATTTGCACTTTTTACTCTTCCTTCGAGTTGATACATGGGCCAACTGAGCGGAGCATATAATAAAAAGAACATCTACACTTTATGGTTGGTTGTGGTATTATCTATTTTTTTTGTCATCACTCATAAGATAATTACCATATCCAACCAAAAAGTGTAGATATCCTCTATATATTATGTGTCAAGGAATATCACATAAAATACTAGAGAATAGCAGAGATTTTCCGCATTGGCAATTATATCAATATAAATAGATATATACAAGATATTCGCCATACCTATTATACTTGTATAATAACAGTCAGATTGATTAAAGTCTCAATTTCGACCAACTAATTATAATAACTTATCTTGATTACATTACACGAAACGAAGACCATTTGTCATGTTTTCGCGTTATATGTTTTTTTTCTTCATTTTATTTTCATTTTCTGTATTTTATTCGGGTCGGGAATCAACCATCAGCTGTCCGAAGCTTTATTGTTGTTGTTGTTGTTGTTGTTGTTGTTGCTGCTGGTGGTGGGAGTCCCGTGTCTTGAATCCAGCCTTAAGTTCCGTCAAGATTTGTACATATGAAATGCAATATATATTTTTTAAGTATTCCACATGCACACACATTTTCCTATAATACACCCATTCCCGTGTATTTAATACACATTATATTGTATGATAGTTATTTGTTTTGTATATATTTAATATTTTATCTTTAAAATTTTTATATTGCCATTCAATTCTATTTTAATGTTATGATGTTGATATATATTTTGATGAAATGAAATGTTTATACGCAATTTAATATATTTGAACAAAATTGCATTTCTTATATCACACTACCACTTGCAAGCGATTTTCAATTGTTGCAAAAACGTTATGCATTAAATATTTTACAAACGAGTTCTCATTTTATTTCACACATAGTACTGCTACACACCATTAACCCCTCCATGCCTGGATCTTCCTGAAATTTTGCGAATACCATGTGCCAATGCATCCTCTTATATATGCGAGTCTCCCATATCGAGCCTCACATATCTATATAATAGAATGCATTGGCCTAACAATATTTACCTTGACCTTGTAATCCAGTGAATTCTCTTATATATGCGAGGCTCCCCATGGGAGACTCACATATATAAGAGAATGCACCATTGCAGCTCCCATCATGAAAGGGTTAAAGGAACACAAGGTATTCGCAATGGGTAAAAGTCTTTGAAAACATCACCACCAAGAAGAACATGGAGACAAGCCTTGAAATAGCGTGTCTGTCATTTGCAGAATGAGGTCCCCAGATGGTGAATTTAGTTATGCTACCTCGCATAGCGGGCTAGCATAACCCAATTCACCCTCTGGGGACCTCATTCTGCTTACACCTCAGCAGAATTAGGTTCCCCGAGGGTGAATTTGGTGATGCTAGCCCGCTATGCGGGGTAGCATCACTAAATTCACCCTCTGGGGACCTCATTCTGCAAATGACAGACACCCTATTTCAAGGCTTGCTTGGAGAATAGATAAACTTTGTTCTTATATTCATTATTGATAGCTCTCCAATTGTGAAATTTCGCGTGTTGAAACGATTCTTATGTAAACAAAACTGTTACTGTGAATTGTCAACACACATCGTAATCGTCTATAGTATAAGTTAAACAAGTTTAGTCTGAATATGATTTTCATGATATTTTTTATTAAACTTTGGTATCTTGTTGGACTAATTGGTTAAATTGGAATTTGATCATTAATGATACTGTAACAGTAATTTTTACAGAATAATAGTTTGCGAAATATCGTTATTGGAGTGTCATTAGTAATGGAAACGAGAACAAGGTCCATCAGATTTCAGCTCAAAATGACGCAGTCAACAATTTCCTTTCGCACACCCTACAAGGCCACATCCATTTAGCACACCCTGC
Organism: Siphonodentalium dalli; assembly: GCA_032622095.1. Lineage (NCBI taxonomy): Eukaryota > Metazoa > Mollusca > Scaphopoda > Gadilida > Siphonodentaliidae > Siphonodentalium > Siphonodentalium dalli. Next base: position 271,949,995 of record CP136064.1, on the reverse strand, counting down.
AGCCACATTTTATAGGCGAAATGTTTTGAAAATTCACAGGCATGTTTGGGATCACAAGGCTGTCGGAAACCATCTTGGATTTTTCTCTTTGTATGACTAAATGTCTGTATGACTTTGGCACACACACCCTGCAGGTCACATCTCTCCTCCGATCATCACCAAACTTCATATGGTTCTTCGGGGTGACCTCCAGATGGGAGCTTTTTATTTCCGAATTCTGGTAAAAAAAAAACATGGCTGACAGCGGCCATTTGGATTTTACTCTTTGTATCAGGGGGGGGGGGTGAAAAAAAAAATTCCGGCACGTATGCCGGGGTGGGTGGGTGGTCAAAGCCACCAACAACCAATTTTTTAGTGTTTTGGCAATGAGTTGGGCTTCAAAACCACTTTGAATGAGAGAAATAATGTAATTCTAACTGTAAATTGACTGCAGGCAGTTATCGTGTTGTATTTTGTTGCAAATTTTGAAATCCAAGATGGCCGCTGGCAGCCATGTTTTTTTGGCCGAATGACCTCAAAATGACTCATTCCTATTTACATGTCCATGTTAACATCCATGATAAATAATATGCACAGAAATTCATATACAGCTGTTTACAGTGAATTTCCCCCCGAAAATCTCTGTTTTAGTGTTAAAAGGGGGGGTGGGTGTCAAAAAATGGTCGGAAAAAACTGCCGAAAACGGAAAAAAATTTGGCGGTGGGGGTGGGTGGGTACAAAAAATGATTGTAAGGGGAAAAATGCCATACGTGCCTGAATTTTTTTTCCGACCCCCCCCCCCTGTTTGTATGGATAATTCCTTTACCACACCCTACATGTCACATCTCTTATCTCTCATATGATCGCCATCTGGGCGACCTATAGATGGCAACTTATCATCATTTTTTTTCTCGAATTTCGTTGAAAAACATGGTCAACAGTGGCCATCTTGGATTGCACTTTTGAGTCCATCAGCACATCCTGTGACCAACATTTATTGGTGAAATGTTTTTGAAAATTCATATGAATGTTTTGGGAACACCTCTAGATGGGAGCTATTGAATTTGAATGATTTTCCATGAAAAATATGGCCGCCGGAAGCCATCTTCGATTTTACTCTTTGTATAACTTAATTCTTGGCACACCCTACAGGCCACACCCCTCATCCGATCGTCACCAAATATCATTTGGATCTTGAATTTACCTTGAATTTATCTTGAATCTTAGGCCGAAGAAAGCGGTATGCTTGTATGGCCTCTTCGTTAATTTCACAATGGTTCGTAACTATCAATGGTGTTTGCAGCAGTGTTAAAATCACACTATTAACTGTTTTTGGTATTTTAGTTAAATTTTAAATGGAATTTGTTTTCTCTTCCAATCCAGGAGTCGTTGAGTATAGATTTGAAGGTGCTGACGTCAGGTGTGTCCACACCTGGTTCATTAAGTTTATTCCACGTGTGTGTGCAGCGTGTGATGAAGCTGTTTTTGGTGACTTTATATATACGTGGTGTAGAGGCGTTTCTGTATTTTCTTCTTATGGCCTATTGATGTGGTTCACAGAGAAGGATACTTGGATTTAAGTAGTACTTTGTCAGTTTCGGATTTTATATTGTAGAGTTGTATCACATCAAGTGTTGGTAGTCCCAGTTTGTTTTATTCGTTCGTCGTAGTATAATTGTTTTAATTCTGGGGTGGATACTAATTTTGTCGCTCTTCTCTGGACTCCTATTGCTACTTTGTTCGTCCTTATTATCGGATTCCACATGCATGATCCGTATTCCACCATAGGTCTGACTAGTTATAGTATTTTCGTCATATCGTTTGCATATGCAATGCATGCAAGTTTGATTGTGGCTGCACCCATCAGTTCGACACTCAAGCTCTCTGAGCGAACGCGATATGTTTGGATCAAGTGTTCAAAAATTGAATTTCCGTAGATGTACTCGGCTGTATTTTGGGTGCGTTTATAGGCACTCATCGAACTTGTTATGAGATGCTCGTAACAAAAAACGAACTGCGTATACTTATATCGAGTACTCTTGAACTGTTGACATTTCAGCTCCATGAATTCCGTTCCCAGTTCCCAGTTCCCAGTTCCCTATTCTCCTAAAATTACACTTTTCGTTACTAAATCGGCTGCGTAGCCAGAGTCATGGCGGCCACCCGGGAATCCTTGTATTTTCGTGCGGTGCCACCCAGCGGGCATCTATAGGAAAGTCACGCGACCATGCAGCCCATTCCAAATTTTCTAAAATTGGGCTGAAGTCGTGCATGGGGTGTCAAAATAGCACTTTTCGTTACTAAATCGGCTGCCGTATCCTGAGTCATGGTGGCAACCCGGGAATCCTTGTATTTTCGTACGGTGTCACCCCGCGGGCAACTATAGGAAAGTCACGCAACCATGCAGCCCCTTCCAAATGTTCTAAAATTTGGCTGAAGTCGTGCATGGGGTGTCAAAATAGCACTTTTCGTTACTAAATCGGCTGCCGTATCCTGAGTCATGGTGGCCACCCGGGAATCCTTGTATTTTCGTGCGGTGCCACCCCGCGGGCAACTATAGGAAAGTCACGCGACCATGCAGCCCCTTCCAAATTTTCTAAAATTGGGCAGAAGTCGTGCATGGGTGTCAAAATAGCACTTTTCGTTACTAAATCGGCTGCCGTATCCTGAGTCATGGTGGAAACACGGGAATCCTTGTATTTTCGTGCGGTTCCACCCCGCGGGCAACTAAAGGAAAGTCACGCGACCATGCAGCCACTTCCAAACTTTCTAAAATTGGGCTGAAGTCGTGCATGGGGTGTCAAAATAGCACTTTTCGTTACTAAATCGGCTGCCGTATCCTGAGTCATGGTGGCCACCCGGGAATCCTTGTATTTTCATGCGGTGCCACCCCGCGGGGAACTATAGGAAAGTCACGCGACCATGCAGCCCCTTCCAAATTTTCTAAAATTGGGCTGAAGTCGTGCATGGGGTGTCAAAATAGCACTTTTCGTTACTAAATCGGCTGCCGTATCCCGAGTCATGGTGGCAACCCGGGAATCCTTGTATTTTCGTGCGGTGCCACCCCGCAGGCAACTATAGGAAAGTCACGCGACCATGCAGCCCCTTCCAAATGTTCTAAAATTTGGCTGAAGTCGTGCATGGGGTGTCAAAATAGCACTTTTCGTTACTAAATCGGCTGCCGTATCCTGAGTCATGGTGGCAACCCGGGAATCCTTGTATTTTCGTGCGGTGCCACCCCGCGGGCAACTATAGGAAAGTCACGCGACCATGCAGCCCCTTCCAAATTTTCTAAAATTGGGCTGAAGTCGTGCATGGGGTGTCAAAATAGCACTTTTCGTTACTAAATCGGCTGCCGTATCCTGAGTCATGGTGGCCACCCGGGAATCCTTGTATTTTCGTGCGGTGCCACCCCGCGGGCAACTATAGGAAAGTCACGCGACCATGCAGCCCATTCCAAATTTTCTAAAATTGGGCTGAAGTCGTGCATGGGGTGTCAAAATAGCACTTTTCGTTACTAAATCGGCTGCCGTATCCTGAGTCATGGTGGCAACCCGGGAATCCTTGTATTTTCGTGCGGTGTCACCCCGCGGGCAACTATAGGAAAGTCACGCAACCATGCAGCCCCTTCCAAATTTTCTAAAATTGGGCTGAAGTCGTGCATGGGGTGTCAAAATAGCACTTTTCGTTACTAAATCGGCTGCCGTATCCTGAGTCATGGTGGCCACCCGGGAATCCTTGTATTTTCGTGGGGTGCCACCCCGCGGGCAACTATAGGAAAGTCACGCGACCGTGCAGCCCCTTCCAAATTTTCTAAAATTGGGCTGAAGTCGTGCATGGGGTGTCAAAATGTCACTTTTCGTTACTAAATCGGAAGAACGGCGGTCACCCGGGAATCCTTTCATTTCGCGTGTTGCCATCCAGCGGGCGTCTAAATAGCAAAGACATGACCAAATAGCCAATACAAATTTTTATATTATTTGGTGGGGGTATGACGTGGTAATTGAAAGACAAAGTAAACTGTTAATTGGATAGTTATTATGTATCTTTAATTTCAGATCTTGTTTATTTCGTTATTTTGTGAGAATATAAACACAAAAACACATTGTATAGCGCTCAATAAAAGACCGTTCATGCGACACGTTCCTCACCATACCCCACTGTGTTCATGTAGCATATACATGATCATACATTCCGTTTAGAAAACTTTGTTACGTGAGTTATTGTTTTTAACTATCACGTAGTTACACGCATGTTTGTATGGATGGGAAGAGACATTACTAAAATTCTTCAAATTCAAATTCCAAATTGGGTCACCAGAATCATTTTTATACTTGATGGGTGCAGCTGCATATCACACTCGGGTGTGCGAGCATTTAAAACAAATTCTAAAATATCACAAAATATCATTTAAAGAATGGTAACAGTTGGATTTTCGAGGACATACCACCAAGTTTGGGGGCAATGGCTTAAGAATCGGGTTAAACTGCCAGAAATGTCGTTTCTTTTTTATCCAGAAATAGACATCGATAATTTTGAGAAATCGATATTTTTAAGAAAGCTATGTGTTTTGGGGATTAATTTTTGCTTTGTTTTTGTTTACAGTACAAGGATGTTAGTGGTTAAGACTAATAATTGTTTTACAAAACTCAACGTGCGCATGTAAACCAAGCTCTAATCGTCGCCGTTATTTTTGCAAAGCGAAATTTCTGGGCTCACGTGCATTTTACGCATACGACTTTTTAAACATAGTTGTTGCCATATAACATAAGTTGCGAAACCTACGTATTAAAGGCACGAATGGCCTTCGCGGTGAGTATTGCTGCTTAAATAGTCACATCCGATATAACCGCCATAGACAGAAGTAATATTAAATATAGTCATATTTTGTTATTATGCCAATCATAAAAAAAAATCGCTAAATAATATGCTATTGTCAAGTTCGTACGATTTGTTATGTAAATAAAGATCATATTGTACAAAAGTACAGTGCGTAAAGAGTATGCGATAAGCCAAACACTCAACACCGGGGAGACCCCACTATAAGTGAAATGTAATACTGCCATCTCCTAAAAAAATCGCCACGGTGTTGAATGTTTTATCGCTTATTGCCCACTATTGACGTGATGTATATAAACAAACGCTCGGCTCACACAAAGTTTGTTTTGTGGATAATATCGCATGCATATTATTTGTATATATTTTTTAGAACAGTTTAATAATTGTTTTAATGTAATTTCTAAATTATAACCTACTAGCAGGTGACCCGACTTCGTCCGGGCTTTGACCTTGAATTGACCATTTTGAAGGTCAAGGTCAGGTCGGAGTCACGATTTGACCCGTCCAAAACACTCCCCGAACAAATTACCCGTGGGTATCAAATTTCGTCGAAATCGCCCAGCAGTTTTCCCGGCCATAGCTAACAGACAAACAAACAGACAGAAGTCGCAAAATATATATTAGATCATTTGTGGGTACCCGTTTCAAGGTGAAGGTCACCTCAGGCGGAAAAACTGACCCGATGAAAAATTTCCCCCATTCCCAGGAACCCCTAAATACGAACACAGAATCACACAACACGCTCATGTCTGTACACAGACACAACACGCTCATGTCTGGACACATACACGCTCTTTATCAACGACACTGCGGATACGAACGCTCTTTAAATATCACGCGATTAACCCATGAAGTACCCATTGGAGGCGAGGGATTGGAGAATGGGTGCTCTGATGTTATCAGAAGCCGTGCGATGACATCCATCTGTGTTTTTACCCTTAGATAGCAAGTTTGGGCTAAATCCGTCAGGCAGTTTTCCCGGCCATAGCTAACAAATAAACAAACAGAAGTCCCAAAATATATATTAGACTAGCCGATGAGCCCTACGTTGTCCGGGCTATTCAAAAACCAAATTTCAAGTCGATAGCTCCACCCGTTTCCGAGATCTGGTCAGCTCTACCTGTTTCCGAGATCTGGTGTGCGCACGAGCTCGGTGACCCGATAAAATTCGTATCCGGGGCAAGATACATTCACATACCAAATTTCAAGTCGATAGCTTCACCCGTTTCCGAGATCTCGTCTGCGCATGCGCGAAGCTGGTGTCGCACGGGCTCGGCGACCCGATAAAATTCGTATCCGGGGCAAGATACATTCACATAGCAAAGTATAAGTCGTCAGCTCGGCGAATTGCGCGATTTGACCTTGAATTGTCCATTTTGAAGGTCAAGGTGAGGTGGGTCACGATTTGACATGTCCAAAACACTGCCCGGACAAAAGTACCCGACAAAGGTACCCGTCGAAATCCACCCGGTTTTACCCGATTTGACATCGAATTGATCATTTTGAAGGTCAAGGTCAGGTCATGGTCACGACTCGACCCGTCCAAAACACTCAGTGGACAAAAGTAACCCCACTTATCAAATTTCGTCGAAATCCCATCAAAATTCACAATTTGACATTGAATTGACCCGATTTCAAGGTCAATGTCACGTCGCACTGGCAAACGAATAGGCTTACGACACTCCCCATATGAAAGTAACCCAGACACTAATTTTCATCGAAATCCCGTGATACTCGGGCGTTTCACCTTGAAATGACCCGAGTTTAAGGTCAAGGTCACGTCGCACGGGCAAATTAACAGGCCCATGCGTCTCCACGGCCGAAAGTAACCCCACATACCAAGTTTCATGGAAATCGGCTCCGCCGTTTTCGAGTCCATCGCGAACACACAGACAGACAGACAGACACACAGATTTCCCAAAATATATAATAGACTAGCCGATGAGCCCGCCGATGTCCGGGCTACGTTGTCCGGGCTATTCAAAAACCAAATTTCAAGTCGATAGCTCCACCCGTTTCCGAGATCTGGTCTGCGCATGCGCGAAGCTGGCGTCGCACGGGCTCGGCGACCCGATAAAATTCTTATCCGGGGCAAGATACATTCACATACCAAATTTCAAGTCGATAGCTCCACCCGTTTCCGACATCTCGTCTGCGCATGCGCGAAGCTGGCGTCGCACGGGCTCGGCGACCCGATAAAATTAGTATCCGGGACAAGATACATTCACATAGCAAATTTCAAGTCGATAGCTCCACCCGTTTCCGAGATCTGGTCTGCGCATGCGCGAAGCTGGCGCCGCACGGGCTCGGCGACCCGATCAAATTCGTATCCGGGGCAAGATACATTCACGTACCAAATTTCAAGTCGATAGCTCCACCCGTTTCCGAGATCTGGTCTGCGCATTCGCGAAGCTTGCGTCGCGCGGGCTCGGCGACCAGATAAAATTCGTATCCGGGGCAAGATACATTCACATAGCAAATTTCAAGTCGATAGCTCCACCCGTTTCCGAGATTTCGTCTGCGAATGCGCGAAGCGGGCGCCGCACTGGCTCGCCAATACGACAACGTACACCGCCTGGTCAAACTACACACACGTACCAAGTTTCGTCCCGATCGGTCGAGAATCGTAGATTTGTATTAATGACAAACAGACAGACAAACATACAGACAGACAGACAGACAGAGGTCTTCAAAATATATATGAGACTAGCCGATGAGCCCGACGTTGTCCGGGCTATTCAAAAACCAAATTTCGATAGCTCCACCCGTTTCCGATATCTCGTCTGCGCATGCGCGAAGCTGTCGTCGCACGGACTCGGCGACCCGATAAAATTCGTATCCGGTACAAGATACATTCACATAGCAAATTTCAAGTCGATAACTCCACCCGTTTCCGAGATCTCGTCTGCGCATGCGCGAAGTTGGTGTCGCACGGGCTTGACGACCCGATAAAATTCGTATCCGGGGCAAGATACATTCACATACCAAATTTCAAGTCGATAGCTCCACCCGTTTCCGATATCTCGTCTGCGCATGCGCGAAGCTGGCGTCGCACGTGCTCGGCGACCCGATAAAATTCGTATCCGGGGCAAGATACATTCACATAGCAAATTTCAAGTCGATAGCTCCACCCGTTTCCGAGATCTCGTCTGCGAATGCGCGAAGCGGGCGCCACACGGGCTCGCCAATACGACAACGACGACCGCCTGGTCAAACTACACACACGTACCATGTTTCGTCCCGATCGGTCGAGAATCGTAGATTTGTATCAATGACATACAGACAGACAGACATACAGACAGACAGACAGACAGACAAACAAAGGCTTGAAAATTTGGAAGGGGCTGCATGGTCGCGTGACTTTCCTATAGTTGCCCGTGGGGTGGCACCGCACGAAAATACAAGAATTCCCGGGTTGCCACCATGACTCAGGATACGGCAGCCGATTTATTAACGAAAAGTGCTATTTTGACACCCCATGCACGACTTCAGCCCAATTTTAGAAAATTTGGAAGGGGCTGCATGGTCGCGTGACTTTCCTATAGTTGCCCGCGGGGTGGCACCGCACGAAAATACAAGGATTCCCGGGTGGCCACCATGACTCAGGATACGGCAGCCGATTTAGTAAAGAAAAGTGCTATTTTGACACCCCATGCACGACTTCAGCCCAATTTTAGAAAATTTGGAAGGGGCTGCATGGTCGCGTGACTTTCCTATAGTTGCCCGCGGGGTGGCACCGCACGAAAATACAAGGATTCCCGGGTGGCCACCATGACTCAGGATACGGCAGCCGATTTAGTAACGAAAAGTGCTATTTTTACACCCCATGCACGACTTCAGCCCAATTTTAGAAAATTTGGAAGGGGATGCATGGTCGCGTGACTTTCCTATAGTTGCCCGCGGGGTGGCACCGCACGAAAATACAAGGATTCCCGGGTGGCCACCATGACTCAGGATACGGCAGCCGATTTAGTAACGAAAAGTGCTATTTTTACACCCCATGCACGACTTCAGCCCAATTTTAGAAAATTTGGAAGGGGATGCATGGTCGCGTGACTTTCCTATAGTTGCCCGCGGGGTGGCACCGCACGAAAATACAAGGATTCCCGGGTGGCCACCATGACTCAGGATACGGCAGCCGATTTAGTAACGAAAAGTGCTATTTTGACACCCCATGCACGACTTCAGCCCAATTTTAGAAAATTTGGAAGGGGCTGCATGGTCGCGTGACTTTCCTATAGTTGCCCGCGGGGTGGCACCGCACGAAAATACAAGGATTCCCGGGTGGCCACCAGGACTCAGGATACGGCAGCCGATTTAGTAACGAAAAGTGCAATTTTGACACCCCATGCACGACTTCAGCCCAATTTTAGAAAATTTGGAAGGGGCTGCATGGTCGCGTGACTTTCCTATAGTTGCCCGCGGGGTGGCACCCCACGAAAATACAAGGATTCCCGGGTGGCCACCATGACTCAGGATACGGCAGCCGATTTAGTAACGAAAAGTGCTATTTTGACACCCTATGCACGACTTCAGCCCAATTTTAGAAAATTTGGAAGGGTCTGCATGGTCGCGTGACTTTCCTATAGTTGCCCGCGGGGTGGCACCGCACGAAAATACAAGGATTCCCGGGTTGCCACCATGACTCAGGATACGGCAGCCGATTTAGTAACGAGAAGTGCTATTTTGACACCCCATGCACGACTTCAGCCCAATTTTAGAAAATTTGGAATGGGCTGCATGGTCGCGTGACTTTCCTATAGTTGCCCGCGGGGTGGCACCGCACGAAAATACAAGGATTCCCGGGTGGCCACCATGACTCAGGATACGGCAGCCGATTTAGTAACGAAAAGTGCTATTTTGACACCCCATGCACGACTTCAGCCCAATTTTAGAACATTTGGAAGGGGCTGCATGGTCGCGTGACTTTCCTATAGTTGCCCGCGGGGTGGCACCGCACGAAAATACAAGGATTCCCGGGTTGCCACCATGACTCAGGATACGGCAGCCGATTTAGTAACGAAAAGTGCTATTTTGACACCCCATGCACGACTTCAGCCCAATTTTAGAAAATTTGGAAGGGGCTGCAAGGTCGCGTGACTTTCCTATAGTTGCCCGCGGGGTGGCACCGCACGAAAATACAAGGATTCCTGGGTGGCCACAATGGCTCAGGATACGGCAGCCGATTTAGTAACGAAAAGTGCTATTTTGACACCCCATGCACGACTTCAGCCCAATTTTAGAAAATTTGGAAGGGGCTGCATGGTCGCGTGACTTTCCTATAGTTGCCCGCGGGATGGCACCGCACGACAATACAAGGATTCCCGGGTTGCCACCATGACTCAGGATACGGCAGCCGATTTAGTAACGAAAAGTGCTATTTTGACACCCCATGCACAACTTCAGCCCAATTTTAGAAAATTTGGAAGGGGCTGCAAGGTCGCTTGACTTTCCTATAGTTGCCCGCGGGGTGGCACCGCACGAAAATACAAGGATTCCCGGGTGGCCACCATGGCTCAGGATACGGCAGCCGATTTAGTAACGAAAAGTGCTATTTTGACACCCCATGCACGACTTCAGCCCAATTTTAGAAAAATTGGAAGGGGCTGCATGGTCGCGAGACTTTCCTATAGTTGCCCGCGGGGTGGCACCGCACGAAAATACAAGGATTCCCGGGTGGCCACCATGACTCAGGATACGGCAGCCGATTTAGTAACGAAAAGTGCTATTTTGACACCCCATGCACGACTTCAGCCCAATTTTAGAAAATTTGGAAGGGGCTGCATGGTCGCGTGACTTTCCTATAGTTGCCCGCGGGGTGGCACCGCACGAAAATACAAGGATTCCCGGGTGGCCACCATGACTCAGGATACGGCAGCCGATTTAGTAACGAAAAGTGCTATTTTGACACCCCATGCACGACTTCAGCCCAATTTTAGAAAATTTGGAAGGGGCTGCATGGTTGCGTGACTTTCCTATAGTTGCCCGCGGGGTGGCACCGCACGAAAATACAAGGATTCCCGGGTGGCCACCATGACTCAGGATACGGCAGCCGATTTAGTAACGAAAAGTGCTATTTTGATACCCCATGCACGACTTCAGCCCAATTTTAGAAAATTTGGAAGAGGCTGCATGGTCGCGTGACTTTCCTATAGATGCCCGCTGGGTGGCACCGCACGAAAATACAAGGATTCCCGGGTGGCCGCCATGACTCTGGCTACGCAGCCGATTTAGTAACGAAAAGTGTAATTTTACAAGAATAGGGAACTGGGAACTGGGAACTGGGAACGGAATTCATGGAGCTTGACATTTCGAAGCTAAACTATGCTATATATTGAAGGGCTATTTTCGGCGCTATTATTACGCCACCTGTGGTGTTTCTAGCTTCTGTGAGTTTGATATTGTGTGGTGTACAGAGCGAATGTATTCTTGGAGATTTTGTGTACCTTACTCAATCGTACCGATAGAATCACGTAGATGCCGAAATTGTAACGTTAACGCCACCGGTGTATAATATGTTTATGAAAATATGATAAATCGTATCGATAGAGTCAGGACAGGCTGAAATTGTAAACTTAAAGTCACCGGTGTAATAATATGTTGTTGAAAATATAAATAATTTGATAGACTGAAAATAATATATAACCCATTGGGAGCCCCTGATGTATTCTTGTTTGTACCTTACTCAATCGTACCGATATAATCACGTAGATGCTTAAATTGTAAAGTTAACGCCACCGGTGTATAATACGTTTTTGAAAATGTGTTAAATCGTATCGATAGAGTCAGGACAGGCTGAAATTGTAAACTTAAAGTCACTTGTTGTTGAAAATATAAATAATCTGATAGACTGAAAATAATGTGTAACCCATTGCGAACCCCTGGTTTAGTGAAGTGCATTGTGGGAAGTTTAATTGTGATTCTCCTACATCTTTATTTTCTGGAATTATCACCAAGATTTCTCCACTCTATTCTGTTAAAATGTACCCTGATCGGTCATATTCTTTTGATAATTCTATCTAAATACATCTTAGCTACTATTCGGATCTGCTGTCCCGGTCGAAGAAGGTTTAGTTTGACCAAAACGGCTATTGACAAAAGTTTGTTTACAAAAATTGAGCATACTCAATGACCCGTAGGCCGTACACGCTGTAAATTTGTTATCGAAAACAAATTCAATTTCTTCCATCTAAAACATAATTACGCGCTGACCTCTGTCATTTTAAGAATATAGTAGTATTATACACATACACACCAAGTTTCAGCTCAAAATTTTGAAAAATGACACTTTTATAGACATAAATCGATTTTAATGGCAAATCCGATGTTAAATTTTATTATCGAAAAAAAAAAATCATTTCTTCGATCTAGGAAATAATTACGTGCTGTACCCTGTCATATTTGACCGGTTCTACCTGATAATTGTGTGACAGTACAGTCGCGTTACTTTATACGTCAACATTGGTCATTATCACTCAACAAATTTATTTTGGTCTGTCGTATCAACCGCTATTTCCCCCGCGTAGCCTGACTAAGTGTCTTTATCGCTCCACTAATTTGTATCGTTTCATCAGTATGAATTCCATATCCAATTATCCACATATAACCAACCCAACCTCTAATCCCGGTCCAATTTATTTATTTCTTTCATCGGTATATACCGGTAGTCATGTTACGTAATATTTTATCTCGTGATACTTGTACTTATATGTCTATGGTATTACTATAGTATGCCGTATATGTATATCAATTGCTATTCCTTTCTATATAATCCTGGCGCCAACTATAGAGATAATTTCAGACCCCCCCCCCCCCCCCAATTTTATATAATTGCTGCTTTAGTACAGTCGATCACGATGCATTACATGGCAACATCGATCCACTAATTTATGTCAGTTCATCAACTTCATCGGTACAAACCCCTTTTTTCTCCGAGTCCATATAACCAACCCAACATCTTATAGAACTCCATAAATTACTATTCTGGCACTATATAGAGATGACTAAGATTCTGACACCCCCCTATTTTATAGCCTTGTTGCAACAGTAGAGTTGATATGCATAATATGTCAACATTGGTCGTTATTCCTCTACAAATTTATATCGGTTCAACCCTTAGTTCCCTGTATCGCCCACCCCTCCCTCAATTTATTTTTTTCATTTGTATTATAGTCTCGTCACATACACATTTGATCTTTTGTAACTTTTGCTTCAACGCGTCGAGATCCGCTGCAGACAATACAAAACTGACAACATTTTGAAATGTAAGCAGGCTTCAAACTCATCTTATCCAAGAAAAACTCTGGTTACATAAAAAATTTGTGTATAAGGTGTACGCGCATTTGTTGCGTTAAAAACCAAAGGTCCCAAGTCAAGGTCCAAATCCCCAACACACTGATGTGAGGTTTAACTCCATCTACATACAGTAATGTCCAAAGTAATTCATCACTTAACCACAGCAAAATTGTGTGTATTTTTTCATGATTCTAAATCCTGAAAAATTACACATAATTATGCTGTGGTTAAAGGGTCAATTACTTTGGGCATTACTGTAACCAATATAAGAATTTGAGGTTTAATGATAACTCAATCATCATACAGTAATGTTCAAAGCAATTGACCACTTAACCACAGCAGAATAATGGGTAATTTGAGGATTGTAAATGCTGAAAAAATACATAATTCTGCTGTGGTTAAGTGGTCAATTACTTTGGGCATTACTGTAACCAATATAAGGATTTGAGGTTTAATGATAACTCAATCCTCATACAGTAATGTCCAAAGTAATTGACCACTTGACCACAGCAAAATTATTGGTAAATTTTCAGGATTTCAAATCCTGAAAAATTACCAATAATTCTGATGTGGTTAAGTGGTCAATTACTTTGGGTATTACTGTAACCAATACAAGGATGTGAGGTTTAATGAGAACTCCATCCATATAACTAATAATTATGTGTGAAAATTAAAACAAAACAAAATAAATTCCATGATGGCGTCCAATATGGACTGCCTAATTCTGCTCCAAAACATGTATATTCAATATATGGATGTTTATTGGGGGAAACCGATTATTTCAATGATATTTTCATTAACTGGAATCAAACCCCGACTTACGGGAGCGTGCGACTGTATCTTAAGCATATGTGCCTATTTAATGAGCCAACAATTGGAATCCCAACAGAGAAGATTGGCGTGGCTCCCTTGCGCGTTCTGTCCATCGAAAACTATTTAGACATCTCAAGACACGTAAGACCCAATACGTTAATATACAGAATAGATACATCTATTGCCTGAGTGACTAATATTTATATTTGTTACAATGAGGTCAAATAGTTGCGAAGCCAGCACCACAATTCTTTCCCTCCATAGTAAATCTTAAAACAACTTCTAAAGAATTAATAATTCACCTTATATTTGGTATGAAGCGTCCTTGGTTAACTGGAGTTCAGATTTGTTAACATCACGTCACCAAGGTAATTACTTGCGAAGCCACAGCCACAACTATTTCCCTCCATAGTAATTCTCAAAACAAATTCTTAAGAACAATTGACCAGGTCAGTCGCGCAATTATTGGAAGAGCCACGGTCAATCATTTTTTTTTAAACCAAATGTTACATTTAAATTATTGCTTTATTTAACCAAAACAAAAATGAGAAAATTAACTTTTACTACTTGCTAAATTTTATCTTTTAATTATTTCATTTAAATTTTAGTATTTACAGTATACTATGTCCAAGTCTTTATAATCTGTTGAGTGACCCCACAGTCGTTTACTTTGTTAGTAATAATTTGAAGGATTACTTGTTTAAACGCAATTGTTATCAAAATATTTTATGTATTTTTTATAATTTCTATTTATATGTAATACCATAATCTTGGTGGCGTTACCATTTCTGACTATGGTTTTCTTGTGTTCATATGTGGTGCATTCTTTAAAAGTGAATGTAGCTTAATTCAAACTTTCCTGTTGGATAACCAGCTATTAAAGGTACTCAATCCGATCAGAGGGTCCTCATCTCAACAGATTCCAACAACAACACAATGTTATCAAAGGTCACTTTGATTATCAGAATCGATTAATTATCCAAAAATAATGCTAACGACTGTGAACTATCATATATAATTGCTCAAAATGTGTTGTATAGCAACATTTTGTTCAATGGAATTTAGTATCGAGAGTATGTCGGTCGGCGTTTTCGGCAAACTTCTGGGACAGAAAGTATTCCCGATAAAATGAAAAATAATAGATTTCTAAAATCGATATCTAATAAATCTGAGCTTTGATGGGTGGCTTTCTCGACTCGAATCAAATATTTTTGACCCCCGAAGCCATTAAAATAGTAATTGAGAGGAGTTTTTATCGGATTGAGTACCTTTAACCAGTATAAACTTTAAACAAGTTCCGCATATCATCATATGCAATGCACGCAAGTTTGTTGTGGGCTAAGTTCGACATGCAAGCTCTCTGATCGAATGCAGCTGTGGAAAGAACGCGATATGTTTGGATCAAGTGTTCGAAAATTGAATTTCCGTAGATGTACTCGGCTGTATTTTGGGTACGTTTATAGGAACTCATCGAAGTTGTTATGATATGCTAGTATTGAACAATGAACTGCGTATACTGATATCGAGTACCATTGAACTGTTGACATTTCGATGCTAAACTATGCTATATATTGAAGGGCTATTTTCGGCGCAATTATGTTCATATGTGGTGCACTCTTTAAAACTTAACTTAATTCAAATTTTCCTGTTGGATAACCAGCTATTAACCAGTCCCGGAGCCGTGATCGTCTATCGCACCTTTCTACTGCACTTATATCAGGTTCGTCCTCGGCGTCGAACCAGTTCCGTATCAGGCTACAGAAATATGCTTCGGCATAAAACCCGTCCTCTCATAAATTGTTCAACGTCCTCAGCAAGCATACCTCTTGTCTATGCAGTCAACAATAAGCGCCACGTTAAGTTTCGTAAGGGGTGATGTCGGTGCCTCGATCCACGCCTGTTTTTGAAGATGTTCAATGCCGGTTGTGAACAACTGTGTCATGAGATACGTTAATTGATGGCACGAATATGTGAAATGGACATTTGGTTGAAAGAATCATTCATTGTTTATACTAAATTGGTGATGAAGAAACGTGTCCGCTTCAACAACTTCCCGCTGCCTCCAATCTCGCAACACACCAGGCCATTTAATGGCATTTATGCTCTGCAATAGCAGTTGTTGTTACCCAATAGTAGAGTTTTACTTCGTAAATCATTGGGATTTAGAATTAACTTGTTAACCCCAAATTCGCGTTCGTAACGCCACAACGAACTGTTGCCCGCCCTGAAATAACTGTTGCCCGGTTTGCAATCACGGTCAGCTTTCGTGACATCACGAGTGAACTGTTGCTCGACCCGAGCGAACTGTTGACTGGCTCCGAGCGAACTGTTGACTGGCCCGAACGAATTAGCAAGTAAATGTATTGGGTAACAAAGCAATTATTTCATGTGTCTTTTGGGAACAGGCAAAATTGTTGTCCCTCGGATCAGGAAAGACTATCGAACTGTTGTCCTCGGCCTTCGGCCTTGGGCAACAGTTCGATAGTCATTCCTGATACATCGGGACAACAATTTTGACTGTTCCCAAAAGACACATGAAATAATTGCTTACTAATACTAACTTGCATTGTTTCGATATGACATCCATGCAATAAATGTGTCCTGAGACACGTTAATAGATGGCACGCATCTGTGAAATGGACCCTTATATTGCCATAATTGCCGACATTTGGTTGATAACCATTCAATGTTTACATTGTTTTGATGATGAAGAACGTGTCCGCTTCCACCACTGAAACACCCCCCCCCCGCAACCTCCAAGCTCGCTGCACACCAGGCAATTTATGCTGTGCGACAGCAGTTGCTAATAGTAACTTGTTTTGTTTCGATAGGACATCCATGCAATATTTTATTTTTTGTGTGAATTGGTCTTGAATTTGCGCCTTGTAGTGGACCAAATCGTAAGACTTACATCATTCAGAACGTCCCATAAAACTCCCATAACATTGGGATATTCAATTTGGAGGGCTTCAAGACGCTTATTAATATCTGTGTCAAGGCCGGCATCACACTTTTGATATATATTTCTAGTGCAGGGCAGTCGTCGTAATGTTCAATCGAAATATGCTGCTCAAAGCCATCTTTGATCGTAGGTAAGATAATCCGTGATCAGTCCCAGACGTGGCTCGCCGTGGATAGTGGAGTTGACAATGGCAGATATCAAAGTAGATTGTTGTTGACCGTAATCTATGTCCACATGAGTATAGCTTGCAGCGATTGAGTCACAACTGAATTGGCTCTCGGTAAGAACATGATTCTGTCCGGCAACTGAATTAGTGGCAAGGTCATGCGGAATATCGAACAAGTCGGTCAGATTGAATTCAAGATCGCCTGCAGGGAGCCCCACACATATATAGAAGCATATAGAAGAGTGTCGTCTGCTCATGTTTGTCTGGGGCTCTGTATGGGTGAAATTATAAAATTGTTAAAGAATACAAGAAAAAATTATTAAAATTGTAAAAAATTGTTAGGCCAATGTATTCTCTTATATATGCGAGGCGACTTATGGTCGACTCGCATATATAAGAGAATGCATTGGCACAGGGTAAAAAAAATCCCGACTAACGACTGGATTTGATATGGCGGGTCACATATTATGTTTTACAATAAATGTTATTGCATGCATTTAATACCAATTGTTCGTTTCCCATGCAGCTAAATGCATAAGTAGACATGGATTAGGCAATGGTACCAATTTCCAATGCAATCAATGCCCCGTGTGTTATTCCATCATTTATGTATGAAACAGATCGTTTTCCATCAGCGAATGCATTGAAAATATACAGATGGTTTTGTAACGGTTGAAAATTAATAAGTGTGCCATCATACTATGAGGAGTTACCATTCTCGCTAATAATAAAGCCTATTTGCAGGTATACGTAGGACCAGGAATAGCAACAAAATGGGAAAATATGCATGAAAATGTATATTGATCTTCGTCAACAATTCTCCCCCACCAACTGTTTGACACAATGACCTACCATCATGTCTACGTGGGTAATATGATGACGTTATGCTCTTTTTCTATAACTTGCAATCACGTTGCAAGTGGTCTGGGCTTGATTGTGATCGTATTGTTTGAGCAAAATCGCAGATTTAAAATCCGCTACACACGTTATAATATAATTTGGGTGCTATATACATGCCATAAAGTTGCTATAAACGTTCCATAATTTCTGCATGACATGTGTGTTGGCATGATTTTTTCGATGAAAATTGGGCACATTGAACTGGGATTGTATGCCATTGTATAAACGAGATATACACGCATTCAGAAGTGTATACAGTGTATGTTTTTGGATGGTTGTCCAGATGTGTACGATGATAAAACGATGTTTATTTGCACATTGGCCACATTTTCCAATAAATAGAAGAATCTTCCATATTCAAAGTACAAGCTAATTGGTGTACATATAAACAGTTAACGCTCTTTCACGCGGCATTTAATTAATGCCACCCCCATTTGCTTGTCTGTTTGGGTGAAATTTACATCTAACCAATTAGAGATGGTGAAAGCTGTTTTCCCGGCGCGTTTTCACATGCATGCCACCTATACGCGCAGGTCTGGATGCAAGGAGTTTATAACATCGACAAAATATCGTAGTTAAAATAGTTCTTAGTTAATACCTGTCCCTTGACTCAAGAATATATTTCACCTTAGATGAATTACCCAGCTCGAGATTACACGATTTAGGCACTTTTGTGAGCCGATTTCGCGTGGCTTCGCTTACCTTCGCTTACAATCATATATCCCCGGGGTAATAAGTTCATTTTCTAAATCGCGCAGTCTCGAGACGAGGCCTTCAATATATTATTACATAACATATATTAATTACGAAATAGGCCACATATATGTTATAATTCATTTGTTAATAATTGTACAAATCTACATTTCAAGCAAATATTGTATTTTTTAACCAATTCAGTCACAAACCAAGTGTGTTGGTGACCAACCAACCATAACTGCAGTTATCAACAGGAAACAAAGAAAACCATGTTAACGCTGTCTATACAAAATCATCATTGATGAGTAGTTATCATATAGGAAATGTTCAGATAATAAGTTTAGCCCTGTCTATACTAAAGCATCATTGATGAGTAGTTATCACACAGGGAATGTTCAGATAATAAGTTTAGCCCTGTCTATACTAAAGCATCATTGATGAGTAGTTATCAGTGATAACTTATCACATAGGAAATGTTCAGATAATAAGTTTAACGCTTTTTATACTAAAGCATCATTGATGAGTAGTTATTCCATAGGAGATGTTCCGATAATAAGTTTAGCCCTGTCTATACTAAAGCATCATTGATGAGTAGTTATCACATAGGAAATGTTCAGATAATAAGTTTAACGCTTTTTATACTAAAGCATCATTGATGAGTAGTTAGCCCATAGGAGATGTTCCGATAATAAGTTTAGCCCTTTCTATACTAAAACATCATTGATGAGTAGTAATCATATAGGAAATGTTCAGATAATAAGTTTAACGCTTTTTATACTAAAGCATCATTGATGAGTAGTTATCCCATAGGGAATGTTCAGATAATAAGTTAGGGAATGTTCAGATAATAAGTTTAACCCTTTCTACACTAAAGCATCATTGATGAGTAGTTATCCCATAGGAAATGTTCAGACAACAAGTTTAACCCTTACTATACTAAAGTATCATTGATGAGTAGTTATCATATAGGAAATGTTCAGATAATAAGTTTAGCCCTGTCTATACTAAAGCATCATTGATGAGTAGTTATCACACAGGAAATGTTCAGATAATAAGTTTAGCCCTGTCTATACTAAAGCATCATTGATGAGTAGTTATCACATAGGAAATGTTCAGATAATAAGTTTAACGCTTTTTATACTAAAGCATCATTGATGAGTAGTTAGCCCATAGGAGATGTTCCGATAATAAGTTTAGCCCTGTCTATACTAAAGCATCATTGATGAGTAGTAATCATATAGGAAATGTTCAGATAATAAGTTTAACGCTTTTTATACTAAAGCATCATTGATGAGTAGTTATTCCATAGGAGATGTTCCGATAATAAGTTTAGCCCTGTCTATACTAAAGCATCATTGATGAGTAGTTATCACATAGGAAATGTTCAGATAATAAGTTTTTATACTAAAGCATCATTGATGAGTAGTTAGTCCATAGGAGATGTTCCGATAATAAGTTTAGCCCTTTCTATACTAAAGCATCATTGATGAGTAGTAATCATATAGGAAATGTTCAGATAATAAGTTTAACGCTTTTTATACTAAAGCATCATTGATGAGTAGTTATCCCATAGGGAATGTTCAGATAATAAGTTAGGGAATGTTCAGATAATAAGTTTAACCCTTTCTACACTAAAGCATCATTGATGAGTATATATATAGTTATCCCATAGGAAATGTTCAGACAACAAGTTTAACCCTTACTATACTAAAGTATCATTGATGAGTAGTTATCATATAGGAAATGTTCAGATAATAAGTTTAACGCTTTCTATACTAAAGCATCATTGATGAGTAGTTATCACATAGGAAATGTTCAGATAATAAGTTTAGCCCTGTCTATACTAAAGCATCATTGATGAGTAGTTATCACATAGGAAATGTTCAGATAATAAGTTTAACGCTTTTTATACTAAAGCATCATTGATGAGTAGTTATTCCATAGAAAATGTTCAGATAGTAAGTATAACCCTTACTATACTAAAGCATCATTGATGAGTAGTTATCCCATAGGAAATGTTCAGATAATAAGTTTAGCCCTGTCTATACTAAAGCATCATTGATGAGTAGTTATCCCATAGGAAATGTTCAGATAATAAGTTTAGCCCTGTCTATACAAAAGCATCATTGATGAGTAGTTATCACATAGGAAATGTTCAGATAATAAGTATAACCCTTACTATACTAAAGTATCATTGATGAGTAGTTAACCCATAGGGAATGTTCAGATAATAGTTTAACCCTTTCTATACTAAAGCATCATTGATGAGTAGTTATCATATAGGAAATGTTCAGATAATAAGTTAAACAAACGACCATAGGTATGTTGTTTGTTGAACTTATTATCTGAACATTTCCCTCAATAGTGCTCCTGCTTCACATATTTATCTGTCGTCTGCTTTTAACACGTTAACATCCCTCCAAATGAATAATAGACCATTCCAATGTATACTTTTATAACTGATGGAAGAGTCCATTTAGTATAGAAAGGGTTAATACTGCATACCCAAATCATTATTGACTGAAGCTATCATCCGGAAATAAAAAAAAATCAATATCAGTAAGAACTTAAGTTATCGAGAAACAATATATAAATGGACGGACATGGCAGATGGACTGACCAATAAATACGTCTCAGTAGTATAACGAGAGGCCGATCACGATCGGCAGATGTTAACCCATCCCTTGGCGATAAAAATTTAATATGATCGGATAAATGAGAGTTTTGGTGTTGAATTATAGAGTATACTGTTATGTACTATTATAGACAAATGTACATAACACAAATTATTGGAATTTATGGGTCACTGGCATTTATATAAGAGAATGCACTGGTACAGGATCTGTAATGCTAAACCACCACAGCCAGCAAGCCCATGGGTTAAATGTGTAGGTGTGACCTCGACATGGAATACTTGGGTTTCAGAGAGTCCAATTTAAGTTTACAATAATGATGTGTCCTAGTATACAGATAAGCAACCTCACCACTGACCCCTTAATATCAATTATATAGCAGAGCTGTCAAAATATCACAGGAATTGTTTATGTTGAACACTGACCTCTATTAAACCAATAAAAATTATGATATCAGACCATCTGAAGATATAACTCTGCAGCAGATATGTCTACTGTTAATATCATGTGATGTTTATTGTTGAATCTTTATTTTAAATTAGATACCATAGCCTTCTTTATCAGATTATTTGCACATTGGCATAAGAGACATCAGAAAATAATATAGCCTTATCAATAGCTATGTAGTCCAAAGGCAATTGGTGAATTGGATTTAATGTTGCTCCAAACAGATTTACCAGTACATAACACAAGATTTTGGACCGATTTAATCAAATTTGGTGTGGTGATTCGGGGTACCCTTGGCTGGTGTTAGTTTTTCAATTTTTTTTAACTTAAAAACTTTTTAATTATTTAAAAAAATTGAAGGTCGACATTGGAAATCTTTTTATCAACTTTTATCATAATCATCAATATCTAATGAAAACAAATGACAATGTTAATGACATTTTTTTTATTATTATTATAAAAGTTAAAAGTTAATTTTTGTTTAAATCGATTTTTTTTTTCAATTTTTTTTCTTGAAAAAGGGTCATAACTCCTTTAAAATTAATCGGATCATATTCGAACTCGATCTGTATTTTGGGCCGTGAAACTCACATACCAAATTTGGTTCCAAGCAGATAAAAAATGTTTGAGTTATGGCAGAATGCGTGAATTCTAAGTTGAAAAAGGGCCATAACTCTGTAACAAAATCTCGGATCAAACCCAAATTCGAACTCGATCTGTATTTTGGGCTGAGAAACCCATATACAAAATTGGTTTCGATCAGATAAAAAATGTTTGAGTTATCGCATTACTCGTAAAGTGTCTACGGACAGACAGACGGAGACAGACAGACGGACGAACGACGAGTGGTCAATCCGGGCAACGACACTATGTTTACCATACTATGGTATGGGTAAACATAAAAAGGGATCCTTCACCAGTAAGTTTTTCCGATGAATAAGTGTCAACACAATCATGTCAATAAATACGCCCATATGTCATGGAAGAACTCCACGAAGAGTAATCGAAGTATAGCAGTTAGTTAAATAGGTAGATATACATACTGCTTTGCATCGAAGCATTGTCTTTATAACATTCTATAGCTGGTTTAGGCCCAAATCCAGTGGCGGGATTTTTCGTCAATTTGAATCGACTTTATCATACAAATGTACACAGAATGCCCCTCCCCCGTATGTGTTAATTGTGATTTACAATAATCGCTTGATCTAATGCCCCCCAATGAAGAGGACAAATTCTGAACTTGCATTATCTTTTCGACTTTCCGTTGTCTGCTTCTATTTCCTGAATACCCCTCCAGATGAGTAATAGACCATTCCATTGTACACTTTTATAACTGATCCACTCAGTAAATAAAGTGTTAAGTTAGTTGGGCTTCTATAGATGAGACAGTAGTAGAATTATCAATATTTATTTTGGCAATATGTTCAAATAGAAATCACTATGTATAATAAACTCATGAGAAATGATATTAAATGGATGAAAATGTTCACTGAAACAATGTATCACACGCATTCGGATCAAACAACGTATCACCACGCAATCAGATCATACAAAGTATCACCACTCGTTCAGATCAAACAATGTATCACCACGCATTCAGATCAAACATGGTATCACCAAGCGTTCAGATCATACAAAGTATCACCACGCATTCGGATCATACAAAGTATCACCACGCGATCAGATCAAACAAAGTATCACCACGCGATCAGAACATACAAAGTATCACCACGCGTTCAGATCATACAAAGTATCACCACGCGTTCAGAACATACAAAGTATCACCACGCATTCAGATCATACAAAGTATCACCACACGTTCAGATCATACAAAGTATCACCACGCGTTCAGATCATACAAAGTATCACCACGCGTTCAGAACATACAAAGTATCACCACGCATTCAGATCATACAAAGTATCAACACGCGATCAGATCAAACAAGGTATCACCACGCGATCAGATCATACAAAGTATCACCACGCGTTCAGATCATACAAAGTATCACCACGCATTCAGATCATGCAAAGTATCACCACGCTATCAGATCATACAAAGTATCACCACGCATTCAGATCATACAAAGTATCACCACGCGTTCAGATCATACAAAGTATCACCACGCATTCGGATCATACAAAGTATCACCATGCATTCAGATCATACAAAGTATCACCACGCGTTCAGATCATACAAAGTATCACCACACGTTCAGATCATACAAAGTATCACCACGCATTCAGATCAAACAAAGTATCACCACTCGTTCAGATCAAACAACGTATCACCACGCATTCAGATCATACAAAGTATCACCACGCATTCAGATCATACAAAGTATCACCACGCATTCAGATCATACAAAGTATCACCACTCGTGCAGATCAAACAACGTATCACCACGCATTCAGATCATACAAAGTATCACCACGCATTCAGATCATACAAAGTATCACCACGCATTCAGATCATACAAAGTATCACCACGCATTCGGATCATACAAAGTATCACCACGCATTCAGATCATACAAAGTATCACCACGTATCAGATCATACAAAGTATCACCAAGCATTCAGATCATACAAAGTATCACCACGCATTCAGATCATACAAAGTATCACCACGCATTCAGATCAAACAATGTATCACCACTCGTTCAGATCATACAAAGTATCACCACGCATTCAGATCATACAAAGTATCACCACGCATTCAGATCATACAAAGTATCACCACGCATTCAGATCATACAAAGTATCACCACGCATTCGGATCATACAAAGTATCACCACGCGATCAGATCATACAAAGTATCACCACGCGTTCAGATCATACAAAGTATCACCACGCATTCGGATCATACAAAGTATCACCACGCGTTCAGATCAAACAAAGTATCAACACGCGATCAGATCCAACAAGGTATCACCACACGTTCAGATCATACAAAGTATCACCACGCGTTCAGATCAAACAAAGTATCACCACGTGTTCAGATCATACAAAGTATCACCACGCGTTCAGATCATACAAAGTATCACCACGCATTCGGATCATACAAAGTATCACCACGCGTTCAGATCATACAAAGTATCACCACTCGTTCAGATCATACAAAGTATCACCACGCATTCGGATCATACAAAGTATCACCACGCGTTCAGATCAAACAAAGTATCAACACGCGATCAGATCCAACAAGGTATCACCACGCATTCGGATCATACAAAGTATCACCACGCATTCAGATCATACAAAGTATCACCACGCATTCAGATCATACAAAGTATCACCACGCGTTCAGATCATACAAAGTATCACCACGCATTCAGATCATACAAAGTATCACCACGCATTCAGATCATACAAAGTATCACCACGCATTCAGATCATACAAAGTATCACCACGCGTTCAGATCATACAAAGTATCACCACGCATTCAGATCAAACAAAGTATCACCACGCGATCAGATCAAACAAAGTATCACCACGCGATCAGATCAAACAAAGTATCACCACGCATTCAGATCAAACAAAGTATCACCACGCGATCAGATCAAACAAAGTATCACCACGCGATCAGATCAAACAAAGTATCACCACGCGATCAGATCAAACAAAGTATCAACACGCGATCAGATCAAACAAAGTATCACCACGCGATCAGATCAAACAAAGTATCACCACGCGATCAGATCAAACAAAGTATCAACACGCGATCAGATCAAACAAAGTATCACCACGCATTCAGATCATACAAAGTATCACCACGCTATCAGAACATACAAAGTATCACCACGCGTTCAGATCAAACAATGTATCACCACGCGTTCAGATCAAACAATGTATCACCACGCGATCAGATCAAACAAAGTATCACCACGCGATCAGATCAAACAAAGTATCAACACGCGATCAAATCAAACAAGGTATCACCACGCGATCAGATCAAACAATGAAAATGTCAGGGATTTCTAATTATATAAACATTTCAGGCTAATACATAAACACATATACTAAAAGTTGAAAAGTTATTCAGAAATACGACATAAGGCAGTATTATTAGGTCTGATATCAGGGATAGAGACATGGTTATAGGTCTCCGTTGGTGGGGTAACCAGGGATAGAAACATGGTTAGAGGTATAAGTTGGTGGTGTCTCCAGGGATAGAAACATGGTTAGAGGTATAAGTTGGTGGGGTGACAGGGATAGAGACATGGTTAGAGGTATCTGTTGGTGGGGTTTCCACCTTAAAATTTCCAACTTCACCCCCCCCCCACTATTGACCAGACCAAACTCCCAAGTTACAAAATTCCATATGCACCCCCCCCTTTGTGTTTCCAACTGATTTCAGTACAATGTGTTGACAAAAGTAGGATAATATGAGACTGTTGGTGCAGAGAGAACAAACATAATCCCACAATTAATTGGTGGAAAAATGAAACAAAAAGAAACAATTTCAACCAGTTATTCATGTGAAATTTTCAATTAATGAAATTTGCAACTTTTGATAGGGATTTTAATTTTTATTTAATTTGGGGGGGGGGTGGGACACCCCATACACCATACGCACATGTGCCTGGCTAATAGGGTCATATTACTATTGGGGGGGGGACACACCATATACCAAACACCCCTCATCACATCCATGGCTAATAGGGTCATGTTACTGTCAGTAACTGTTACTTACTGTCAAGCTAGGTCAATGGATGTTTTCACACATTTATAAGTGGGAGGAGCTTACAGTTGCTAGGAACAAGGCATCTGCAGATGTGGTTTAACCCTTTACCCAACAAACCGGCCAAAAACGGTCAAATAAAGCTTCAACAGCCTAAAATATCTTCGGTCTGTCTCAATAGAACCATACAAATATGGATATCATTGGAACCGGCTCCTTGACCACATTGTGATAGTTACAGTTATGCGCTGTGCCAATGCATTCTCTTATATATGCGAGTCGACCATAGGTCGCCTCGCATATATAAGAGAATGCATTGGCCTAAAAAAAAAAAATTTTAACACTTTTTACCATTTTTTCTTACATTCTTTAACAATTTTATAATTTTTAATGTGTTAGGCCAATGCATTCTCTTATATATGCGAGGCGACCTATGGTCGACTCGCATATATAAGAGAATGCATTGGCACAGGGCCCTTCTGTTGGGTAAAGGGTTAATACTGATCAGTATAAGAGAACATGTTCTTATCAAGAGAGAACAGTTACTGTGACGGCAGCCCGTTCATTGATTGACTGATTTGAACTATGCAAGCCTGAGTTTAGTGTGCCTGTCATTTGCAGAATGAGATCCCCAGAGAGTGAATTTAGTGATGCTAACCCGCATAGCAGGCTAGCATCACCAAATTCACCCTCTGTGCATCTCATTCTGCATGGCCTCATCTGCTGTGGCAGACATAAAATCAGATTGAAGTTCCCAAATGGTGAATATTGTGATGTACACCCATTGGGAACCTCGATTATGCAATGTGTCGTCTGCCAATTTGGGAATGTAGAGAAACTAAACTAAAATGGTTATGAAATTTCTTTAGAAATTTGATAATAAAGAAACTTTCCAGAGAAGATGAGGCCTAAACAGAATGAATTCCACAAATTGTGAATTTAGTGGGGACCTCAATCTGCAAATGACAGGTACCTTATTCTCAGGCACTATGACTGGGATAATGCTGTCTGAAAGCGTCTTGAAGCAAGTAATTCAATAAGCGCTAAATAAAAATTATTATATATAGACAAGAATCACGCTGTCGGTGGCATGAATAATTCATTTGGACAAACATTTTCAAGTCTATATTCAGCAATCACCTCTTTGACTATCACAAGGCCTCCAAGAAACCAGTAATTAATTAACAAGTAATCAGCAGTTGGTCGCCTGTTCATGGATAACAATTTATCAAAAGTCACACATGCTTATTTATCATAAATTTGCTGCTAGAACGGTGTCTATTTTTAAATGTACTCAATCCGATTCGATGGTCCCCATATCATCAGATTCCAACAACAACAAAAATTTTTTAAATGCCGCTTCAGTTATCGGAATCAAGTAATTGCCCAAAAATAATGCTAACCACAGTCAACTATAGTATAAAATTGACCAAAACCTGTTATTTATCAACATTTTGTTCAACGAAATTTTGCCAGTTTGTCAAATATCTGACACAAAAAAAGCCACTTGATTTTAGAGTTATCTTCATCCGCAATTTGGTCAGAGGAAGTTTTCATGTTGACTGTTTACTGGGCCACTTAAAATTATCGGTGGTGAAAAATAATAGATTTCAAAAATTGATATCTGATCAATCTGAGCTTTGATGGGTGGGGTTCCTCGACTCGAATCAATTATTTTTTACCCCCAAAGCCAAGGAAATAGTAATTTGTGAGCGTTAATTTGGATTATGCATATTTGTCTAACTCTAAATTTATCAGTTAATTTTTATGCCTGAGTTTTTTTTTAGATTTTAAATCCTATATTCTTGGTTTTTCAATTTAGTCAAAGTTTATGAAAAATGGCGAAACAAATTCTGAAATGACCAAAAAATTGGCCAAACGAGTTTTGTGGTAGTTATGTAGATATGGAGATATCAAGGAATGAGGAAAGTAGAAAATATGCTCAATGCTAGGATAATCAAGATTATATGGGCACGACTTGAAATAGTGTGTCAATCATTTGGAAATGAGGACCAGAGGGTGAATTTAGTGACACTATCCCGCATGGTGGGATATTATCACTAAATTCACCCTCTGGGGACCTCATTCTGCAAATGACAGACACACTATTTCAAGGCTTGTCAATGCAAGGATAATCAATATATACGGGAAGCAAGAAAAAAAACTCTTGTCATTGAAATTTCATGATAAAACTAAAAATAATAACATGATTATACCATCCAAAAGTACACGACCTATAACCCGTAACAATGGACTCAAATATATTCAAATACTCGAGGGTATAGGTTCACTTAGGCTTGCCAAATATCTGCAGGCTGAATTTACGGATGCAAAGAATATTATACAATGAGTTGTTACATCTAAACAGACTACACCCTAATCCAATAGATTCTTTCCCCTCGGCAGTTATTTTTCAATGTGTCAAGCGAGAATCTTATTAGAAAGTTTCATCTGATTTTAATGTCATTGCCTCCTTTAATTGTGAGATAAACATCACTCATTAGGTTTAAGTACAGTATGTAAATAGTGTGCGATAAGCAAATCACTCAACACTGGTGGGATCCCATGATGTCCACAGTGGGTCACCAAGATTAATGGTGATTCACTAAACTGTGACCATGTTGTTTATGTCGAGTTACCGACGTGTGTTCTGTGCTCCAAAGTCTATTATTTTCCATGGAAGAGGAATAAATCTATATATTAAAGATATAGTTATTCCCCTTCCATTGAAAGTAAACTATAGTTTGAATAATGTTGCATTCTGGGAGCCATAATGGGGGAAATGTTTCTATAATTTCAGCTATTTTCTATTAATCTATGGGCAACTTCTGAGGCACAGACCTTCCAATTGGTGATGGATTAGAGTATTTTAATAATATTTTATGGCAAGATTGTTATTAAAACCGTATATCAAGTCACTATAAAAAAATAAATAATCGGTGATTCGAAAATTAAGTGGGCCTTTAACTAAATATTGATAATTGTCTTTCTGCGAGAATGAAAATTTGTGGAAATTGTTGACCTATAGCATATAATAAAGGTTTGCAGTGATCCATGGTGTGTTGCGGTGATTCATGGTGTGTCACGGTGATTCATGGTTATGTCACACTGATCAATGGTGTGTTGCAGCGATTCATGGTTTGTTGCAGCGATTCATATTGTCACGGTGATCCATGGTGTGTAATAGTGATCCATGGTGTGTCGCAGTGATGCATGGTGTCACGGTGATCCATGGTGTGTTGCAGTGATTCATGGTTTGTTGCAGTGATTCATGGTGTCACGGTGATCCATGGTGTGTCGCAGTGATTCATGGTTTGTTGCAGTGATTCATGGTGTCACAGTGATCCATGGTGTGTCACGGTGATCCATGGTATGTTGCAGTGATCCATGGTGTGTCGCAGTGATGCATGGTGTTTACGGTGATCCATGGTGTCACAGTGATCCATGGTGTGTCACGGTGATCCATGGTGTGTCACAGTGATTCATGGTGTGTCACGGTGATTCATGGTATGTCACAGTGATCCATGGCGTGTTGCGGTGATTCATGGTTTGTCACTGTGATTCATGGTGTGTCGTGGCGACCCCCGTTGTGTTGCGGTGATTCATGGTTGTATATATAGTGAGGTTTGGATAAATCTGCCACCACCATGTTAATTACACCATATACAGTAATGCCCTAAATAATCGACTCCTTAACCACAGACGAATTATGGGTAACTTTTCAGGATTTTTTAGGAAATATGGCTTGTTGCCATGGCAACAAGCCATATTTCCGGATCTTTATCACTTATCCTCACCACTCAAGGTTTCGGTGTTGAGTGGGTCACGATGAATCACTCTCCCAAATAAGTCACCATGTTGTTGAGTGTCTTGCTTATACATGTAGCACACTTTTTACATACTGTATGTGTGAATAGAATAAAATGGAAGCAGCTCACACAGAATCTCTGAAATGTTCACTCATACGGAGTCGATGTCGATGAACTCCCCAAAGATCACACGAGACATAGACTACTTTCAATTAATTCTTTTAGTGCCCAAACCAACAATATCACCACTAAAATAAAAGCGAGGTCATGTTTTTTAATGTCAGCACTTAACTGCCATCATGACATTTGTACCATTTGAGTCAAACCCATCAATAATCAGAGACAGTCATCAATAGAACATATATTTATACTACAACTTTGTACTTCATTATACAATATATGCATATTTATAGTGATAAAAATTAACATACACCATTAACCAGGATTAAAAACAAAAAAACAAATGACTTAAAAGTGAATTCACGACCATAGCACCTTTCTGAAACTATGAACATCATCAATATGTTTATATTTACACACAGACAAATTTGCATTATTCTAAATAAAACTATATTCATAGCCCTTTCATGACGGGAGCTGGGCTGGTGCAGCATTAAAGATCCTGTGCATTCTCCTATATATGTGAGTCTCCCATAGGGAACCTTGCATATATAAGATAATGCACTGGCTTACAAAGTCAAGGTAAATATTGTTAGGCCGATGTATTCTGTTATATATGCGAGGCTTCCTTTGGGGGACTCACATATATATATGAGAATGCATTGGAGCAGGGTTTTCGCAAAATTTCAAGAAGCTCCAGTCATAGAAGGGTTAAATCTGAAAGTGAACACATATTTATATTTAGTAATGAAGAGAATACATGGCAAAATGAAACAATGATGAATTGAAATTAGGGCTGGTATGATTAAACACCACCAGGTGTTCGCAGGGTAAATAATTTACATTGTTATTGAACATTGAGATAAAAATCTAAAGATAAGATATGATATGCCACATCCAAACCAAAAAAAATAAATGATTTTCATTTAAAACAGTTGCATTGCTGGTAATTATCAACCTTATAATACAATCATGTGAACAAGGAATGCAGTTGTCAGGGTATGATCTTATAAACACATTAAAGAGATGTATTCAGGTTTCCAGACTAATTTTTATGAAATTAATTTTTCACATGATTCTAGTGAATGAAATATTTTTTTTTACTGAATAGTGCCACTTGAAATACGCTATTTTGTTTTGATATTGAAGAATTTTTTATGTGTATAATTTTGGTTGGTGTTTCAAAAGGAAGCTAAGAACTAGTTTGTTATTTTTTCAATAACAAACTGAACAAACTGGTATTCTTTCGTAATTATATGTTCAATTTACATAATTTAGTTTTCGGCATTTTTTTTTCAACAGAACAAATCCTAAAACAATGTTAAATTCAATTTTTTCTGTTGTTGTTGTAAGTCTGGAACCCTGCATACATCTTTAAAAACTAATAAATTAATAGGCAAAGATCTACCCATGAAAATGGTTTCAGTACTTATTTGTCTAGTGAAGACATCATGAGCATTGAGGGTTTTCAAATTTAAATCTGCATCCCATTCCCCCTTCACCGCTAACCAATCTAAATTCTCAACTCCCTGGTATCTCATGGTTATTGTTACCATAAGTTTTCGTATTTTCAGAAAATCTCAATCAATTTCCAGCCGGTCACCCATCCAAGGACTAACCGTGCTCGACGTTGCTTAACTTCAAGTGATCACATAAAGCGTCTAATGACTGTGACCAAGATATCTAGACCTCTCGTGCAGAGAAGTCATCGGCCTTCTATATATACACCGCGACAATACCATAGAATAAATGGTCATATATTACATAGCAAAAACCTACGATAAGATCACAGAGACGTAATACCGGTTCCATGCCTCCAGGGCAGTGAACACAACGCTGCAGATTTCTATAATATAGGTGACTTAACATGATAGTAAATGTAGAACATTGTTTGCTGTATGTAATAAGACACACACATAAACTAATAACTAGTATTTAATAACAAATTTACATTCAAATGGCCTCCAACTAAACACTTGAGTAAATTTCACTCAAATGTCTTGATGAAAGGTGGGACATGACAGATAAATAAGATATTACTGTATTACTGTTTAATTCCAGCTTGTGGCAAGCCTTGAAATAGGGTGTCTGTCATTTGCAGAATGAGGTCCCCAGAGGGTGAATTTAGTGATGCTATCCCGCATAGCGGGCTATCATCACCAAATTCACCCTCTGGGGACCTCATTCTGCTTACAACTCAGCAGAATGAGGTTCCCAGAGGGTGAATTTGGTGATGCTAGCCCACTATGCGGGGTAGCATCACTAAATTCACCCTCTGGGGACCTCATTCTGCAAATGACAGGCACACTATTTCAAGGCTTGGCTTGTGGTATGCCCGTTATATGACATACTGGCCTTATATTAGTTTTCAACCATGATTCCAAAGATCTGTTAGTTTAGGTGCTTATGTTCACAGAAAATGTATCGAGGATATTGCAGAGTAAATACTTGTTTAGGAAACACTTTTAGTAGATACTAGCTGATGTGCCCGACTTCGTCTGGGCTATTTAGGGATTTCTTTGTGATTGCCTCTGTCTGGGCAGAATATACAGCGTCTGGACAAACTATCGGTCCAGAAACATTCCTATATGAGCATATATGAGCGACGTCAAGGTCAAGGATACAGTTGCACATGAAATTGGATCCGCCCATATTGTTCCGGGAACAAAGTAGGCCTACATACCAAATTTTAGTGGGATCGGTCGAGCAGTTTTCGAGTCTATAACACACATACAGACAGACAGAAGTTCCAAAACATATAATAGATATATATGTGTGTCGGTGTGTATATCAATGAAGGGGGATACTGCTGTTAAACACAGAATATTCACTTTTCAGTCGAAATTTTAATTTCTAACTGCAGTATTTTTCTTTTCATTAACCCTTTACCCAACAAACCGGCCAAATAAAGCTTCAACAGCCTAAAATATCTTCGGTCTGTCTCAATAGAACCATACAAATATGGATATCATTGGAACCGGCTCCTTGACTACATTGTGATAGTTACAGTTATGCCCTGTGCCAATGCATTCTCTTATATATGTGAGTCGACCATAGGTCGCCTCGCATATATAAGAGAATGCATTGGCCTAAAAAAAATCTTTTTTTAACACTTTTTACAATTTGTTCTTACATTCTTTAACAATTTTATAATTTTTAATGTGTTAAGCCAATGCATTCTCTTATATATGCGAGGCGACCTATGGTCGACTCGCATATATAAGAGAATGCATTGGCACAGGGCCCTTCTGTTGGGTAAAGGGTTAAAAACTGTATAGATGGCTTTTAGCAAACCATTCCAATAATTTAGAACACTGTTTTTCCATTTCCTTTTATAACCCAACTACCCCTCCCCAAATTAGATGGATTTTGATGAAAAGTTACATTTTAGTACAGTTTCCTCACCAACAAAAAAAAAAAAAAAAAAATGAATTTAATATAACAGTTATACAGAATCAACAAACAATTTAAATGGAACTAATCATTTCCTTGTTGAAAATATTTCAAGACTTCAAAACTGGATATAAGATAGGAGATGAAATCACAAAATTTATGTTAAATTTATATATATAGCAATTAATTAAGCAACACAATACCAAGGGAAACCAGGGGCACATGAATGCAAATAGCCAAGCCTGAGCATAGTGTGTCTGTCATTTGCAGAATGAGGTCCCCACAAGGTGAATTTAGTGACGCTAATGGGTGTACATCACAGTATTCACCATTTGAGAACTTCAATCTGAGTCTATGTCTCCCATAGCTTTGCGGGATAACGTCACCTCATTCTGCAAATAAAAGCACACTAAACTCAGGGTGTCTGTCATTTGCAGAATGAGGTCCCCAGAGGGTGAATTTAGTGATGCTACCCCGCATAGCGGGCTAGCATCACCAAATTCACCCTCTGGGAACCTCATTCTGCTGAGGTGTAAGCAGAATGAGGTCCCCAGAGGGTGAATTTGGTGATGCTAGCCCGCTATGCGGGATAGCATCACTAAATTCACCCTCTGGGGACCTCATTCTGCAAATGAAAGCACACTAAACTCAGGCTTACAAGTAGCAAGTCGTCAACATAATGCAAGTTCAAAGCTTTCTGTTGTATCAGAACTTAGCTAACCCTTTCCATACTAAATGGATTCTCCCACTCAGGTATAAAAGTATACATTGAAATGGTCTATTATTCATTTCAAGGGATGTTCATGTATTAAAAACAGATGATAGAAAGAAATTACAATAACAGAATGATTCATATTCATTGTTGGGAAATGCTCAGATAATAACTATGGTCATTGGTTGAACTTATTAGTTGAACATTTCCTAAGGGATAACTACTCATCAATGAGTATTTAGTATAGAAAGGGTTGAGATGAAAATCTTTCATCAGTTATGCTTGTTATGTTATCAAGACTACAGTAATGCCCTAAGTAATCGACCCCTTAACCACAGCAGAATTATGGGTAACTTTTCAGGATTTAGTCAGAAATATGGCTTGTTGCCATTCATCGGAAAGCTCTTGGGGAGAACTTTCCGATGAATGGCATCAAGCCATATTTCCGACTAAATCCTGAAAAGTTACCCATAATTATGTTGTGGTTAAGGGGTCGATTACTTAGGGCATTACTGTATAAAGAAGACTTTATATCTCATTTTATCACAAATTATCTTTCTGGACATGCTTTTGAATAATGTACACAATCTGATATGGGAGTTATTTGGTAATAAAATGGTTCATGAATCACAACTAAATAATGGAATATCACATTCATTATCAACAGGGGAAAACATCACGTGAATGAAATATAAAGATAGAACACATTATGCATCTTAACAAGCCTTGATATATATTTTCAGATTTTCTCAGAATGAATCTGTCCCTTGACAGGCCCCAACTGATGTCTGTCATCCTGAAAAATGACCCATAATTCTGCTGTGGTTAACCCTTTACCCAACAGAAGGGCCCTGTGCCAATGCATTCTCTTATATATGCGAGTCGACCATAGGTCGCCTCGCATATATAAGAGAATGCATTGGCTTAACACATTAAAAATTATAAAATTGTTAAAGAATGTAAGAAAAAATGGTAAAAAGTGTTAAAAAAAGATTTTTTTTAGGCCAATGCATTCTCTTATATATGCGAGGCGACCTATGGTCGACTCGCATATATAAGAGAATGCATTGGCACAGGGCATAACTGTAACTATCACAATGTGGTCAATGGTCAAGGAGACGGTTCCAATGATATCCATATTTGTATGGTTCTATTGAGACAGACCGAAGATATTTTAGGCTGTTGAAGCTTTATTTGGCCGGTTTTGGCCGGTTTGTTGGGTAAATGGTTAACCACATAAGAATTATAGGACATTTTTCAGGATTTAGTCGGAAATATGGCTTGTTGCCATTCATCAGAAAGCTCTCACCAAGAGCTTTCCAATAAATGGCAGCAAGCCATATTTCCGACTAAATCGATTATTTAGAACATTACTGTATAATAAGCCATTATGCAGTATGCTGGACAACTTATTAAAAGATGGGCTGATGGATTTCTATTAATTGGTTTGTAATGTACAGATAATAATTTCAACCAATGACCTGAACGTTTCCTTAGGGAACTACTCGTCAATGAATATTTAGTAAAGAAAGATTTTAACAGTCATGATTCTGGTGAATACAACAGTTTCATATTGATGGGTGCAGAATAACAATTTTAAATAAAATCGAACGAAGCTATATATACAAGGATGAGATTTAACAATTTGTGAAGAACATTCATATACACAATTATATCAAAGTTCAGCACACATCAGAGTGAATGGGGACATGAAACATGACTGTCGGGATCAGAACCATCGTCATATTGACTCCATATGCACACAGAATAAATGGGCGACAGCATGGTAACTGTCATGATGAAATACAATCATAACCAAATTAAACCCAATGACAATCAGGAGAGTAATGTTTAGCATGTAATAAGGAACCCTGTTTTTGCCATTTTGAGATCAGATGCACACATTGCTTGAGTTTGACAACTCTCATAACCCTTCCATGAATGCATGGAGCTTCTGAAATTTTGTGAAAACCCTGTGCCAATGCATTTGCTTATATACGCAAGTCTCACATAGGGAGCCTCGCATATATAAGAGAATGGATTGGCCTAACAATATTTACCTTGACCTTGTAAGCCAGTGCATTCTCTTATATATGCGAGCCTCCCTATGGGAGACTCACATATATAAGAAGAGGCACTGACAAAGGTTCATTAATGCTGCACCAGTATAGCTCCCATCATGAAAGGGTTAACCATACACATTAAAGGGATCCGAGACACTTCTAGTGGGTAAATGTGCACAGAATATAAAAGTCTATAAAAACATCACCAATAATAAAATATCGCTTGTTGAAACCGTTGTTATGAAAACAAAATTGTTAGAGTTATTTGTCAACAAACATCACTAATCGTTTAGTACAAATATTTTAGTCTGGATATGATTTTCGGAATATTATTCAATGCTTTGCCCTTTTCCAATGTTTCCATCAAGTTTTGATTAAACTTTGGTATTTTAATTACTAGTAATGGTCTCATTGGACTTTTATCGGTAATTCCACTCTAATAGTAATGCTTTATGACAAGCGAAATCTCATTATTGGAGAATTATTAATAATGAAATTAAGAACGAAGTCAATCTATTTTTTCATGTACTCGTTGATGATAGTTGTTTTACAGACTGTTAAGTTATAGTTTCGGATGAATCCACTTTGAAGGTCTTTAGTCCCTTTCACCCTTCTATACTAAATGGATTATCCCATCCAGTTATAAAAGTATATATATATGGAATGGTCTATATTCGTTTGGAGGAGTGATCAGGAAATATGAGCAGATGACATTAACCATTTACCCAACAAACCGGCCAAAACCGGCCAAATAAAGCTTCAACAGCCTAAAATATCTTCGGTCTGTCTCAATAGAACCATACAAATATGGATATCACTGGAACCGGCTCCTTGACCACATTGTGATAGTTACAGTTATGCCCTGTGCCAATGCATTCTCTTATATATGCGAGTCGACCATAGGTCGCCTCGCATATATAAGAGAATGCATTGGCCTAAAAAAAATCTTTTTTTAACACTTTTTACCATTTTTTCTTACATTCTTTAACAATTTTATAATTTTTAATGTGTTAAGCCAATGCATTCTCTTATATATGCGAGGCGACCTATGGTCGACTCGCATATATAAGAGAATGCATTGGCACAGGGCCGTTCTGTTGGGTAAAGGGTTAAATAGAAATTGCGTTGGTGGGAAATGTTCAGATTGTCATTTGTTGAATTTATTATCTAAACATTTCCCTCAATAAATAGGGCTCTTTCTACAATTTTTTTATTAATATGTCGTCTGCTATTATCACTGTAACATCCATCCAAATGAATAATATATCATTCCAATGTATACTTTAATAACTGAACGGGATAATTCATTTAGTAAAGAAAGGATGGTTAAACTACTATAATAAGGATTGATAACAAATCTCTCACAGTTCTTGCTTAGGTGTCGTTACACTATTTAGTCCTGCCTTGCTTAGGTGTCGTTACACTATTTAGTCCTGCCTTGCTTAGGTGTCGTTACACTATTTAGTCCAGCCTTGCTTAGGTGTCGTTACACTATTTAGTCCTGCCTTGCTTAGGTGTCGTTACACTATTTAGTCCTGCCTAGCTTAGGTGTCGTTACACTATTTAGTCCTGCCTTGCTTAGGTGTCGTTACACTATTTAGTCCTGCCTAGCTTAGGTGTCGTTACACTATTTAGTCCAGCCTTGCTTAGGTGTCGTTACACTATTTAGTCCTGCCTAGCTTAGGTGTCGTTACACTATTTAGTCCTGCCTTGCTTAGGTGTCGTTACACTATTTAGTCCTGCCTAGGGGTCATCAGCCATACATGGTAATTTTAACATTCAGACTATATTTTTGACTGAAATGAGTATTTGATCATGTTTGTTGTAATTTGTACCAGGGTAATTAAATAGACTTATTTGGTTGGTGCTTTAATTGCCTATAAGCATACATACTGATTTCTGCTATTTTGATGACTTAAATATTTACCTTTGTCAAAATTACCTCCCTGCTTTTCTATGAACCCAGAAGTGTCATGCAATTGTGGATTTTGTGAGAAAAGTAAACAGTAAAGCTATTCTTTTTGTGGCTTACTTCCAAGGTATCTTTCATGTTGCTTCTTTTCTTGAATTTCCAGTGAAAAACACAAACCGTATTTTTACAACTGATGGTAAAATAGAGGCAAAATATGACAAAATAAGCTCAAATAAGGGTGAAAACAGGCTATTTTCTAAATCGCGATCATGTGGCATATTTTCAGGTTGCCACCTGTTGTTATTGTTGCAACACTTGCCAAAATTTATTTTAATGAAACAAAAAGATCATAAATAAGTTTGAAAATAAGCATAAGTGTAGTAGACCTGCAGTTTTGCTATGGTTGAAGCCCAAACCTGGCTGATGAATCTCAAATACATGAACAAATCTAGGGTTATGTTAAATAGCCTTGATAATAGTGTAACGACATCCATTTATCAAGGGCGAAAACTCCTATGAGATGCTGAATTGGTTTTACTTGCTGTAAGTTATTGTTGTAACTTTGGGGGTTGGAAAACATGACGGAATCTTTAAATTTCCAAAAAAATAAGCTTGTGTCACACAGGGAAATCCGACTCATTGAGCATGCCTTGTTGTAGTATGTCTGTCGCCTGCCGCAGTGATGTCACGATCTTGCCTAGTTCCTGCTTCAGGATTGACCAATCACCCGTCTTCTTGCCATGTATGAGAGCATATCTAACACCAGGAAATAAAACGGTCTCT
This sequence comes from Siphonodentalium dalli, assembly GCA_032622095.1. Classification (NCBI taxonomy): domain Eukaryota; kingdom Metazoa; phylum Mollusca; class Scaphopoda; order Gadilida; family Siphonodentaliidae; genus Siphonodentalium; species Siphonodentalium dalli. Next base: position 271,910,791 of record CP136064.1, on the reverse strand, counting down.
GACAGATTTTCAGGGTGCGGAGCCATGAGAACATTCCTGGAAAAAGAGAACACCAAGCTACTGATGGAATCCTAAGAGCTCTTTCCATCAATGTATCACATTATTATAATCAATAAATTTGAAAAATGATCAAGGAAATATGGGTTGATACAAAAATCGGACTTGGCACTGAAAGGGTTAATACACTGTTTTGAAATATGCATACTGGTAATGAGAGAGAAGTCACTTCTCCCTGGGACAAAAATAGGAAGAAGTGGCACATTTTAGGAAGAACATGTCTCCCAAGTCACCCTGTAGGATGGTCAATGAGTCGACACAAGTGTGTTAATGGGATTTTTGTTATGGCATGATTGCCAGTGTGGAAGCATAGAAAAAGAGGCTCTGCGCTGGCAGAAGTGCCATATGGACAAACCCATTAATCTTTTCAGTGCCAAGTCCGAGCTCTATGAGCTCTTTCCATCAATGTATCACATTATTATAATGAATAAATTTGAAAAATGAACAAGGAAATATGGGTTGATACAAAATTGGACTTGGCACTGAAAGGGTTAACAAGTGTCATTCTGTGTTTATTACATGCCACCCATCTTAAAGTCCGCGAATTAAAAAAAGACGGACTATCAAACTTAATACAGGCATTTGCCATGTGCGATGATGCTTTTACTTTATAGTTCTAGTTTCATGGTTGAGGCGATTGTCATTTACGTTGTGTGATGCATGTGCCACTTGTGCATCAAGCAGATTAGTAAATATAGCACAACAGAAGCACTGTCTTTCTAGGAACAAGCATGTAATAAATTTTAAACAAATGAACACAGGTAATTTAAAGGTATTTATTGCATACCCAATGGCTTAGTTATGTGAAATACAGCAAAATACAATAGAATTCAATAAAAAAAATCGTGTATTGTTCAATACAAACTGATAATGTCATTGGTGACATCAACTTTAAAGAAAATTTCTTCACCAAATTAGGAGGTATAGCCTACATTAAGCACACGTTTGTTCAATTAAATAAAACAATATGGACCTAAATTTTTAGTATATTATAAGCTACAATCTTCAGAGAGTGCAATAAATATAGAACAACACAGCTTTGTGAACATGTTCACTTTTTTGCACTCATTTGTCGTCCCGCGAGGTAAACTCAAACCTACGGTTCTCGTTCACCAACCCATCACAACAAACTCGTGCAATAACACTAACCAGATCACACATTTGTGTTGTTCTATCTATATATTGTTTGCTTAAGTTTCCTAGGTCCACCCAGCTTGGAATTTTGACAGTACTAGACGCTGGCATAAACATTATGATAATCAAACACATTGCTCACTTGTAATGTTTCTGGCCAGCAATTCCAGCTTGACTCAGGAATGCTCTTGTCATCCGCAGAATCTGATCATTCTTTAGGTACAGATCAAATTCACTGGAAACAGAAACATAATTGAATATTTACATGCATTTGCACTATGAAACTTCAATGGAGGAGGTTGGTTGGTTGAAATCACCACATAAGTCATCGTCAACGTCAGGTGAATTAAGATCAAAATAGGTGCTAAATGAAATTTGGTATGGAGGTTCACCAAATACATGCCTGCTTTCAAAGGAGGTCCCAATGATGTTCACATTTTCCATTCTAGAGTTATCCTTCTATACCCAGCACAGCTCCTGTCATGAAAGGGTTAATAATCATTATATTCTAGATGAAAAAATAATTAAAAACTGCAGATAAGAGAATGCAAGCAAAACAACACAGAATCATCCTCAGTTCTTGTGCAGAGGGACCATTTATTCAAAACAACACAGAACCACCCTCAATTCTTGTGTAGAGGGACCATTTAGCTAAATTCAATGAAAGTTTTGCAAGGTGTGTCTGGGCATTCAACAAGAAAGCGATTAGCATCAAGTCACAAAATAAACATTTCCAAATGAAGAGAAATAACTCTAAATTGAAAAATGAGAATGTGAAGTATTGAGTACTGAGATTGCTGTTGGATAATAGTTATTATTACACACTTAGTCATGATTTATAAGGATTTCTTGGTGAATTAAAAGTGATATTTGTCAAACCTGTGAATTACGTCCCTTCGTGAGTGCACACCATCAGATTATCGGGGACTATTTTGTCACATATTATCTTTATAATTAGCACCTTTTAGTGATGGGAAGTGTGTAATAAACAGAATAATCAATTGTTTCATGAATTATTTAACATAATCATCGAAACCAATTGATTACTCATCCTCACACATAATCTCTACACCACAATTCATGGAGATCATCTAATAATCCCAGGCTAAGTTTTCAAGAATACTTGAAAGGGACCCAGATCATTCAAAGTGGGTTGATGCGAAATAACATAAATTTGATAAAAGCCTGTAAAACTATCATCAAGTACACTCGTGCTGTCACGGAAGGATAGAACTCGAGGCACAAGCGCCTCTCGTTCTATCCTTCCGCAACAGCACTCGTGTCGTATCGACAAACCCATTTACACGTCGTGTCGTTCTGTGTATTTCTTTGGCCATTTTTTCAACAAAAAAAATTGGCCATTGGCCACCGAGAGTGTGAATCCCACCCCACACCTGTGTGAATCCCACCCCCACACCAGTGTGAATCCCACACAAGTATGAACCCTAACCCACATCAGTGTGAACCCTACCCCACACCAGTGTGAACCCTACCCCACACCAGTGTGAACCCTACCCCACACCAGTGCGAACTGTCAAGAATTATCACATAGACTAGAACTAGAGTATACAAGAAGAAGTTTTAACCCTTTCATGATGGGAGCTGCGCTGTTGCAGCATTAAAGACCCTGTACCAGAGCATTCTCTTATATATGTGCGTCTCCATAGGGAGCCTCGTATATATATATATAAGAGAATGCACTGGCTTACAAGATCAATGTAAATATTGTTAGGCCAATGTAGTCTCTTATATGTGCGAGGCTCCCTGTTGGAGACTCGCATATATAAGAGAATGAATGGGCACAGGGTTTTTGCTAAATTTCAGGAAGCTCCATGGGCCAGTCATGGAAGGGATGATAGAGGAATTATGTAATAATAGAGGAATATTCATGTACTCACGTTATGTCATCTCGGTTGATGTTTTTGTAATTATTATAGAAGCTGGTGGTTGACATCGTAAAATTTGTTATAGCTTCAGAAAGAAGATCTGCAAAAGATAAAGATAACAATTCAGTAAACTGGAATGCTTTGATAAACCATTTCTATACTAAATTGTCATTGACGAGTAGTTACCTTCGGAAATGATTAGATAATAAGTTCAATAAATCGCAAATGCCATGAACCTGAAAGTGATTACCATAGGCCGTTTGTTAAACTTATTATCTGAACCATATCCCACAAATGAATAGATTTCCTTTTGCAAAGCAAAGAAAAACAATCTAAATTTTTTAAAAGTCTAAATTATGGTGATATGACAGACATTACAAAATGTTCAGATAATAAGTTCAACAAATGACAATAAGCCGTTTACTGAACTTATCATCTGAAAATTTCCCACCAATGAATAGGAACCCTTCTGCAGTTGTATTATATGTCATCTGATTATATTTCCTGAACATCCCTCGAGATAAATAGACCATTCCAATGCATGCCTTTATAACAGAATGGGAGAACGCATTCAGTAATTAAAGGTTTAAGGGACCAATTCATGCTTTGCCCAAATTGGTACCTCTCTTCCAGAGCTGTTACATTTCACAGATTGTCAGTGAGACTCCTGGAATACCTCCAAAAATACGGATAACCACCCATTGCTCCTGCATGTGGCCCCAAAAAGTACATAAGATTTTCGTCGGTAAAATGGACAGGTACAGATGCACTTTGATTGCAGGGCGACAGCATTAATTGATTTTCACACTCTCCCAAAGCCATGAATGTGTCATGATGTGTGAAAATTCTGTACAAACACGGACACTTCACAAGTGACCGCAGTTTTATTGAAATGAAAACGACTGACATGACAATGTAAACAATAGAAGGGGGAAAACTCTATATTTTTAACAGGATGTGTTTATTTCCTGGCCGCTGTAGCTTTCTACTTATAAGCCACATCTGGCTACAGTCTGAACGCTCAAATATAGGCAGTATTTCTCAGCTGTTCAAAGCGCTGTATTATTTTATATAACATTCATGTACTCATTTTAGCAGTATAAAACTCTTGTTTTCATTACTGTTTTATTTAGGTATATACATTTATAAAATAAACACAAATTGAAGCTCATAAAATTACATAATCTTCATCATATATAAAAAGATGAAAATCAATTAAATATTTTTTTTGAACATGCCACTCACATATTTGGGCATACTTCCCGCAAAAATCTCCCAGATGGCCATTTTCAAAATGTAACAGGTCTGCTGTGTTACACACCTAATGATATACCTGCTTTGATACTCACCTAATGATATACCTGATTTGTTACTCACCTAATGATATACCTGCTTTGATACTCACCTAATGATATACCTGATTCATCACTCACCTAATTATATACCTGATTTGTTACTCACCTAATGATATACCTGATTTGTTACTCACCTAATGATATACCTGATTTGTTACTCACCTAATGATATACCTGATTTGTTACTCACCTAATGATATACCTGATTTGTTACTCACCTAATGATATACCTGCTTTGATACTCACCTAATGATATACCTGATTCATCACTCACCTAATTATATACCTGATTTGTTATTCACCTAATGATATACCTGATTTGTTACTCACCTAATGATATACCTGATTTGTTACTCACCTAATGATATACCTGATTTGTTACTCACCTAATGATATACCTGATTTGTTACTCACCTAATGATATACCTGATTTGTTACTCACCTAATGATATATCTGATTTGATACTCACCTAATGATATACCTGATTCATCACTCACCTAATTATATACCTGATTTGTTACTCACCTAATGATTTACCTGATTTGTTACTCACCTAATGATATACCTGATTTGTTACTCACCTAATGATATACCTGATTTGTTACTCACCTAATGATATACCTGCCTTGTTACTCACCTAATGATATACCTGATTTGTTACTCACCTAATGATATACCTGCCTTGTTACTCACCTAATGATATACCTGCTTTGATACTCACCTAATGATATACCTGCTTTACTGAGATCTTCAAAATTATCACGTTTTATGTCATCCCTCGCTGATGTAATAATACTATTATACTCGATTACATTGAATGGCAGTAATGCGGAGTCTGCCAATCGTAGCACCACCTCTGCTGCTACCTGCGTCACTGTGATTAGCAGCTTAAAATCTGAGTCTATGAACGTCCGTAAATAATGGACTGTATCATATAATGTATTTTTAACAGGATATGATGGGAGATGGCTGTATAGCTGAAATGGAAAAAAATGAAGAAATATAAGATAATATTAGTTACAAAATAAGTCAAAAAGTATCATAATTATTTGCACAGTTAATTGAATGAAACCCAATTTAACCCTTTGTAGGGATGTTCAGGTGATAAAAACAGACGACAGACAAATGAAAGTGCAGAAGGAGCCCCATATATTGAGGGAATGTTTAGATAATAAGTTCAACAAATGATCTATGGTCATTTGTTGAACTTATTATCTGAACATTTCCTATGGGATCACTACTCATCAACGATGCTTTAGTATAGAAATGGCTAAAACGTGATCAGTATTTTCATGTGAGTAGACCAAAATGTTATAAATGGTATCATGGTTCCAAAAACCATAATTACACCAGTGACCTTCTTAATCCTTTGAACCCGACTGGCCGCAAAACCGGCTAGCCAGAAAACGGTCATATACCCGACTGGCCGCTTTTAGAAGCATTCACTGACGTCATAAACCTGTGTAGCATCTTTATATATGTTATAACCTTTGGTATATCCACTTATATATATTTAAATGATCCACAGGAACTTCAACAGTGTCATGGGTGCAAGTGTATGGGTTTATTGCCGACTAGTTGGGGTAGGAAATTGTGCGCATGCACAAAGCGAAGAATTCGACAAACGTACATTATTTGAAGCGATTCGCGTAATGCTCTACATTGCTGCGCGGTTCGCAGGATTGTAGAATAACACCATTTCGATCACTCTGCTGGTTAAAATTATTCTCGTATCCACAAGCAGTGTTCTGACATATGTGAGGAAGGCACAGTCACTTATTTGGCTCGATTTGTTCGCGCATGCGCATATGAAACAATTATATATGTATGTATTCTTGCGTAATGATACAATCACATCAAGGACCCCCCATAGTATATCATTTGCATTATACAGTTGCACGTTTAGACATTGCTCCAGAGTAGTCCTGTGGAAAGGGACTACATGGTCACACTACCATCTAGCACCATCTACTTGCGCGTGCGCATTACAAACCCGTGTCAAATCGTGTATTATTGAGCAATTCTGTAAAGTTTAAGGCCCGTGGCACCATTTTAACATGACCATCACCATGCCCCTGGGAGATGTCTAAAATGGGACATAATGCCATTGAATGCACAGGAAATGGTGCTATTCGATCACTTGGGTATATGCTTAGCAACCATTGATACCATTAAATACAAGTTAGGTTCACTCTTCTGACCAGATATATCTCAAATTTCACAATAGGGTATTGACAGCATAGAAAACGTACTTTCTTATCGCGGAATTACAATGCTATAAGCTATAATTGCATATTACTTTCAATTCCGGGTAGTTGCCCCTAGAAACCGTTACCAGGGAGTGATCGTGTGGAAAAGTATACCAATCTTAAAAATACTCAATGGTCCATGGGAACATACCTATAAAGTTTCAGACCTGTGGCACCATTTGAGCATAACCATCACCATGTGCATGCCAAGGAATGTCCAATTTGGGGCAAAATACAATTGGATACACAGAGCAATGGCGTCATTTGATCATTTGGGGTATTTGCTTAACAACCGTTGCTACCCTTAAATACAAGTTAGGTTCACTCTTCTGGCCAGATATATATCAGATTTCACAATAGGGTATTGACTGCATCAAAAACGCCATTTCCTTGGGCTGAATTACGACGATAAAAGCTACAATTGTATTTTACTTTAATTATCGGGTAGTTGCCTAGCAACCGTTGCCAAGTAGTGACCATGTGGCAATGTGACCAGATCTTAAAATAATCAGTGGTCCATGGGGAACATACCTCTAAGTTTCAGACATGTGACACCACTTGAACATACACAACACCGTACGCCTAAACACTGCATACTAAAGTCAAAATACCACTGGGAGACCAGGGTCAGGGTGTCGATCGTTGTGGGGAGCCAGGGTTCAAAGGGTTAAACTCCACACATGGAATATTTTAATAAAAAAGAAGTTAGATCACACACATTAGAAGTATAATGTACAGTAATGCCCTAATTAATCGACTCCTTTAACCACAGGAGAATTATGGGTAACTTTTCAGGATTTATTCATCGGAAAGCTCTCGGGGAGAGCTTTCCGATGAATGGCAACAAGCCATATTTCCGACTAAATCCTGAAAAGTTACCCATAATTCTCCTGTGGTTAAAGGAGTCGATTAATTAGGGCATTACTGTATCTATAAAGATGACTAGTTTGGAATATAATGATAAGCACGAACAGAAATCTTAAATGATAATAGTTACCCTATAGTTATATGTGTATGATGGTGATAAAACTGGAACCCCAAGCTGCGTGAAAAATGGACCAGACTCACTGTCACCATCTGGTAATTTGATTCTAAAAAAAATAAAATGTTGATTTTATTAACAATAAATTATCAAAGAATAAGACCGATATATAAATAGTCAAACTTTAATTGTGTGCTGACAAATCATCACACAAAATAGAGGTGGGGAGATATGAAGCCCTACCTGATACAATATTCAGTAATCATCTAACTGAAATTTAAACATTTACAATAATACAGGACAGTGTTTGAGAGAACCATAAAATGGAATTTTTGTTAAATATTATAGCTCCAAAAATACACAGAACTTTGTCAGGGCCATCAGGAATCTACATCACTAATATGAATCGTACGTGACACATAGTGGAGCAACCACACATGATGTGCCTCAAATTTGCCTTTTTTTGGCGACATAACGCTAAGAATAAGTTATGTAACATCATGCAGTGGTCACGGTGGAGACGACTTGCCAAATTGACAAGACGTGTCGTGGATTGTAAAATCTTGTCTGGATTATCGTCATGACTTCTTCATTTTTCATTTTCATTAAGCTGACCAATGAAATTGGTCTAAATGAAATAAATAGACTTAAATCACATGTAATCACTTTGTAAGTTGTGAAGTAGTTATTTTCATTTTGATCACGATGTTTCATTTCCAATTCCGTGTTTTTTGCAATCTCCACACGGTTGCTAACCGGAATTCACGTGACAATTTCTCCAAAATCTATACCGGCGATCTTGAAAAATCACTGATGGATATAGAAAAAATTATGACGACATTCACCTGCCTTAGGTATAAGAACCCTTGGTGGTTGCTAATATATTCTCTAAACCATCGCTTCAGACATTCGGATAGCTGCTATCTGGAACTCATGCAGTGGATGAGCTAGATATTTGTTGCATGAGTTATTGTACTTACGAGTGAGAGGGTTTATGTGTATCTTACGAATATCTATTAAATGGCTTAGGTGTGTTTGATGTTCAAATTTGGGGCACAATCAATACATAATTTCCATGTAAATTTCAGTTGTAAATATTAGTTTTTAACGATTACTAAGTTTTAAATCTGCATTATGAATTTCCACAACTCATGTACTAGTTTATCCCGTCAGACAACTCATGTACTAGTTTATCCCGTCAGACAACTCATGTACTAGTTTATCCCGTCAGACAAACATTGTATACGTTTTAACCCTTCCATGACTGGAGCTTCCTGAAATTTTGCGAAAACCCTGTGTCAATGCATTCTCTTATGCGAGTCTGCCATAGGGAGCCTGGCAAATATAAGAGAATACATTGGCCTAACAATATTAACCTTGAACTTGTAAGCCAGTGAGTTCTCTTATATATGGAAGGCTCCTTATGGGAGACTCGCATATATAAGAGAACATCACCAACTTCAACTGGAGAACTTGTATCTGATCCTAGGTCTCCCATAGCAGTTGATGCCAAACAGAATGGGGTTCCCAGAGGGTGAATTTGGTGACACTAGCATACATCGGTAATTTATGTTGTCACTCCACACCAACATGAATTCAATGTAGTTTTACATCATATTCCAAAAGTGGGAGTTGCAATCATTTAACCCTCCTATGTCTTGTGCTTCCTGAAATATAGCAAAAGACTCTGTGCCAGTGCATTCTCTTATAAATGCGAGGCTCCCTGTCATCACCACCAAGAACACGAAGAAATATATCAATTTTGTTCTTATATTATTTATTGAAAGGTCTCCAATAACAAAATTTCTCATCTTGAAACCAGTGTTACGTAAACAAAACTGTTACAGTTAATTGTCAACAAAGATCAATAATCACGTAATAAGTTCAAATATTTTAGTCTATTTTAGTCTACTTTAGTCTACTAAATGTACTTGTTGGTGATAGTTGTTATAAGGGCCCGCCAAATTATTTTAGCATTTGCCAAATGCGGTCCCTGATAGTATCATTTTCTGCAACCTTGAGTCTTATGTTACGACATTCGCGGTTTGAACGACTTTTGATATCGATTGAAAAACAGTTAGTTAATAATTAATTATACTCGCCTCTCTATGGTGGTTTATCATATAACAATAAGCCAATCACCGAACAATACAATGATAGAAGGGTTGTTTCATCAGAAGGGCACATCACAGGAGGATTAGCTGTGTAAACAACACCACCACCACATTAAATACTAGCAATCCCTCCAACCATCCCTACTAATGCCATGAGATTAACTGCATCTTAAGAGAGGCGCTAACTTTTCCTAAACCTTATGAAACATCACCAATATAATTATGTTGTAAGTTTCCTGAAATAAATGGTATTGATTGACCAATATTTTTCAACTTTCTTGAGGAACTAAAAAGTGACTTGCCAAAACTTTTGCAAATTAAAATATTTTTTTGCCAAATGTGAATTATTTTTGCCATTGGCAAATTTGGCAAGTGGCAGCGTGAACCCTGGTTGTTATACATACTTTTATAAAATTTATCTTATTTCTAATGAACCCACTTTGAAGGCTTTTAAACAAAATGTTTAACCCTAACATGACTGGAGCTTCCTGAAGTTATGTGAAAAACCTCTGCCAATGCATTCTCTCATATATGCGAGTCTTCCACAGACAGCCTCGGATAAATAAGAGAATGCATTGGCCAAACAATATTAACCTTGACCTTGTAAGCCATATTCTGCATTCCCTATGGGAGACTCATATATACTAGTATGAGAGAATGAACTGGCTCAGGGTCTATAATGCTGCACCAGTGGCACTCCCGTCATGAAGGGGTTAAAATACTCACTGTGGCTTTGAGTTCTGATCGGGGAATTTTCTTCGCCACATCTCATACACGGAGTGGTCCATATAGTCTACATCTGGGTAATGGACGGATTTTGTAGCATTATGGACCAATTCCTGAAGGAGAGGACTCGCTGCTGCAGAGAAGCTGTAATTACCTGTGAAAAAAATGTTTCTTATCTTATTACTAATTACCTGTGAAAAAAATGTTTCTTATCTTATTATTAATTACCTGTGGAAAAAATATCTCTTATCTTATTATTAATTACCTGTGGAAAAAATATCTCTTATCTTATTATTAATTACCTGTGGAAAAAATATCTCTTATCTTATTATTAATTACCTGTGGAAAAAATATCTCTTATCTTATTATTAATTACCTGTGGAAAAAAATGTTTCTTATCTTATTATTAATTACCTGTGGAAAAACATGTTTCTTATCTTATTATTATTTACCTGTGGAAAAAAATGTTTCTTATCTTATTATTAATTACCTGTCGAAAAACATGTTTCTTATCTTATTATTAATTACCTGTGGAAAAACATGTTTCTTATCTTATTATTAATTACCTGTCGAAAAACATGTTTCTTATCTTATTATTAATTACATGTGGAAAAAAATGTTTCTTATCTTATTATTAATTACCTGTGAAAAAAAATGTTTCTTATCTTATTATTAATTACCTGTGAAAAAAATGTTTCTTATCTTATTATTAATTACCTGTCGAAAAACATGTTTCTTATCTTATTATTAATTACATGTGGAAAAAATGTTTCTTATCTTATTATTAATTACCTGTGGAAAAAAATGTTTCTTATCTTATTATTAATTACCTGTGAAAAAAATGTTTCTTATCTTATTATTAATTACATGTGGAAAAAATGTTTCTTATCTTATTATTAATTACCTGTCGAAAAACATGTTTCTTATCTTATTATTAATTACCTGTGGAAAAAAATGTTTCTTATCTTATTATTAATTACCTGTGAAAAAAATGTTTCTTATCTTATTATTAATTACCTGTGAAAAAAATGTTTCTTATCTTATTATTAATTACCTGTGGAAAAAATGTTTCTTATCTTATTATTAATTACCTGTGGAAAAAAATGTTTCTTATCTTATTATTAATTACCTGTGGAAAAAAATGTTTCTTATCTTATTATTAATTACCTGTGAAAAAATGTTTCTTATCTTATTATTAATTACCTGTGAAAAAAATGTTTCTTATCTTATTATTTACCTGTGAAAAAAATGTTTCTTATCTTATTATTAATTACCTGTGGAAAAAAATGTTTCTTATCTTATTATTAATTACCTGTGAAAAAAATGTTTCTTATCTTATTATTTACCTGTGAAAAAAATGTTTCTTATCTTATTATTAATTACCTGTGGAAAAAAATGTTTCTTATCTTATTATTAATTACCTGTGAAAAAAATGTTTCTTATCTTATTATTAATTACCTGAGAAAAAAATGTTTCTTATCTTATTATTTACCTGTGGAAAAAATGTCTCTTATCTTATTATTAATTACCTGTGAAAAAAATGTTTCTTATCTTATTATTAATTACCTGTGAAAAAAATGTTTCTTATCTTATTATTTACCTGTGGAAAAAATGTTTCTTATCTTATTATTAATTACCTGTGGAAAAAATGTTTCTTATCTTATTATTAATTACCTGTGGAAAAACATGTTTCTTATCTTATTATTAATTACCTGTGGAAAAAAATGTTTCTTATCTTATTATTAATTACCTGTGGAAAAACATGTTTCTTATCTTATTATTAATTACCTGTGGAAAAAAATGTTTCTTATCTTATTATTAATTACCTGTGGAAACAAATATTTCTTATCTTATTATTAATTACCTGTGGAAACAAATGTCTCTTATCTTATTATTAATTACCTGTGGAAAAACATGTTTCTTATCTTATTATTAATTATCTGTGGAAAAAAATGTTTCTTATCTTATTACTAATTACCTGTGGAAAAAAATATTTCTTATCTTATTATTAATTACCTGTGGAAACAAATATCTCTTATCTTATTATTAATTAACGTGGGAAAAAAATATGTTTCTTATCTTATTACTAATTACCTGTGGAAAAAAATGTTTCTTATCTTATTATTAATTACCTGTGGGAAAAAATATGTTTCTTATCTTATTACTAATTACCTGTGAAAAAAAATGTTTCTTATCTTATTATTAATTACCTGTGGAAAAAATGTTTCTTATCTTATTATTTGTTACCTGTGGAAAAAAATGTTTCTTTTATTATTATTAATTATAGTTTTGTTTAAACATATTTTAATGTGGAAGGAAACTATCGCATAACGAAAAGGCAATAAACAAGATGTTCTCTGTTCTCGTGTAAAATTTCAGCGCGAATCTCCACACACTATCAGAGATAAGGCATCTCAAACTAACCCGCGCAAGCAATTACGCCAGTAACTTAACGCCGCCATCTTGGAAGAAATATTATCTCCCTTTATAGTTTGTGACATCACGGCCTCACTTGGTTAGTTTAATTATCAAATTTTTTTTTTAATGTCATATTTGCATATATGGTAGTTGTGTGAGTTTGGCTGAGATTGTCACATTAAAATGTTATGCAACCATTAACTGACCATAAATTAATTGTTCAAAATTATAAATTAAATTATTTTGGCTTATAATACATGCATTGTGATTGCTTGGATTTTATGCAGAATAACAAACAAAACATGCCAAAATTATTCTAGTGCATGTAAGAGCCTTTATACATATCTGTACTAAGGATGAGTAATGTGAAATGAGGCCGTGACATCATGATCTTATAAATATGGACGCGCCGTAATTAGAGGGAGTTTTGTACTATGCGATGTGATATCGTTGTTGAGCATAACTGAGAAATGAGAGGTATTTTATCGCACAATGGTTAATATACTAAATATATTAATGGCCTGATTTATTGAGGGTTCCTTCCCCTTTGACAGATTAATTGCAGTTATGATATACTAGTAATTATAAATCTAGGAGTGGAAGCCCAGAGGTATTTAGGGGGCTGTAAAGCTACATGGATTACAGCACCCCTTTGTCTAGATTTAAGGTTCTAGGGATAGAGTCTTTCTCAATGATTGTACAGAAAAGTTTATTTAATACAAGCAATATTTTGTGATTCCAGACCTAACAAGTGCACAGCAGAGTAGCCAAGGTGGCTTTCTGCTGAGATTTATTAAATCTCTGATGTGGCTTAATTCAAAAGATGCCTTAATCTGGCCTGTGATGACTGAATAAAACCTGCAACAATACCAAAAATTATTGAAATCGGTTCATATTTGTTCTGAGTTATCAAGTCGGATAGACCAACATTGTGAAAAATTGACAAACTAAGGTTGATAACTGAGACAAAATGGAAATGCAAACAATTTATGGTTCAAACGGATACAAAACAATGTTATTCAATAGTTCCCATCTCAAGGTGATCCTAAACATGTCTGTAAATTATCAAAACATTCCTGCAACAAATGTGGGCTGCAGGGTGTGTCAATGGAATTAAATGTATAATTCAAGATGGCTGCTGGCGGCTATGTCTTTTAAAATAAAATTTGGGGAAACAAGTGACAGCTCCCTTCTAGAGGCCATCCCAATGTTTGAGGCCATATGAAGTTTGGTGATGATCAGATGAGGGATGTGGTCTGTAGGGTGTGTCGAAGGATTTAGTCATGCAAAATGTAAAATCCATTTTCACACTAAGTCCCATTACACAATAAGGGCCATGTAACAAAGTTATTACGGGATGACTCACATATTGTAGACGGAGCTAATTTCTATATCCCCTGCTAAACTTCGTTTGCTGGGGATAATAAAGATATGTAGGACTCTATTAATAATGCAGTTTATTTGCAATGCAAACAGACACATTTAGGCAATCAGTTATATTTTTTGTGGTATCCAGGGTTTAGTTGGCCTTAATTTGGGAGCGGCAGGTTTCCCCCATCCCACATTGTTAAATGATAGCAGTCTCACCTGTGACAACAGCATCGAGGTTTATATACGCTATAGCACCACTCACCTGTGACGACAGCATCCAGGTTTATATACACTATAGCACCACTCACCTGTGACGACAGCATCCAGATTTATATACGCTATAGCACCACTCACCTGTGACGACAGCATCCAGGTTTATATACGCTATAGCACCACTCACCTGTGACGACAGCATCCAGGTTTATATACGCTATAGCACCACTCACCTGTGACGACAGCATCCAGGTTTATATACACTATAGCACCACTCACCTGTGACGACAGCATCCAGGTTTATATACGCTATAGCACCACTCACCTGTGACGACAGCATCCAGATTTATATACGCTATAGCACCACTCACCTGTGACGACAGCATCGAGGTTTATATACGCTATAGCACCACTCACCTGTGACGACAGCATCCAGGTTTATATACGCTATAGCACCACTCATAAGCTGCTTCTCATATTCCTAAAAATAAGTAAAACAACACAGGATGATAGAAATTTAGGCGAGGATGCAATGGTCTGCCAGGGAGGCTTTCATCACTTGAATATCCTATTAATGGTCCAGCACTATCGATAAGTGTTTATCATTGTCAGCACTAGGATGGTGTGGGTAGATGAAGATTTCATTGAGTTATCGCACTAACAGTGATAAAATTGTGGATTAAAATAGACAAACTAAGACCCATAACTCCGGAATATTTTTTTGGACAAACCAGGTTTTCGAACTCGTCCGAGATATTGTTGCAATAGACTCATATACCAAATATTGTTTAAATTGGTTAATATTTCATTGAGTTATCGTGCTAACGGTGATAACATTGCTAAAAATAGACAAACTAAGACCCATAACTCCGCAAAAAAAAATCGGACAAACTTGGTTGTCGAACTCGTCCGAGATATTGTTGCAGGAGACTCATATACCAAATATTGTTGAAATCGGTTAATATCTCTTCAAGTTATCGCGCTAACAGGGATAAAATTGCTAAAAATAGACAAAATAAGACCCATAATTCTGCGAAAAAAATTCGGACAAACTTGGTTTTCGAACTCGTCCGAGATATTGTTGCAGGAGACTCATATACCAAATATTGTTGAAATCGGTTAATATTTCATCGAGTTATCGCGCTAACGGTGATAAATTTGCTAAAAATAGACAAACTAAGACCCATAACTCCGAAAAAAAATCGGAACAAACCTGGTTTTCGAACACTTCCGAGATATTGTTGCAAGAGTCTCATATACCAAATATTGTTGAAATTGGTTAATATTTGTTATCGTGCTATCGGTGAAAAACTTAACTAACGAGAGGCCGATCACGATCGGCAGATGTTAACCCATCCCTTGGCGATAAAAATTTAATATGATCGGATAAATGAGAGTTTTGGTGTTGAATTATAGAGTATACTGTTATGTACTATTATAGACAAATGTACATAACACAAATTATTGGAATTTATGGGTCACTGGCATTTATATAAGAGAATGCACTGGTACAGGATCTGTAATGCTAAACCACCACAGCCAGCAAGTCCGTGGGTTAAATGTGTAGGTGTGACCTGGACATGGAATACTTGGGTTAAGAGAGTCCAATTTAAGTTTACAATAATAATGTGTCCTAGTATACAGATAAGCAACCTCACCACTGACCCATTAATATCAATTATATAGCACAGCTGTCAAAAAATCACAGGAATTGTTTATGTTGAACACTGACCTCTATTAAACCAATAACAATTATAATGATATCAGACCATCTGAAGATATAACTCTGCAGCACAGATGTCCAAGTCTACTGTTAATATCATGTGATGTTTATTGTTGAATCTTATTTTAAATTAGATACCATAGCCTTCTTTATCAGATTATTTGCACATTGGCATAAGAAACATCAGAAAATAATATAGCTTTATCAATAGCTAAGTAGTCCAAATGCAATCGGTGAATTAATTAAAAAATTAAAGGGACACATTGGAAATCTTTTTATAAACTTGTATCATAATCATCAATATCTAAATGAAAACAAATGACAATGTCAATTTTTTTATTGTTATTGTAAAAGTTAAAAAAAAAAAAAAATTTAAATCGATTTTTTTTTTCAATTTAGTTTTTTTTTGAAAAATGGTCATAACTCCTTTAAAATAAATCGGATCAAACCCATATTCGAACTAGATCTGTATTTTGGGCTGTGAAACTCACATACCAAATTTGGTTCCAATCAGATAAAAAATGTTTGAGTTATGGCAGAATGTGTGAATTCTAAGTCGAAAAAGGGCCATAACTCTGTAACAAAAACTCGGATCAAAACCCAAATTCGAACTCGATCTGTATTTTGGGCTGATATACCCATATACAAAATTTGCTTCTGATTGGATAGAAAATGTTTGAGTTATCGCATTACACGTGAAGTGTCTACGGACGGACAGACGGACGGACAGACGGACGGACGGACGGACGAACGACGAGTGGTCAATCCGGACAACGACACTATGTTTACCATACATGGTATGGGTAAACATAAAAACCATCTAAGATGGAAACCAAATTTTTTTTGAATCCGTTCACAAAAATCAAAGTTATAAGGCATTCTTTATGTCCGCCCGTCCGCCAACCGTCCCTCGTCAAACCATAAGTCAAGTTTTTGAAAAACTCGAATAAAAATGAGAGTTGGACAATGGAAATGCACATGGATGGAAAGCCAATTATATGTCAGTTTTGACTCTTGAGACAAAAACAACCTACATTTTGGTAATTTCGAAGAGCAATTCCCGTTGCGCAGGAATACGAAGTTACAGTACTGTGATGAGGTCAGGATTTATGGAACACTTTGGTGAATTGGTCAGCAATAAACAAGATATAAGTCCTGATTTAATATTAATCCATGTTCAGAAATCAGAACTGTGAAATTCCTTCAATCAAATGTCAATGTTCTCAAAACAAAAACAAAGCCTTTCAAACTATTATAGTTCAGAATACGCTAGATTGAAAATAACCACGCAAATTCTGCGAAAAGTGTCCATCGTAAATTTCGCAAATTTTGTGCGGTGCAAGCTGTCTAAAAAATGGGAACAGAACAGATAAAGTTAAAATTTAGGGACATTTAATCATGATTCATCGAATATGTAGCTACATTGCTATTTTATTCCACTTGTATGCATTAATTTATTCGTTCAAACCATCCGAAACGCTAAAGTAGATGTAACCCAATTTCGAGGCGAGAGCTTTGTTGATACGACGCTAAGGTAGCAACGTCATGAGGTGAAAGGTCACATTGCGCATAGTCCTTTCTTGGAGTATAATACACATATGTAAGATATAGCTAAAATTTAATACACAGTATAACATCAAACCTGTATAAGATAAAAATAGTTATTCATCATGTGTATCATGTATATATGATTACGTGTCATTTATATAACAGAACAGTGTATCTAATGAGCATTTTTGAGATAATTATTTTATTTGAGAAGCAGGAATATTCATAATCACTTATTTCTAAACTGCCGTGGGGAAAGTCGTTAAGTCTATAAAGTGAGCATGTATGAGTAATAAGTTCACTCAAAAGTAAATGTCGACTAGTTTTGACTAGGAATTGCTTCCAGGACCTTCCATCTTCCCTGTATTTTTGACTTCTATTGTTCAAGGAATATGTGTTTAAAATTTGTTGATAATATTTAAAAAATTCAATAAGTTCATTAACCCTTTACCCAACAGAAGGGCCCTGTGCCAATGCATTCTCTTATATATAGGTCGCCTCGCATATATAAGAGAATGCATTGGCTTAACAAATTAAAAATTATAAAATTGTTAAAGAATGTAAGAAAAAATGGTAAAAAGTGTTAAAAAAAGATTTTTTTTAGGCCAATGCATTCTCTTATATATGCGAGGCGACCTATGGTCGACTCGCATATATAAGAAAATGCATTGGCACAGGGCATAACTGTAACTATCACAATGCGGTCAAGGAGCCGGTTCCAATGATATCCATATTTGTATGGTTCTATTGAGACAGACCGAAGATATTTTAGGCTGTTGAAGCTTTATTTGGCCGGTTTTGGCCGGTTTGTTGGGTAAAGGGTTAACAGTTGGGTTGGTAGCAGCTCCCATCATGAAATGGTTAACATTTCTCACAAATGTTTGTTCAATATGAAGGAAATTACCTGCATGTTTGATTGTATTTAAGAAATTTGCCACAGGCCATTTGTTGAACTTATTAACTGAACATTTCCCACCAATGAATTAGAATCCTTCTGTACTTGTTCCTCTGTCTGCCATAGCTTATATTTCCTGAACACCCCTCCAAATGAATAATATACCATTCCAATGTATATTTTTATCACAAATTGGAGAATCTATTTAGTACAGGAAGGGTGAAATCCCCTAAAGAGCATAAGTTTATCTAATATTTGAAAATAAAACTTACCTGCACCCATTCATATGATCCAATATGACCATATTTGGATGCATCCCATAAGCAGAAAATTAGTGACCTTCTTGGCCTCCAACCTAAAATAAAAGAATGAAGTGTGTAATCAAGGATGCTCAAATCATTTAAAGTAGTCACATTTTGAAAATCCCGATGATAATTACTTCACTGGGTATTTCTGCTGGAAAAATTTATTGTAAAACTTCAAACTTGGGTCCCTATTGGCTACAGATGGTCAGCTGATTCATGTGATCAACAGACGTTCCAGTTTTGTAGAAACTGTTTTAGTTCATTTAGAGTTCATACGACAACTTCAAACTTGTAGCAAGGTGATAACCCAATGTGTGTAATTGGAATATGGTTGTCTTATAGTACGTTAACAAGTCGTCCAAGACTGAGATTAATTTGTCCACCTAAAATCACATTTAAAAGGACATGAAGTTCTCTTTAGTTCATGCCGCATGGATCTTGATGCACATTAGATTGTTAGTAAAGCATGCAGATTGTGAGACTGAGTTTCACAAAGTTTGCAGTTTAGTGATTGACACATATAAGTCTTGCTGCTATTCAACCTAAAAAATAGATACCAACCTTTTCCTGCCATATTTGAGAAGGCTTTAGCTAACTCCATCAGAGTAGCAAATCCCGTACCACTGTCGACAGCACCTAACGTCCATGAGTCGAGATGTGCACCAACGACGATGTATTTATCTGCAACCAACCAAGTGAACCAACATCAGTAATTTAAAACAAAATATGTTTGTTGTGACAAATGTTGTAGATGTTTCATCATCACTTCGTGTAAAAAAAAAATGGAACAAGAGGTTGCATACAATGTATCTCATTGCAGATATTGTGGCAAGCAACTTGTATACCAAATATTATTAATATCGGTTCATATTTGTTTGAGTTATCAAGCCGGACAGACCAAAATTGCAAAAAAAATACAAACTAAGTAAGGTCCATAACTTAGGCAAATAAAATAGGGACAAACCTGGTTTAGCCATCACTGATTTGAGATATTGTGGCAAGCGACTTGTACACAATAAACAATTGAAATTCGTTCATATTTGTTGGAGTTATCAAGCAGGATAGACCAAAATTGCAAAAAAATTACCAACTAAGGTCCATAACTCAGGCAAAAAATTGGGATAAACCTGATCTGCTTGCCCATTGATTTGAGATACTGCAAGTGACTTGTATTCCAAAAAATGGACAAAGGGACTGATGAAGTCAATCCAGTATACGTCACCACAATCTCTTTTGAGAGGGGGGGGGGTGTAATAATGTGACAATGATTGGGATAAATTGTATATTCGAATCGAATCATACAGGCAATATCAACAGTGAATCCAATATTCAATATCCCTCAATATCCCTCAATACTTGGATTCTTATGATTAGCCACAGATTCCAAGGATGACGGATATAGTCATTCAAAATAGCTGAACGAGAACGATAGCATAGAATAGATATTGGATTATTAGAGTTAGTCATTTCCATTTTAACACTTTTACCGACATATCCCATCTGTTGCAGTTATGGTAGCATATGTAACCAATTTCCCACCAGATATATAACAATTTGATATATTTTCAATTTTAGCCTTTATTTGAAAATAATTTTATTTTTACTTTGACTGACGGACCCAGATTTCTTTAAAAAAAAAATCTGCAAATCATCTTATCAAATAAATATGGCGTTAGTGTTAGCACAGAATTTGAAGTTCAATACATGTAGTTTGTGTTCGAATTACATGTTGTCATTTAGCTTTGATGCTGCCATCAACTTTGACATGTTATGACCCTTTCTATACTAAATAATTAAAAAGTGCAAATGCACAAAGAAGGTTTACAACTCCAAAGATTGAGATATCTGTACTAAATGGTTTCTCACATTCAGTAATAAAGGTATACATTGGTATGGTCTATTATTTAATTGGGGGGTGTTTTAAAAAAATGAGCAGACAACAGACAGACGAATAGATAAAACAAGAGCATTTGTTGAACGGTTGTTTGTTGAACTTATTGTCTGAACATTTCCTAAGGGAACTACTAATTAATGAGTATTTAGTATAGAAAGGGTTAATCTCAGCGGTATGAAGTTGGTAAGTTAATCTCTCATGCTATTTGGTGCATCAAATCCTGTTATGTCAGCCCAATATGCACCCATCATTCATATAAGTCTGTGAACCAGCAGAGCAAATAAATTTGGAATTGAGTTACGTCATTACCAGAATTAGATATACAACAAATCTGCAATCTATATATGGGAGTCAATTTGGCCCACTAATTAATAATATATATAATGCACAATTCATTGAGGGTTTCTTGCCCCCTTTAACTCTTTTTACACTAAATAATCATTAACGCATAGTTCCCTTAGGAAATGTTCAGAAAATAAGTTCAACAAACGAGGTCAGTTGGACTTTTTATCTGAACATTTCCCACCAATGAAGATGAATCCATCTGCTCTTGTATTATCTGTTTTTCGGTACAGTAATGCCTTCGGGGAGAGCTTTCCGATGAATGGCAACAAGCCATATTTCCGACTAAATCCTGAAAAGTTACCCATAATTCTGCTGTGGTTAAGGAGTCGATTATTTAGGGCATTGCTGTATGTCATCTGATTTTATTACCTGAACACCAAAGGGTCACAATGGACAATTTTAATATCACGAACACGTTTGTATCTCAGATAAATTGACACCAAAATTACTACAGACAAACCACAGATCCTGCCATTGAAATAGTTTATTGGAATTTCAAAATTGCATCTGACACAGAATATCAATTGAGATCAACAAGGTCATCAAAACAGAGACACAGTGACCTATTTTTACCCTAATAAGAATTTTAGTCATAACTGAGGCTACGCTAAGTCAATTTACCTTTTCTCAGGAGAAAAAAATAATGCGCGCACGTATTTATATTTTATTATTTATTCAAGGGGCACACGCAAATAAAGCACTCAACCTCTGCATCAGTTAGCTCCGCGTTCAATTTCATTTGCCCATGGACATTATTTCCTAAACAGATGTCCATAAAAGTCAGATAGATTTCATGTGATTCATTCCATCCAAAACAAGCCTGAGGTTAGTGTGCCTGTCATTTGCAGAATGAGGTCCCCATAGGGTGAATTTAGTAACGCTATCCCACATAGCGGGCTACCATCACTAAATTCACCCTCTGGGGACCTCATTCTGCTTAGGCCTCATCTTCTCTGGAAAGTTTCTTTATTATCAATTTCTATAGAAACTTCTTCACATAGATTCTATTTATTTTTTAGTTTAGTTTCTCTATATCCCTAAGTGGCACACGACACATTGCATAATCAAGGTTTCCGATGGGTGTGCATCACAATACTCACAATTTTGGAACTTAAAATCTGAGTCGGTGTCTCCATAGCAGATGAGGCCATGCAGAATTAGGTCTCCAGAGGGTGAATTTGGTGATGATAGCCTGCTATGCGGGATAGCATCGCTAAATTCCTCCTCTGGGGACCTCATTCTGCAAATGACAGACACACTATAATCAGACTTGATCCAAAAATGCCCAAATCAAGTATAATCAACCTGCACGTGCATTATTACAGGAAATGAAGTAGATGACAACTTAACCCTTTACCCAACAAACCGGACAAATAAAGCTGCAACAGCCTAAATTATCTTGGGCCTGTCTCAATAAAACCATACAAATATGGATATCATTGGAACCGGCTCATTGACCACATTGTGATGGTTATAGTTATGCCCTGTGCCAATGCATTCTCTTATATATGCGAGTCGACCATAGGTCGCCTCGCATATATAAGAGAATGCATTGGCCTAAAAAAATCTTTTTTTAACACTTTTTACCATTTTTTCTTTCATTCTTTAACAATTTTATAATTTTTAATGTGTTAAGCCAATGCATTCTCTTATATATGCGAGGCGACCTATGGTCGACTCGCATATATAAGAGAATGCATTGGCACAGGGCCCTTCTGTTGGGTAAAGGGTTAATAGGCATATGTATACTTTTATACAAAAGATATATATATTCAAATAGAATGAGAGAAATTGAACTAAGTATCAATGGACTATTAGAATGGATTAAGAGCTATAAAGCTATTGAAACTACAAGCTTATTACCAAAAGGTCAAACATAAAAAAAAGACCAACTTTTCTGTGACAGATGGCACAGAATAGAAAATCTTTTTACAAAAAGTGTTCACGGTGCAAAAAGCAAAAATTTGCAATGATAAATAAACAAGATAACATAATTGCCAAAAAAAAACAAAAACATACAAACAATAATATAATAAAAATATAAAACCCATATTATCTCTTTTTTTTGTTCTCTTATTCTGGGGGCCTGAGTAATTGACTTTACATGGCCTAAACAGGAATGTAAATCATTATAACAAGACCCAGAAGTCTTAGAAGCGTGAGGAGTTAGAGAATTAATGGGCAATTATTGATGTTTTGAACTATAGCATCTCATGATCTATAATTACATCAGAACAAATTCCATTGTAAGACTCTATGAGATATTATTTCCAAAAACGATGCTTCTGTAGATCTCGTTTAAAATAGGTCACAAACTAGGCTCATAATAACAAGTCGGTCATGATAACTGACATCCCAGAAAATCACACACATTACGTCTAACTGAAAATCACACACATTACGTCTAACTGAAAATCACATTACGTCTAACTGAAAATCACACACATTACGTCTAACTGAAAATCACATTACGTCTAACTGAAAATCACACACATTACGTCTAACTGAAAATCACATACATTACATCTAACTGAAAATCACACACATTACGTCTAACTGAAAATCACATACATTACGTCTAACTGAAATCTTTTCTTACTAGAAAAAAATGAAATCCTAAGAGAACTGGAGAGTCAGGGACCAGCCTGGATGTTTAGAGAACTGGAGAGTCAGGGACCAGCCTGGATGTTTAGAGAACTGGAGAGTCAGGGACCAGCCTGGATGTTTAGAGAACTGGAGAGTCAGGGACCAGCCTGGATGTTTAGAGAACTGGAGAGTCAGGGACCAGCCTGGATGTTTAGAGAACTGGAGAGTCAGGGACCATACTGGATGTTTAGAGAACTGGAGAGTCAGGGACCAGCCTGGATGTTTAGAGAACTGGAGAGTCAGGGACCAGCCTGGATGTTTAAAATTAGGAGAAGTCACTCGAGAAGTCACTTCTCCCTGTTTGGTTATTTAGGGAGAAGTTGGATGTTATCAAGGAGAAGTAATAATGGCTTCAGTTCAATTTACACTCCAAAATCACCCTTCTATAATCTAAAGAGCTATTATACTAGTGTAAAACTATTATACTAGTGATACTAGTATAGGCATACTGGTATATGAGAGAGAAGTCCCTCCTCCCTGGGACAAAAATAGTGTTATCAGGGAGAAGTAACAATCGCTTAACCCTTTACCCAACAAACCGGCCAAATAAAGCTTCAACAGCCTAAAATATCTTCGGTCTGTCTCAATAAAACCATACAAATATGGATATCATTGGAACCGGCTCCTTGACCACATTGTGATGGTTACAGTTATACCCTGTGCCAATGCATTCTCTTATATATGCGAGTCGACCATAGGTCGCCTCGCATATATAAGAGAATGCATTGGCCTAAAAAAAAGTCTTTTTTTAACACTTTTAACCATTTTTTCTTACATTCTTTAACAATTTTATAATTTTTAATGTGTTAAGCCAATGCATTCTCTTATATATGCGAGGCGACCTATGGTCGACTCGCATATATAAGAGAATGCATTGGCACAGGGCCCTTCTGTTGGGTAAAGGGTTAAGTTCATTTACATCCCAACACCTTCCTATTGACACTGAGCAAGATGATGAAGTTGATGAAGTTCGAAGACTGCTTGTTTACATGTCATTCAAATTTTACCTTCTTTTCTTTTTGAGTAACTCAATTCCATGTTCGTTTGCTGGTTTTTGCTTAAAAAACATTTTCTATCTGTTTTTATATTCATGTATTTTATATATGTTTCTACAATGCATATGGTCAGTCGCTTAAAGGTACTCAATCCGATAAAACTCATCTCAATTACTATTTCAATGGCTTCGGGGGTCAAAAATATTTGATTCGAGTCGAGGAAGTCACCCATCAAAGCTCAGATTTGTTAGATATCGATTTTAGAAATCTTTTATTTTTCATTATCGGGAATTCTTTCTGGCCCAGTACGTAGTAAAAATTGCATGATTATTACCACTTGATTTTAGAGTTATCCATCCTTGTCTGTTTGAATAGAGTTTGGTGTAATCATCTCGAGCAGGTTTCAAAATTGACTGCAATTATTAGTACTCATCTCGAGAAATTAACAAATTTCAAAAATCAATATCTAATAACTCTGAGCTTTGTTTGATGTGGGTTCCTCGACTTGAATCAAATATTTTTTACCCCCAAAGCCAAAGAAATAGTAATATAGGACCCTCTGATCGGATTGTTGTTGTTGGAATCTGTTGAGATGGGGACCCTCTTTACGGATTGAGTACCTTTAACCACTGACCCAAATCAAGCACTCTATGATTCGGGCATTTTTATTTGTATATATCCAGATCCGTTTTAGTCTAATTCCCTGTTACATTTAAACACAGTTGCTTCATTTGTTCTTGAATTTGTTTCTCTCAGTCACGATATAGCCTAGCGGCTAAAATTATGATAAACACTAACTAACAAACAAAAATGCAGTCTAATGCAGCGATGTTCTCACTCACCTGACTCGTATTTGCCTTTTATAACAGCCATGACGTTACTAATATCTCTCCTTTCATAGTGGTTACTAACATTCAGTACAACATTACTGCAAAAATAGAAACATATCATCACGATTGTGTCAAATCGAGAGATTTTTGTGTTGAATCGATTCGCCATTCCAATATCGACATCGAATCGAAATTCGATTATATCTTGACCAAGGCTCAAAATAACTCATTTTTACGGCCTGTCAAAATGACAGGCACCAAATGGATGGTGTTGGTCATTTCAAAGTGGTGCCTGTCCAATTTTCAGATGTAAAGATGTGCACATTTTAGTGAGCGTCCAATCGCCACCTGGGAAAAAACCCATGTTATTTTTTTTTTGAAAAGTTCAAAAACTTTGTTGATTAATAAATACACATGCAATTCACAATCGACATAATTATATTCACACTGAATTGATCTGAAATTATTTTTTACTTCAATGTCCTATTTGGCCAGTAGTGGCTCCTTGGATATACCCAAACAGATACAGATTGTTTAAAAATTTGCATTGGACAAAATGTCCCGACAGATACAGAAGTGCACTGGACACAAGCTATTTTTCGTCGGACAATGACCTTGAACGTCCACTTATTTTGACTCCCTCTAGAGACTTGACCTGAGATCGGACTCAATAGACTATGCTCTGACTTATTATCAAGCCTTGTCATAACAAACCTCAAAAACCCTGTCCATTTGTTGGGATATATTTACACAAAATATAATTTCTATGTCGACGTTTTATTTTCGCCTCTTGTTGAAACATTTTAAAATAGAAATTTACATAGTTAATTGCTGTTCATGAATATTAGGATGGCTTTTTTATTCAATGTTGTTATTGTATCGAGAATGTGGGTGTAAAACAGTGATACATCTTAGATTAAACATGTTGGCACCTTTGGGCGTACAATTTGTGTTAAGATATTCTATGTGTGCTATTTAGATGTAAAATGAGACGCTGAATCATATTGAGAAAATTGAACCACTCATGTAGTCATATCTTCGTGTTGACAGCAATGATAAGCCAGGAAGCTCTAAACACTGTAATACTATACAGTCATCATATCCACATTGTTTTTGTCCTCAAAACCAACAAAAATATTTCCATCATAATATAATGTCCTGTCATGAGCAATCAATAAGCTAATTTCAAATCTCTATACGTACAATACATTCCCCGAAAAAACAACGGCTTGGTATTATGACTCACTAATCATAGGGGGCTTGGTATTATGATACTCACTAATCATTAGTAGGTGGCTTGAATCCCGGACCAGTACCGTACGTGATATTCAGCCCACCTTGCCAGCTATGAAACTGAGCTGTCCCAGTTATATTTCTGCAATAACACAATGTTGTAACAATTTGAAGTTTATGATTCATAACCATTTGAGTGGATAAACAAAACAGTTAATTTGTCAGTGAGTGTTGCACCCTATAGCCAAACAATCCTGTACCTTCGGTAATTTCTTTGCCCCCCCCCCCCCCCCCCCGCTAATTGCTGAATCAGAAAATTTCAAACATAAATCAAGAGAGATGACTCTCAATTGAAATGTAAATTTTTGAGAACAGTTATCTGTATTATAAACAATTTCAATCTCATCTGCCTTTGCACTATCAGCAACATGAATTGATACAAAGAACGACACGAGTGTGTTATGAGTTTGTCGCTACGGCACAAGTGGTAGCAGCGCAGCCTCAAGTTCAATCCTTCCATGATCGCACAAGTGCCATATCGACACACACACTTGTGTCATTCTGGGTTTATTACACGCACCCATGCTAGAATACATGAATTAAAAAAATAGACTACAAAATTTATTCAGGCACATACAGGTCTTGTTTTGTCATGAGTGATGATGCTTTTATTTTATAGTTCTGGTTTCATGATTGAGGGGGACATCATTTATGTTGTGTGTGTCAATGAGATGCGTAAGGAACTCGTGTTCCATATGAAATTGTAAATGTGGAACAGAAATTACTCTGTAATTCTAGAAACAGGCAAATGAACTCCAAGAATTATTTTATGATCAGTTTAGTAACTCCACTCCTCTTGAATTGTCAAACAATGAAATGACCACCACTCCGAACACTGTCTCGTTGGGAGGCGACACTTATGTCTGTTATACACATCGCTACACATAATCTAGTGAAGAAGTAATGGGTTTGGCATAATTTCGATTAAATATTTGGAATTTGGTCATCTATGCTGTGTGTGGTACTAGTAATTGACAAGAAACATGAGGGTACAGAGGGCGGTTTGCCTAAACATGTTTCATACTTACTTTAGGAGAGCGTATGCAGTGTTAGAATGTTTCATACTTACTTTAGGAGTGTATGCATCCTTATAGCATTTCATACTTACTTTAGGAGAGCGTATGCATCGTTATAGCTTATGGAGTGAACCGGAATCTTCGGATAACTTGCATTGTTTGAAGGTATCCTGTGAATCCTATCTGTAAAACAAAAATAATGGGAAAGGTGATGGATCTTATTCTAACAATTGTCATCTTTTATTTAACCCTTTCATGATGGGAGCTGCGCTGGTGCCGCATTAGAGATCCTGTGCCAGTGCATTCTCTTATATATGTGAGTCTCACATATATAAGAGAATGCACTGGCTTAGAAGGTCAAGTTAAATATTGCTAGGCCAATGTATTCTCTGATATATGTGAGTAGGGCCCTGCGAATCGGGAATTTTCATTTCGAATTGAATCTCGAATCGAATCATTGCATCAGGTATAATAATAGTGAAGATAATACATGACTCAGAGGCCATAACGATATCAATCTGCTCACTTCGTAACGACGATAAATGGTCGTCAATATACAATGTAAATATTACCTTTAAATGATTCAAATGAATGTCAAACAACTTAAGTGCGCGTTCTTTGTGGCCGTCTCTGTTATACAATAATGAAACAGTTCAGAAGCCGTATTGAAACCAGAAAGCAATCGGGTTCACAAGTTTGTCATATATATGAAATTGTTTTAGATCAGTTGCAATCTGGTCTATAGCATAGCTCAGGTCGACGACAATGTTATGTATATGCGTTGGTATTATAATATATCTTCGCGAAAAAGCAATGTGGTCTGTTGAATTAATGAGAATGCAACTGGTGCCAATGATTCGATATAATTCGAAATAGAACAGCCGATTTCGAATCGAATCGAATCAGATGAAAGATTCTGAATCGCATCGATTCGGATGGCCCTATATGTGAGGTTCCCTATGGGAGCTCGCATATATAAGAGAATGCATTGGCACAGGGCTTTCGCGGAATTTCAGTAAGCTCCAGTCATGGAATAGCTAAAAGTGGATGTGATTACACATTTGACATAAGATATTTTATATTATATTGGCAATGTTAAAACACTATAATACAATAGGAAAGGTAAAGATCAACAATGTCTGAATATTATTTAAAATGTGTTCCCACTGAACACATGTTTTATAAGATAGATCTAAACTCACCCCTTGCCGACAGTTATTCAGCAAACCATCTGCTATGCGCAACATCGCTACACACTTGGTGTTATGCAGAGTTCTCAATGTTCATATTATAATCATATCCATTGGACATATACTTTATGCAATGTTATATTCTGCTGCTGCTTGACGAGCGAGGTTAGAAGTTATAAATCTAAACCTGGCCATTAATCAGTGACAAGCAAGATAAGTTTTTCAGTATTGCTAAGAAATGTAGAAAACAGTTTATTGCACACCCATTGTTTTATTTTTGCGAAATACAGAAGATTTAAAAACGTTCAATGAAATTATTTGTCTTGCCAATAGAAACCAATTATGTTGACAACGTCATTGATGACAGCGACTCTAACAGACAATGTCTTCAATAAATTATGATGTATTGCGAAAATACATTACAAGTTTGTTCATTGAATATATCAAATTCAACCTAAATTTCAGTAAACAACAGGCTACGATCTTCAGAGTGTGGAATAAAGATAGAACAAAACAGATGTGTGAACATGTTAACGTTATTGTACTTGTTTGTCATGTTGTGAGATAAAACTCGAACCTTCGGTTCTTGTTTTACCATTATATCACAACAATCTCATACACTAACGTTAACCAGTTCACACATGCGTTGTTCTATTTGTTTATTCTATACACGTTGATGTGAGACACATGTATTCAACGGAATCCCAGCCATTGAATGCATATAGTTGTATCCCACAAGTGGAATAAGAGCGGACTAATTCCGAGTCGTTGACATTTTTTGCCATGAGCAATGACGCACAAAATGTCAACACTTCGGGTGATACACATATAATTACCGTTTTTCATCAGATTTAAATCACAGTAAAGGTAGTTATAGTATCAATGTTAGTCACTGTCATGGATTAAAGTTCTCCGACAGAACGTGTGAAATAAATACAGAACACGACTTGTATCATAATCTAGAACCTTTTATCGAACTCGGTGTGGACTGCATATAATCATATTTCACTCGAGCTCTGCTTTCGTGAAATATATCCTTCCGCTGTCTACAACTCATTTGATAAAGATGTGTGTTGTGTTCTGTTTATATATTAGATATAGTACATACCAACAGAGCTGTAATCTGGAGTGATCGGATCCCCTGATAGAGTAGATCTGACGTGAGACAGAGGTATGGCTCCGCCTGGAAGCCACCACATATCTGGGTATACTTTTTTCTGGTTTGCATAGTCGTATGGGTCGGGGTACAGTATAACTCCACTGGCTCCATGCTCCTCTGCATGCTTCACCTGTGAAAAGTCAATAACTGTTTATATTTACATACTAAGTGTTGTCATCACTAAATCCAGCATTCTGATTGGTCGGCGCCCACGTGGCTAGTTGCAGTTATTTCTCGGTGAATGCGCAACAGCTAATAACTGCAAGCTCATAACAACATTGATATGTCATTTGGATTTGGAAAGACGAACGTGTAATGTTTTGGGAGCATTTGGATTCGCGCAGGATTGACTTAATAAATCATCGGGTTTCAATTGTTCCTGTTAACTGTTGCCAAGGGTGCTATGGGTTATTTTGGGCTGGTTTTGTCACGATACACTTTTCGATTTAAATACATTTACAAAAGTGGCTTTTTCGCTAAATGTATATAATTATAATGATTAACTGTCATGTGGACTGTTTTTATGGAGATGTAACAGTGAGGTAAGTGGTCATAACTTGTATGTAAAACCCTTCGGGGTTTTTATGGAGATGTAACAGTTTTTATGGAGATGTAACAGTGAGGTAAGTGGTCATAACTTGTATGTAAAACCCTTCGGGTTTTACACAAGTTATGACCACTTACCTCACGGTTACATCTCCATAAAAACAGTCCACATGACAGTTAATCCTTATATAATGCTCTGTATTAAACAGAGAATATGGGAAGAGGCAAGTCAAAACATACCAGTTCATACGCGGAACATTCCCAACTGAATTTGTCCATAAACAACAAAGAACATGCTTTAGTGCAATCTTCATGCAAAACAAAAACAAGAGCATCACTAGCTAGGACATGGCAAAATACACCCATGATAAATCCAACAAAGGTCCATAATTCTGGTTAAAATTGGCAACGAACCAAAATTTGAACTTGACCTCTATCTCGGGGAGGTAAACTCACATACCAAATCCATTCCATTCAGTTGAGCCCGTTTTTGCTATGAAGTGGTATTTTCTATTATTTCACTATGTTTTTCTGAGGCATATCAATTGTGTATAAAAGTATATCATGTTTTTTATCAACCTATGAGAACAGGCATGTTTGTGACAAAACCAAAAAAATATCTTGTATAATTTGATCCTCAAACAGTCGAAAGCCTTTAAAGGGGAAAGATATTTTAGAATAATATCCAGATTTGCAGCCATGTTAATTAGCCTCAGCTTACAGCTGAGTTGAGACAAAAGCAAAATAAAAAATAAAATTCCATCAGCAATTTTTAGCCAAAGGCCCCAGGTAAATGAAGCTGTTTATGTGCAGATTTGCTCAATATTTAATTAAATTGCTGAATAAATTGAATTAATGTCAAGTTGACCCATGCAAACTGAATCAATGAAATGCCCAATAGTCAAGAAATCTATCACAAAAATTGTCAATTTTAACACAAACAAACCAAACTCTGTGACGCCAATTTCAAGTTTATATACGTAGGTGTATGGGGAAATAGAACCTGGTATAATAATACAGAAGCCTATAACTATTATTGAGTGTGGACAAATTTGTGAACCTTCAAATGTTAATTACCAAGTGCACTGTTTAACCCTTCTATGACTGGAGATTCCTGAAAGTTTGCGAAAACCATGTGCCAATGCATTCTCTTATATATGCTAGTCTCCCAATAGTGAGTCTCGCATATATAATTATAAGAGAATACGTTGGCCTAACAAAATTTACCTTGACCATGTAATCCAATGCATTCTCTCACTGTATACACCTGTCATTAAGCTCATCCCTGAGGATAAGCCCAGTCTATATTTTTGCTCCCCAAAAAAATCATGGAGTGGTCCTTGAAGATAATTAAGCCCACCCCCATTTTTAGAACTTAGAGGGCAAGTCTACATTGATATCAGGTTAAATCTGAATCAAGATGACAAAAGTTCATGCACATATCCACATACTCATCAAAGGAATATACAGTAATGCCCTAAGTAATCGACCCCTTAACCACAGCAGAATTATGGGTAACTTTTCAGGATTTAGTCAGAAATATGGCTTGTTGCCATTCAAAAGAAAGCTCTCCGCGAGAGCTTTCCGATGAATGGCAACAAGCCATATTTCTGACTAAATCCTGAAAAGTTACCCATAATTCTGCTGTGGTTAAGGGGTCGATTACTTAGGGCATTACTGTAGCATTGCTCCAGCTAATTTCCAATGCAAACTCATTAATACTACCTGCCCCATTGTTTTTCACAAAATTCTGTACAATAAAAAATTATCTTTGTGTCTTATTTTAAATATTTATCTGACATAATAAAACACAACATAAATTATTTTCATTAAATAAAATAAGATATATCATGTTTCATATAAAACATGAAATTAGATTAGCACTATGAATACAAACTGAGATTTTGCATGTGGGGGTCCTCGAAGGTTAAAGCCCAGTCCCAAGTTTTAATGTCAAAAACTTCAATGGCCCCACTGGGTTTACTGATGGGTGTATACAGTAATGCCCTAATTAATTGACTCCATAACCACAGCAGAATTATGGGTAATTTTTCAGGATTTAGTCGGAAATATGGCTTGTTGCCATTCAACGGAAAGCTCTCAGTGAGAGCTTTCCGATGAATGGCAACAAGCCATATTTCCAACTAAATCCTGAAAAACCACAGCAGAATTATAGGTATTTTTTCAGGATTTAGTCGGAAATATATGGCTTGTTGCCATTCATCGGAAAGCTCAGTGAGAGCTTTCCTATGAATGGCAACAAGCCATATTTCCGACTAAATCCTAAAAAATTACCCATAATTCTGCTGTGGTTATGGAGTCAATTAATTAGGGCAATACTGTACAGTATATATATGTGAGACTCCCAATGGGAATGCACTGGCACAGGATCACTAATGCTGCACCAACACAGCTCCCGTCATAAAAGGGTTAATTATTTGGACCCTGAAAATAATATGGTACCTTATTTCCCGGATGAATCTTGCCGTATCGTAATATAACAATGCATCCGGTGACGTTGATGTCCATCCCAGTGGTGAGTTCCTTAAAGTCATCCTGTGTGCCATAATTAACATACACTAGATCACCCTGGAAAAAAAGATAGGGTACGAGTCTAATGAGTATAGAAACTAACACATCTGATGTAACTCTAAAGGAATATATAATTTGAACTCTGTTGACAACAAAAGGAAGTTGGGCAGATAATTGAGAATAACATTCAGTGAACACTGGTAATTTAGATGGCAGACTGTAGACAAATAACTGGCAGTAAATTCTATCCTGTCCTGGGATATAACACACAATTATAGCCACAATGAGAAGTCCTTACCACCAGACAATCACCTCATTAACCTAACTGATGTTCTGTGATCATTCCCAGCATGCAATAGCTGTAATTTATTGACCTTTTTGAACCACGAAGAGTAATAGCAGTTTATTGACCTTTCTGATATTTTTGGGGTGGGGGTGACAACAGAGCACCCAGACCTTTGCCCTCAACTGACACGTGTAAAAATGCGTAATTTACATTGGGAAAAGTTCCCTTTCAAAGGTTGGGATACCCACGTCTTCGACAAGCAGAATGAGGTCCCCAGAGGGTGAATCTACTGATGCTATCCTCAACAGCAGGCTAACATCAACAAATTCACCCTCTGGGGACCTCATTCTGCTTGGTCTCAACTTCTGGGAACTCTAAAGATACCAGTCTGATTATAAAGCAGAGTTGGGATTCACCCTTTCTATATAAATGGATTCTCCCATTTAGTCATAAAAGTTTTCATTGGAAGGGTCTATTATTCATCTTGAGGGATGTTCAGGAAATATGATGAGACAACAGACAATAGAAAGTGCAGAAGGAATCCTATGGTCATTTGTTGAACTTATTATCTGAACATTTCCTAAGGGATAACTACTTGTCAATGAGCATTTAGTATAGAAAGGGTTAAAACTTATATGCCCCTTTAACAAGTGCACCCTGCAAAGGTTTATTAATTTTTTGAAGCTTAAAATGCAATATGTCAGTTTATTCGGCTCGCGATTACTGGACAAATCCTGTTGTGCCAATGATGAATATACCCACACTATACTAAAACAGATTTTGTGTTTCGTGATCTGCATATACACATTCCCATTTTATAGTTGATATCGATAAACATCATTTTCTCTATAAAAGAGAATGCATTGGGACAAGGTTTTTGATTTTTTTTATAAAGTTCCAATAATGGAAGGGTTAAAGATCATTCAAACCTACGATGACAGAGAACCAAGGTTGGCACAGATGCATTTACATTAAGGGCCATAAGTCAGCAAAAAATCTAAATGGATGAAACCCATTCCATCTGAATATCTCTTCATGTTGACACTACATCAATGGCATCCATTTTCATGTAAATCTAACATCAAACATATTTCTTTAGATTTGGAAATTATTAAAATCGAGATATTTAACCATTTCATGATGGGGGCCGCACTCCAAATGCAAGTGCATTCTCTTATGTATGCGAGTCTCCCATAGGGAGCCTCGCATATATAAGATAATATGCTGGCTTACTAAGTCAATGTAGATATTATGAGGCCAATGAATTCTTTTTTATATGCAAGGCTCCCAATGGGAGACTTGCATATATAAGAGAATACATTAGCACAGGGTTTTCTCAAAATTTCAGGAAGCTCAAATGGTTCTATATTTAACCTTTCCATGACTGGAGCTTCCTAACATTTTGTGAAAACCCTGTGCCGATGCATTCTCTTATATATACGAGTCTCCCATAGGCAGCCTCACATATATAAGAGAATACAATTGCCTAATAATATTTACGTTGACCTTGGAAGCCAGTGCATTCTCTTATATATGTGAGGCTCCCTATGGGAGACTCGCATATACGAGAATGCACTTGCACAGGATCTTTAAACTCTTATGATGTTGATGTCATTTTCCAGTGGAAAAATATAACGGAAATATGACAAGAACCATAAAACTGACTCAGTTGAAAGGCTATATTATCCTTCAGAATCGTGAAACATCATACAATGTTTGAAACTTCGAGGTACAGTTATTCTGATGCACAAATCTCTCAGTTCCAGTTATGAATAATTGCCAACTGCTAGTTTGCTGAAGTAGGTCTGTATAGCACACAACATGCACTTTTACTGACGTCATAGCAGCGAAGAGGTTAATGCTGCACCAGTGCAGCTCCCGTCATGAAAGAGTTGAAGTATACCAAAATCATTGAAATCACACCAACAGTAATGTCCTAAATAATGGACTCCTTAAACACAGCATAATTATGGGTAATGTTTCAGGATTTAGTCAGAAATATGGCTTGTTACCATTCATCGGAAAGCTCTTACTGTATGATGCCTGAGATGGAGAGCTCCAAAGTTATGGACAGACATATTTTATCTGTCTGTACCAACCGTTGGATGTATGTTTTACCCATTTTTCTACCCCAGCCCCCCCCCCCCCACGCGCCAATTTTTTTGTTTGCAGGGGATAATGATACAACAAATGTAATGTAATATATAGTTTGGACTGTGTTGACAAGAAATGGAGATGATCAGACAATTGTGAATAACATTCAGTGAAGACTGATAATTTAGATGGCAGGCTGTAGACAAATAGCTGGCTGTAAATTTCATCCTGTCCTGGGAAATAACACACAATTAGCCTAACTGGAGGACTTCCCATAATCATTCCCAGCATGCAACAATAACAGCAGCTTATTGACCCGTGGTGTGGAAAATGACCACAAATACGTCTGCTGAGAAAATCGAGCCCATAGTGTAATGAAGCAAACACATTTGGTCGGAAGGCATCCACACAAAGCAACATTTATTCTCATTAATATCATGGAGAATATGGTCAATCACGTACAAGTGATTCCGATCCAGACGTTATACAATTATAGTATCAAGGTTGACATGAGAAATTTAATATTAATCAAACGATATTGATATTCATGAGAGCAGACATCTGTAAATATCAACCAACGTCGGCAGTTTGCAGTCCTCAAGATAACACGCATATTAGATGGCCTGTTATTGGCATTGGTATCCATGGCAAATTTTACAAAACCAAAACTTCCGTACAAGCCTGAGTTTATTGTGCATATCATTTGCAGAATGAGGTCCCAAGGGTGAATTTAGTGACGCTATCCATCATAGTGGGTTAGCATCACTAAATTCACCCTCTGGGGACCTCATTCTGCTTAGGCCTCATCTTCTTGGAAGTATCTATTGTCTCAAATTAGGCCTCATCTTCTGTGGAAAGATTCTTTATGATAAAATTTCTATAGAAACTTATTCACAACTATTCTATTTGGTTTTTAGTTTAATTTCTCTATATCTCCAAATTGGCAGACGACACATTGCATAATCGACGTTCCCAATGGGTGTACATCACAATATTCACCATGTGCGAACTTCAATCTGAGTCTATGTCTCCCACAGCAGATGAGGCCATGCAGAATGAGGTCCCCAGAGGGTAAATTTGGTGATGCTAGCCCACCAGGCGGGATAGCATCACTAAATTCACCCTCTGGGGACCCACATTCTGCAAATGACAGGCACACTAAACTCAGGCTTGCTTCCGTAAACAAAAATACATCTGCATACTGCTAAATTCATGGAAATGCGAGAGCGCATGTATAACTTGTGCAAATATTGGTTTAATTTGCCAGACAAGATAACATATGAAAAATTTATGACACTCCTTCCAAACGATACTTCCTAGGTTTTTAAGAAATTTTCCTACCAAAATGAATCCTCTGTAACTAATATTAAACAAGTGTGTTTACAGTTGTGTGAGCCTTTACTGTGATATCACGGGCCTTGGGGCCAAATAAACTCACACATAGTTCAGAAAAGATGTCTTAAATGCACGGGTGGCCTAGCTTGGTTGTAGGTTATAATTTAGAAATAAAAGTTACCAAATTATGAATTTCCTCAAGAATATACTAAAAGTATAGTACAATGATAGTATGAATATGATATTATCCACAAACGACACTTGGTGTGAACTGAGCATTTGTTTATATACAGCACGTAGCAAAACACTCAACACCATGGCAATTTTTTTAGGAGAGTGATTCACGCTGACCCATTCAATACCGAAATCTTGAGTGGCGAGGATTAGCAAGTGCTATATTGGTATGTTGTAAAGAATATGGTGTTAACTTTAACGAAAGTACACTTAGTGGGGTCTCACTGATGTTGAGTGTTTTGCTTATCGCACACTCTTTATGTACTGAACTGTATCATAATATGGCTTTTGTTTACTCACAATGCATATGATCGATCTTGATAATAACATTCTATTTATGCAATATTTGTGATTGGTATAAGAACAAAATCTGTCTATATTTAAAAATTCTTTCTATTTATGGCGCTTTAATTGATGTGACTTTTTTAACATCCATATCTTCAACCCTTGCTTTACTAAATACTCACTGACGACTAGTTCTCTTAGGAAAACATCAGATAATAAGTTCAACAAACGACCATATGTTGTTTGTTGAACTTATTATCTGAACATTTCCCACCAATGAATAAGAATCCTTCTACTTGTATCTTTTTCATCAGTCTGTCGTCTGCACATATTCCTGAACACCTTTCCAAATGAATAATAGAGGATCCCAATGTCTACTTTTATAAATGAGTGGAAGAATCTATTTAGTATAGAAAGGATTAACCCTTTGAGTGCCAGGGGCCGATCTCATCGGCCCTAAACCTACAAAATAAGTCTGTTAAAGAATATAAGAATAAATTATTAAAATTGTAAAAAATTGTAAAAAAAAAAAATGTTAGGCCAATGCATTCTCTTATATATGCGAGGCGACCTATGGTCGACTCGCATATATAAGAGAATGCATTGGCACAGGGTATATGGGTTGATACAAAAATCGACCTGTCACTCAAAGGGTTAATATATAGTTTACTATGAGTGCAGTTCTGTGACCAAACTAACCCTTTGATTTCTTAATAAATTCTCCCATTCAGTATTAAAATTATCAATCGGTAATCTAT
Source organism: Siphonodentalium dalli (assembly GCA_032622095.1). Classification (NCBI taxonomy): domain Eukaryota; kingdom Metazoa; phylum Mollusca; class Scaphopoda; order Gadilida; family Siphonodentaliidae; genus Siphonodentalium; species Siphonodentalium dalli. The sequence goes on along the minus strand of CP136064.1, from coordinate 271,872,376 downwards.
TAATGTTAATAGGGATATTCAGAAAGTACTAACCAGTTCCAGGTTCATAGCTGTACATACATGCCAGCTAGGCAATTTTGAGATATTTTTGGTCAAATCGGGACAATTTTCTGGCAAATTGAATGGTATTTCAGGGGGGAAATTGCTGAAAATTACAGTATTTTTTACATTTCTGCCCAAATTATAAATATTTAAGGTTAATTTGAATGTATTTTGTTATATATTTGTGTATATACAAGGTATATTCTACAAAAACTTTGTTACAACCGTGAGTATATCATGTAACAAAAATTCAGGCAAAAAGTCTTCATCATGATCATGGGCTAGAAAAGATTCTTTGAGAAATAGCCTCCAAGGAAATGGGGTGAATATGAAACCAAGACACCAGTGTGGGAGAAACCTACATCCCTGCTAATAAATAAAATGTGCTGTTAATATCTTATTTTATCATACCGGTAGTCAATTGTTTTTGTATTACCAATATGTTATTACTTCTTGGTTATTCTCATTCCCACGTTCCTGGACTATCTATCATATAGCATTTTTTAGGGTTTGATACAGATAATTTTAATATATATACCACATCCATCAGCGCGATTATCTGAAGAAATAAAATGGGATCCTGTTGAATTATGATAGCTTGTATAGAATCTTGATTCCTACTACTATTTAGTCTAAAATAAATAAGGACTAATAGATTTATGGTAAAAAGCAATGTTCTACACAGGGTTAACCCTTTACCCAACAGAACGGACCTGTGCCAATGCATTCTCTTATATATGCGAGTCGACCATAGGTCGCCTCGCATATATAAGAGAATGCATTGGCTTAACACATTAAAAATTATAAAATTGTTAAAGAATGTAAGAAAAAATGGTAAAAAGTGTTAAAAAAAGATTTTTTTAGGCCAATGCATTCTCTTATATATGCGAGGCGACCTATGGTCGACTCGCATATATAAGAGAATGCATTGGCACAGGGCATAACTGTAACCATCACAATGTGGTCAAGGAGCCGGTTCCAATGATATCCATATTTGTATGGTTCTATTGAGACAGACCGAAGATATTTTAGGCTGTTGGAAGCTTTATTTGGCCGGTTTTGGCCGGTTTGTTGGGTAAAGGGTTAACACATTCAGTTCCACACATCATTCAATAACACTTGAAAAGTATGAGATAACTCATAGTTGGCAGTCAATTGTTAAAACGAGAGCCCATGTCATAAATTGGCCAAAATTGGTATAAATTATTGACAGATAAATGTTCCGGTGGGGGGAAATTATCATTGTCTGTTTGAACTGCCCAAGACAGAGAGGTCACTATGAATGCATTCAATTCTTAGATTGGTGCTTCATTCAGCCCATAAACAAATAGAATAAAGGGAATTGTTTATCTATAAATTGAAAAAAGAAGAATTATTTTAGCATGGCCAGTTACCAATATCTGCGGTCAATTCAATTCTCTGATGACAAGACCATAGCGTGGTAGGGCAGACAATGGCAATATTAGCCAATTGACTTGATTGACGTCAGGCGAAATATGAATGGCATACTATTGTCTTTTCATAATGGAATATTGCCAAAGATTTCGGTCAATATCAGACCATGGTACTTGTGTACCAAATAGGACTAGATATTGGCACATCTCCAAGACGAAACTGGACAACAAAACCTATATGCCATATCCCAATAAGATGGTGGCTATTTGCTATAACGGACGATTTATCACAGACAACTTAAAGAGCAAACAGTGTCAGGCCTGGTATCAATTGGCTTGTGGGAACAAATAGGTATAAAGGATTGATTTGGTTTACTGAGGTCCAAGCCTGGATATAATATGTCTGACATTTGCAGAATGAGGTTCTCAGAGTGTAAATTTTGTGAAGATATCCCACACAGCAAGCTAGTGTCACCAAATTCACCCTCTGGGGACCTCATCTTCTGGGAAGTATCTATATTCTCAAATAAACATTGTTTTTAGTTACTTTTTTCATTCTGTTCAGTTTCTATATCTCCTAATTTGCAGAAGATAAAATTCATAATCAAGGTGACTAATGGGTGAACATCGCCAACTTCAATCTGGTCCTAGGTCTCCCATAGCAGTTAAGGTCAAAGCCGAATGAGGTTCCCAGAGGATGAATTTGGTGATACTAGCCTACCATGCAGTCATACACAGAATGACACGACTCATACGAGTGTGTTATTGGGTTTGCTCATACAGCAGGAGGGCTAGCGCAGAAGAATAGAACGACAGGCTCAGCTTCGAGTTCTATCATTCCGCAATGGCACAAGTGCTGGATCGACGAACCCATTAACACACATGTTGTTCTACATTTATTACAAGGTCTATTCAGGCACATACAGGGCTTGTTTTGTCAAGTGTGACACTTTTATTTTATAGTTCTAGTTTCATGGTTGCAGCGAACGTCATTTACATCGTTTGACGTCAATGGGATGTGTATGGAGCGCGTGTTCCATTTCAGGTGACACCTCGGGTAATGAGAGCCCATACTGTATGGAGCGCGTGTTCCATATGGATTTGTAGATATGGAACTGCAGGAACAATGTAATTCTTTCAAAAAGCGCGTAATAATTCCCGAACTGTACTAGAGAGAAAACTTACAAGAAGCCACTTTATATATAGAGGATCTCACATGAGTTTCCATTTTATACGGAATTTATCAACCGAGTTCACTAAATTCGATTTGAGCCGAGGTTTACCGAGGCTCAAATAGAATTTAGTGGACGAGGTTGATAAATTACGTATAAAATAGAACGAGTTTGAGATACTTTTTATCACATGATCATATAATCGCTTAAATTTTATCGAAAAGAACAATAATTAACAGCAAGCGAACTTTGTCCCAAAGAGCAGCGTGATGTCATTGCACGCGACGATATTACACGTGTCTATTATGCTCGAATATTACATAGGAAAATAGTGCTAATCATGTGATAAAATCCATTCAGCTGAGATGAAGTCTGAGGAGGGATTTTCTTCCAATTTAGTAAGGCTCATTCGGCCTACCTTCTAGAGATCTAGAGTAGCTACATGTATATAGTGATTACAGTAATATCTTTGTAGATAAAAAGTTGTTGACATATTATTTACATTGATAACGCTGATCACGTTACAATGTCCAAATCATCAAGATGTTTGAATGACGCTCGAGAGCGGTGTGGCACAGACCAACTGACTAAAGCTATTAAGAAAGACCATCGATTACGGCTATATTACATTAGCGTGAGGAACGGTAGAAATCAATGTCTATTGGCATATTATTCTCGGGGAGACATCACCGACCGATACTGATCTATAGAGGAACAAATAACATGATTAAAGCAATGGGGTGTTGTCATGCGATCCGGCCATTTTCATTCTAGCACAGGTTTACAACCCCTTTAATTGGACCCTGAGGCAATGTGGGAATGAATGACATGTTCTCGTCGATAGGACATCCTTATAATCATCTGGTTCAACAGTAAATTTAAAGTAATTTACGTTCTAAATCATTGTTTCTCTCTGGATCCCTTGTCAGTATTTTAAATAGTTCTATAAATAATGTTCTTTTTGCATGGGAGTCTGATATTTTTTCATCTTTGCAAAATCAGAAATATGATAATTTTAGTTTAAAAATTCATTCATTTTATGTGACTATTAGGTATAAATTACACAAAATTGTCTTCCAAACACCTTTAGTAGCAACATAATATATATATCTTCGGGTAATAACCAATTAAAAGAAAAGAATTCGTTTCAAGTCCATATGTTACGATGTTACCATGCCAGCTTTATTGGATCAAAGACAATAGTTACACAGAAGATTAATTTCAACAGTACATAAAGAAACAACGAAACCCGGTAAGCAACTGACAATTTAAAATTTGCCCAGACATTCATAGTGGGGGAGTGGGGTATAATAAATACTATATGCCTAATATTAGCCACTATGAACACTGCGATTAAACAAAAAAACACTATAAAATTTCATCCGTTTGTCCTCCTAGAATGGGAAGCAAACAATGTTAGCATGGAGTAAATACTTGATATACATGCAATGCTTGATGTATCACCACACCCATAAATAGACTCTACGATGAAACAAGATCAGTTACATGTTTGTGATTGGTCGCTGATCCAGGTGAGTGACATCGGTTCAATTACTGACAAACTATTCCAGATACAAAACATGTAACCCTCTCAATCGATGATGTCATGAATGTCTGTCATAAAATGTCATAAAATTATGAACTCTGGGTATGCCAGTAGAGATCATATTCCACCAGTAAAAAACATGAAACTTTTTAATGTTCTGACGGGGAACTTTATATAGCATTGAACATTGAATGCAAACAATTCAGGGAATATGTTTCTTTGATAATATTTGTTCCTTAATAATCTAATTCACAGTAGGGGTTGTCCCAGCGCGTGATTCCATGATGTTTGTGAGCCGATATTGCAATACACAGTGAATTGATTACCCGGAATAAATTCAATGATTATAAGTGACGCAAAATAAAATCGGCTCACCAAAGTCACCTAAATTATACAATCTCAAACTGGGACCTGCACCTATTGTGCAATAAATTATTAAGGAACAGGTATTAACTACGAAATCTTTAATACCAGCATTATTTTTTTTTCGATATTATAAACTTCCCTGTCAGAACATAAAAAAGTTCCCAGGTTTTGAACTGGTGGAGCATATCTACAGGAGTAGCCAGAGTAAAAAACATGGCATGATCTATAAATCAAACCAGCTATCCTGGATGGCTTATGATCACCAGATGACCTATGTACACTTCCAATAGAGCCAGCAGGGGGCCTCCAATGATTTGTGGAGACATTAGAGAGATTTATGAAGGAACGAGTAACATTATTAAAACAATGGGGTGTCGACATGCAATCTGGCCATTTTCATTCCACTTTAGTTGGACCCGGAGGCACAAAGGGAATGAACATCATGTCATGCTTATGCTAATAGGACATCTCCTCACCAGCCTGAGGTATAACTTCATGTTTAAAATTTTATTATTTGTTGAAATATTATTATATGTTTGAATATAATAAAATTGATTACTTATTTAAATTCCAGATCTGACATATTTCTCCACCACTTCATGTGGGGCACAGGTGTTGAAATTTCTGACAAAAATAGCTTTTCTGAAAACATTATCATCCTGAAAACTAATAAACAGACACTGTGAAGACTTTGCTGCAAATCTACGTCATGGCGTTTCACTTATATTAACTGGTGAATGGTGTAGATCCACAGTAAAGTCTTTGTCTTTTTTATCTGTTCAGTATATGGGTGATATTTTTTCTAAGAAAAGCTATAGTGATTGTGCTTAGCAAAGTGGACATTGCTACCAGGCTTGTGATATGATGTTTAATGTTTTGATAAACCTATAATGGTTCATCTACTTCTTCTCTGTATCCATGTAGAATGCAAGAAGTATGGGTTATTGCTACGTACTAAAAGGGTTATTATTAGGTAATATCAACTTGAGGCGGTTTCTTATGTCAGATTTTCATGATCTGGAAATTGGCCCGAAAATAATAAATAATAACCTCATTCCGCATTTAGGTTTGAAAACCCAAAGTGACGCTAAACACAGGTTTTATTAACAGTGGCCTTATGTAGCATCTGAATGGTGAAACTTGAATTCTGTATATAGTGAAGCAAACCTTGAAACGCGCATTTTGTTGCACAAAAATTGGTTAGAGGAAAAGTGACCACTGTTGCATGTTACATGACTTCAGGAGCATGTGTGTAGATCTATGTGTGAATCGCAATTAAAAACATTGCCTTATTTGGATACACGAATACTAACGAGTTTTCACAAAATGGGGATTCCCCCTTCATCCCTGAAATCAGTTAGAGTGCCAGCAAGCCTTGAAATAGGGTGTCTGTCATTTGCAGAATGAGGTCCCCAGAGGGTGAATTTAGTTATGCTACCCCGCATAGCGGGCTAGCATCACCAAATTCACCCTCTGGGGACCTCATTCTGCTTACACCTCAGCAGAATGAGGTTCCCAGAGGGTGAATTTGGTGATGCTACCCCGCATAGTGGGCTAGCATCACCAAATTCACCCTCTGGGAACCTCATTCTGCAAATGACAGTGCCAGTGTCATCGGATGCAGATGAAATAAATGAGACAGAGTCTGGATATTTATCAGGCTGACTTCACATCAGCCCCGAGACCGAAGGCTGACAAGAAGTTACTGAGGGGTGATATATCTTACGACGATATCAATCTAACCAAGTAATAACCTCATTAATTAGATAAACTATAGTTTAATACCATTACTATCCATTCCAAGTCAGATTGAATAGACAGCAGGTAGAATATAATCAAATAACTAAATTTACATCTTAACCCTTTGAGTGCCAGGTCGATTTTTGTATCAAACCATATACCCTGTGCCAATGCATTCTCTTATATATGCGAGTCGACCATAGGTCGCCTCGCATATATAAGAGAATGCATTGGCCTAACAATTGGGGTTTTTTTTTACAATTTTTTACAATTTTAATAATTTATTCTTATATTCTTTAACAGACTTATTTTGTAGGTTTAGGGCCGATGAGATCGGCCCCTGGCACTCAAAGGGTTAACGAACCACGTGATGAGATCGGCCCCTGGCACTCAAAGGGTTAAATAAGATACTGACGAGGTGACGAGGTGTGACCATGCACACTTAAATTATATTATGTAGCCCTGACAGATTTCTGGTCAGTTCTATTACACTCATACATGCATTTTTGCAGGGCTCGATATTTAACTGGATTCGCATTGCAATTTGCAATTTCTGCTAACCAATTTACAATGAAAAGACATGTATTGGTAGGGAATGCTATACAAAATCTACCCAGTGCTGCAAAATGCTATACAAATTAAAAAAATTAAATCGACCCCTGCATTTGTGATGTTGAAGTTGAAAGCAGAAAGAATTGTGTCATCACGAATATGTCATCACGAATGTGTCATCACGAATGAGTGCCATCTTGTTTCCCTACTGTATGGAGACAACTTACAAAGTAAAACTGGAAAATCATTGAAAATAGCTCTGTTATAAATCTGCTAGTTCAGTGTAAATATAAGAAATGGATGTTGAAATTGTTGTTTTTACATTCATGGAGTACAGTAATGTCCTATAAGTAATCGACCCCTTAACCACAGCAGAATTATGGGTAACTTTTCAGGATTTAGTCGGAAATATGGCTTGTTGCCATTCATCGGAAAGCTCTCCGAAAGGAGTCGATTACTTGGAGCATTACTGTATGGATGCAAGTTGGCAGACATTTTATGTGTGGAACACAAAATGCTAGATCAAATTGCATCCATTCCTTAAAGAATATAAGAACAAATTATTAAAATTGTAAAAAATAATAACAAATGATGAAAAATTGTTAGGCCAATGCATTCTCTTATATATGCGAGGTGACCTATGGTCGACTTGCATATATCAGAGATTGCATTGGCACAGGGTATATGGGTTGATACAAAAATCGGACCTGGCACTCAAAGGGTTAAAGTAATGAAATTGTTGCGAAAACCTGATGTGCCAATACATTCTGTTATATATATGCGAGGCTCCCGGCCTACTCACATATATATATGAGAATGCATTTGCCTAACAATATTTATCTTGACCTTGTAAGCCAATGCATTCTCTTATATATGTGAGGCTCTCTATGGGAGATATAAGAGAATGCACTGGCACAGGTTTTTTAATGCTGCATCTCCCACCATGAAAGGGTTAAAGTAATGTTTAACTCTTTAGAACTAATGCAATTGAGGTTGTTATGTCAAATTAATTTTGCTTAAAAATGTGGAACAGTTTGCTTTAATTTTAAAGATTGCATTTGTCCTTATCATTGACCCCACCTTTAACCGAACATCATGCCTGGAAATAGTGTGTCTGACATTTGCACAATGAGGTTCCCAGAGGGTGAATTTAGTGATTCTATCCTGCACAGCGGGCTAGCACCACCAAATTCACTCTCTGGGAACCTCATTCTGCTTAGGCTTCAAATGCTATGGGAGACCTAGGATCAGATTTAAGTTCCCCCGTTGAAGTTGGTGATGTTCACACATTAGTCACCTTGATTATGCATTTTATCTTCTGCAAATTAGGGCATATAGAAACTCAACAGGAGTAACTAAAAACAATGTTAATTTGAGAATATAGATACTTCCAAGAAAATAGAGCCTACACAGAATGAGGTCCCCAGCAGGTGAATTTGGTGACGCTAGCCCACTGTGCAGAGTAGTATCTCTTAACTCACCCTCTGGGGACCTCATTCTCATTTCAGACACACTATTTCCAGGCTTGCCTAACATCTCTCAAGTCTAACATATTTTGGGAAAACGACCAAATATCGGGGGATTTATTCACGGCGTGATGAACCAGTGAGTTACTCACGAGTCCCCCCCTGATAGATTCCACAATAGAATGCCTGTAGGCAATAAATTTTCATAGCTGTAGCAAAACCTTTCACATGAAAGTTAGCCGAAAGTCGTAAAAATCACAAAATGTCAAAATAATAGTCTGGGAATGTATCAGTGAGACAAATATATCATAACAATATGAAATATATCGCAGCGTCTCGCCAGAGCGGGCATGGTCGATTGCAACCGGCCATCAAAAGGATCTATATGACCTTAGCCAATAGCTGCCGTCTACGTCAATTCCACGAGATAATTGCGGATGATTAAAATTGATTCAGTAAATACCAATATGTGTTTGAGATCACTGAATGACTGCTAAACAGAATATGAAGGTCGAGAGGAAGCAAATATCCTGAGGGCCTATTGATGGGATTCGGAGAAAAGAGCCATTTGACTGAAGTGGTCTGTTAGCAAGCCTGAGTTTAGTGTGCCTGTCATTTGCAGAATGAGGTCCCCAGAGGGTGAATTTAGTGACGCTATCCCGCATAGCGGGCAAGCATCACCAAATTCACCCGCTGGGGACCTCATTCTGCATGGCCTCATCTGCTATGGGAGATATAGACTCAGATTGAAGTTCCCAAATAGTGAATATTGTGATGTACACCCATTGGGAACCTCAATTATGCAATGTGTTGTCTGTCAATTTGGGGATATAGAGAAACTAAACTAAAAAAGAAATAGAATCTAGTTTCTATAATAAAGAAACTTTCCAGAGAAGATGAGGCCCAAGCAGAATTAGGTCCCCAGGTGGTAAATTTAGTGATGCTAGCCCGCTATGCGGGATAGCGTCCCTAAATTCACACTCTGGGGACATCATTCGGCAAATGACAGACACGCTATAATAATTGTCTGTTAGATGGCAAGGAGGAAATAGCTGAGGGCATAAATAAATGTTTGATAAAATGATTCAATCAGTAAGCATGAAATGTTTCAATTATGAGACACAATTGTTGAAGGAAGAACATTTGTTGGAATGTGGGCTGTTATCTCTTTGACAACTGAATGTTCATTGATGGGTAGTTACTTGATTCAAACCAATTAACCTTTTCTATACAAAATTAATTCTACCATTCAGTTATAAAAGTATATATTGAATTGGTATATATATTCATTTGGAGAGCGTTAAGGAAATATGAGCAGACGGCAGTATGACGAAAGATAATACAAGATGGCAACGAGGATAACAGCTGACGGGTTGGATAAATGTTTGGTAAAATTGCTCAATTCAGCATGAAATGATCGAATTATGTGAGGTAATTGTTGCAGAAAGAATGTTTGTTGGAATGTGGGCGGTTATCTCTTTGACAACTCATTACATCCGAATGCTCATTAGGGGGTAGTTAGGAGTCTGGATTAAACTACATAACCACATATAAAATAGTGGGTCTGATCACCTTTCATAGAGTTTTCATTTCTCAACCCTGGGATTCCACGCCAGTAGGGCCAATCAGAACTCACTATTAGTAGCACCAAGATAAATGAGTCCAATCGAAATGATTAATGTAGAGTGACGTAATTCGGGAGAATACAGCAAGACTTCCGAGTAATGAAAAGTTGGCGGGAAATAGATAGACTCAGTCTGAGTGTCTGTTTACAAAGACTGGGTAGTTACTTGATTCCAACTAATTAACCCTTTCTATACTAAATGGATTCTACCACACAGTTATAAAAGTATATATTGGAATGGTCTATATTCATTTGGAGGGTGTTCAAGAAATATGAGCAGACGAAAGACAATACAAATTGCAGAAGAATACCATTCATTGGTGTTCAGATAATAAGTTCAATGGTCGTTTGTTGAATTTATTATCTGAACATTTCCTAAGGGAACCACTTGTCAATAAGTATTTAGTATAGAAAGGCTTAACTAGAATGGCTGTTTACAGTAATGCCATAAATAATCGTCTCCTTAACCACAGCAGATTTATGGGTAACTTTTCAGGATTTAGTTGGAAATATGGCTTGTTGCCATTCATTGGAAAGCTATCAGTGAGAGCTTTCGGATGAATGGCAACAAGCCATATTTCCAACTAAATTCTGAAAAGTTACCCATAATTCTGCTGTGGCTAAGGAGTCGATTATTTAGGGCATTACTGTACTTGTACTTATTATCTGAACATCACTAAAAATAACAAAATCCAGTGCGAGTTTCTCTGCCTGTTGTCCACACGTTATCAGAATCTCACTACAAATGATTAATAGATCGATCCAATGAGTACACTTTGAACTAAAAAGCTTTAAATTGCAGACATAGCTTTTCATAGTGATAATAATATGCATGATTGATTGGAGATAAGAGACAATTGATTGAAGTTGTCTGTTAAGACATTGACGAGAATACAGCTGAGGGGTTGAATAAATGTTTGATATAATGGTTTAATTCAGCTTGAAATGTTGCAATTATGAGAGATAATTGTTGAAGAAAGAACTTTTGGTGTCAAAGTAGTTGTTCAAGAGAAGTGATATTAACCCTTTCTATACTAAGCACTCATTAACCCTTTCTATACTAAGCACTCATTAACCCCTTCTATACTATCCCTAGGAAGTGTTCAGAAAATAAGTTCTGTAATTTTAATATCTGCTGACTGCTTTATATTTTTCTTGAATACCCCTCCAAATGAATAGACCATTCCAATTAGGGTCCTGCGAATATTCGATTCAAGATTCAATTCGAATTTGAGTCGAATTTTCAACTCGAAATTTCTAATATACGCTGACGAAAAAAAAAAGGTTCTTTATGGACAAGTACACATGTCGATCTTAGCTATTTTGTGCCATTTAATTCCCATAACGGCTGCATTGAAATTTTGATCTGGGTTTTTTCTCTACAATTATAAGTTGTTGATCGCCACATAAGTTACGATGGAACTTCATACAAGTTCATAGAACGTTTCACAAATCGACAAAACTTGCCTAATTGAGAATGCAACACACAGGTATGACTCGATTCGATATTCGATTTGATATTCGATTCGTTCAAAATCTACAATTCGCAGGACCCTAATTCCAATGTATACTTTTATAACAAAGTGATGGTGATAGTACTAACCTGTGCCCTGCCGCTAGGTGAGTAGGTGTTAAACGGGAGATAATCGGGGTGTACGTTAGTGATGATAGTACTAACCTGTGTCCTGCCGCTAGGGGAGTAGGCGTTAAACGGGAGATAATCGGGGTGTACGTTAGTGATGATAGTACTAACCTGTGTCCTGCCGCTAGGGGAGTAGGCGTTAAAGGGAGATAATCAGGGTGTACGTTGATGATGATAGTACTAACCTGTGTCCTGCCACTAGGGGAGTAGGCGTTAAAGGGAGATAATCAGGGTGTACGTTGATGATGATAGTACTAACCTGTGCCCTGCCGCTAGGTGAGTAGGCATTAACCCTTTACCCAACAGAAGGGCCCTGTGCCAATGCATTCTCTTATATATGCGAGTCGACCATAGGTCGCCTCGCATATATAAGAGAATGCATTGGCTTAACACATTAAAAATTATAAAATTGTTAAAGAATGTAAGAAAAAATGGTAAAAAGTGTTAAAAAAAGATTTTTTTTAGGCCAATGCATTCTCTTATATATGCGAGGCGACCTATGGTCGACTCGCATATATAAGAGAATGCATTGGCACAGGGCATAACTGTAACTATCACAATGTGGTCAAGGAGCCGGTTCCAATGATATCCATATGTGTATGGTTCTATTGAGACAGACCGAAGATATTTTAGGCTGTTGAAGCTTTATTTGGCCGGTTGTGGCCGGTTTGTTGGGTAAAGGGTTAAACGGGAGATAATCAGGGTGTACTAACCTGTGCTCTGCCGCTAGGTGCGTAGGCGTTAAACGGGAGATAATCTGGGTGTACATTGGAGAAATTTTCATGTGACTGGAAAATTGTGTGTCCCGTGTCCTTATGAGTGACGTTCAGATGATTTCTCTCCTCTCTGGTACCGGAGCTAAAAATTACGAAAAAGAATAATAAATAATAAATACAGACAGCTGTCATTTGCAGAATGAATTCCCCAGAGGGTGAATTTAGTGATGCTATCCTACATAGTGGGCTAGCATCACCAAATTCACCCTCTGGGAACCTCATTCTGAAAATGACAGGCACGCTAAACTCAGGCTTGTTTATCTGAGACTTTGCACGCCACGGGTCTTCAACAGATAGAAGGTCACGTTTCATATTTGCATGTTGATTCTTGTAAATGGTTTCAGGCAGATGGATGCCTTTCAATATGCTAGTCGGACTCCAAAGGTTAGAAAAATTACGTTTCGTAACTTATCAAAATAAATTTTGTATCACCAGATAGAATGGCCTTTTAATCACATGCTCAGCTTTTGGGGACAGCCAACATCTTGAGACTGTAGTTGGTTGGAGCCTTCGAGTAATCATTGGGGTACCCGAAATACAGAACAATAATGTGTCTTATTGACCAGCAGTGTTTTTTAATGTCTCTACCAGCAAAATTGCTTCCTAAGAGTTTGAGAATAATTTAAAATTCAATTTTGTTCTTGTATTCCCTTTAACCCTTTACCCAACAGAAGGGCCCTGTGCCAATGCATTCTCTTATATAAGCGAGTCGACCATAGGTCGCCTCGCATATATAAGAGAATGCATTGGCTTAACAAATTAAAAATTATAAAATTGTTAAAGAATGTAAGAAAAAATGGTAAAAAAAAGATTTTTTTTAGGCCAATGCATTCTCTTATATATGCGAGGCGACCTATGGTCGACTCGCATATATAAGAGAATGCATTGGCACAGGGCATAACTGTAACTATCACAATGTGGTCAAGGAGCCGGTTCCAATGATATCCATATTTGTATGGTTCTATTGAGAAAGACCGAAGATATTTTAGGCTGTTGAAGCTTTATTTGGCCGGTTTTGGCCGGTTTGTTGGGTAAAGGGTTAAAGTACCGGATAACCCTTTCTGGTCAACCCTCAGGATTTCACAAGAGCTGATCCCTTAAAGGGCTACTGCACACTAAATCCAGCCATGTATGGGACAATCTCCTTTTATACTCAACAGAATATATGCAACAATGAATGAATTTGTGCCATGGATTAGTGCAAAATACACTCATGAGTGATGCAACACAACATGGTAATTAGAATGAAAATGAATTTATGACTCCAGACATTTATTCATTTTCGTTATAACAAGAGATTGACTGTCGTCCGGTGCATACCCCCTCGTGGCATACCGCCTCGTGTGGGCATATCTATAACTTATGTGGGCTATACTCAGACAGATGGACCCAAACACCAGCATTTTCATATAAACAAAGATGAGTAACTATAGAACAATAAAAACAAAACAAACATTTGAATGTGCCATTAAATGTCCTCATAGTGGTGAACATCCATACAAAATTTCATTGAGATCCGAGCATTACTGTTCAAGTTATGAGCTGAACAGACATTGGATGGACCAAACAACCAACTTTTCCAGATAAACAAAGATGAATAACTCTAGAATGGAAAAGCAGAACAGAACAATGGAACCCTCTATTGAATGTCCTCATAGTAATGAACATCCATACCAAATTTCATTGAGATCCCAGCACAACTGTTGAAGTTACGACATGAAGAGACACCAGACGGACCAAAACCCAACATTTCCAGATAAACAAAGATGTATAACTCTAGAATGAAAAATCCGAACAAAACAATGGAACCCTCTTTTTAATGTCCTCATAGTAGTGAACATCCAGACCAAATTTCATTGAGATCCCAGCACAACTGTTGAAGTTATGACATGAACAGACACCAGACAGACCAAAAATCCAACATTTCAAGATAAACAAAGATGAATAACTCTAGAATGGAAAATCCGAACAAAACGATGGAACCCTCTATTGAATGTCCTCATAGTAATGAACAGCCATATAAAATTTCATTGAGATCCGAGCACTACTGTTGAAGTTATGACATGAACAGACATCGGATGGACGTATGGACGGGCCGACGGACAGGTGCAAAACAGTATATCCCCCTTTTTTTTTTTTTTAAAGGGGGTATAATTACCATGTTGTTTACATTGTTCATAGAGCACATGAGTATTTGGCACTAATCCGTGGCTCAAATTCATTCATTTGTTGCATATATTCTGTTGGTTATATTTGGAGATGATCCCATAAATGACTGCATTTAGTGTACAGTACCCCATTAAGTGTGTGAAAACTCTGGCATTTAGATATCTGTACTAATAAAACTCAATTTTGTGGGTTTGTTCGTATATTTGTTTGTTTTCCGCATATAGGCGACCAAACGGCTGGACCATCGGAGCTGAAAATTTGCATAAAGGGGTAATTTGACCCGGAGAGCATTATCAGATAGGTCCCGTTCACCTCAGATGTCTTAAAAGGGCACTAACAATTATTTTATACATTTTTATTTTGCTAGAGGGGTCCAAACGGTTGGACCCTCGGAGCTGAAAATTTGTACATATGGGTAATTTGATAAGTCCCGTTGACCTTATATGTCTCAAAAGGCACTAATAATTAATTTAACTAAATAATTAATTATATATCAAAATTAGTTGCAATCTGGTTGGTGAAAATTGAAACACAGGGATCAATTGACCCACAGAGTGTCATGAGATAGATGTCGTTGACCTAAGATGACATAATGGGGTAAATATGAGCAATAAAGAGCGTTCCTTATCAGCTTTGAAGATATGTAGGAAAATTGGTACAGACGGTCACCTGATATGGGGAATATGTCATGGGATAGGCGCCATACATCATCATCCTCTAAAAACATAAAAAGTGCCATACAATTTGAATGCAGCACTTCTCAGATGGAAAACAAGCTTCAAAAGTTGCGGAATATGCTCTATCATGATTTTATGCTCAATCATAAAAATTGGGTCTTCAAAATTCCGCAGGGGGAGGGGGTGTGTGGGGGGGGGGGGGGGTGGTTGCCATATGTTGGCTCAGGGTCTATTATGTTGGTGGCTCAAGACATCAATATAAAATTTATAACATGGCTTTCTAGTCAATCAAAGACATATTTTTTTTAACCCTTTCTTTACTGAATCTCATTGACCTCAGGAAATGTTCAGATAATAATGTCAACAAATAGGTTGTTTGTTGAACTTATTATCTGAACATTTCCCACTAAAAATATGAATCCTTGAACTTGTATTAACTTTTCGTTTGTCTGTCATCTGCATTTTTTACTGGAAAACATCCCTCCAAACGAAGAATAGATCATTCCAATATATACTCTCATAATTCAATGGAAGAATCCATTTAGTAATTTAGTAAATAAAGCTAGGGTTTGGAGACAGTCTGTCACAGAACATTATAAGTTCATTTATTACATAATTGGCCCATAAACCCAGCCTCATATTTTTTAGTAAGACACACGTGTATTTTCGGCACAGGGACGTAGGAGCTTAGCGCAATGATGTTGATGTCAATGCAGGAACTTTATTATTATGTAAATTAGAATATAATTATATTCGATATGTGTTGGTTGGTTATTTAGTGTTGACTGTGAGATAAATATGGGTGATAATTAAGGGTGGTTGAACAATTTTGTCAACATGAAAAGACACATTTAAAATCGATCTATATTTTTCTTGAAGGTTTCTTCACTTCCTCTTTGGTTGTGATAAGGAAATCAATATTAATTTTGTTATACCCCAGCCATTTCAAAATCGTTTTTTTCTCTGCTAAAGTGTGATTACCGGTATGTGATAAAATGAATCTCAAATTCGCTGCAATTCTATAAAAAATTTATTAAACTCGTCCATTTAATTCAATTCGAGCCTCGCTAAAGCTTGACTCGAATCAAATTATAGAATTGCGACTCATTAGAGATCCTCTATATATGGCTATGTGATACGGAGATAATCTGAAGTTCATGGCTTGGAGCTTACGTTTCACATCACTGTTGCTATTACAGGTGACATGTTCACACCGCGTAATCAAATTGCCTGATCTGCACTTAAAGGCTAAAACTCTAATCTGCGTGCAGGAATTGCTGGTCTGTGTGCTAAATATAGATTTTTGTTGTTGACGATGTCAATTTTCAAGTGCAACACCAGTATGTATTTGTTTTTCTTTTCTTAGTTTGTGCACATTAGTTAGAGTGATATCAATGTATTCTTTGTACAATAGCCTGTGATTGGGTGACATTTGGAAATGTGTTAAATGTGTCACACAAAATGAGAACAAACCTGTATTTTCATCATTTTTCATGCCATGACACTCCTTTTCGTTAATTTCAAAGAAATTTACAGCTATTATAATCTATTCGAAACGAATACCTCTTCCTGAATAGTTTGTACATGTCCTGTGTCATTTCATCACATTCAGCGATGTGTGTGTGCATATTTGACTACGTCTGATCTGCGATGTTGACAACTCCTTATCTGATAGCAAAGAAATTGGAATATTCGTGACTTTAAGTGTGCAAATCAAACTCAGGGTAATTGGTTTTACAATTTCATTTGGAATGCACACTAGTGTGGAGATTGGGGTGGGATGTGTTTTCATAACAATGTTTTCCACATTGCTGTCCATTTAATAGGACCACCAAAAACAAAGGAAATGTTATGAATTTATTTAAAAGATGGTCTATCTCTTTGTAAACATTTAATTGCTATATAGTTACCGGGTTAAAACATATTATATATGAATCGAAGATCCCTGTCCGGAAACGCTTCTATTGATTAATATTGATTATATATCAAATAGGTTATGGTATAAACAAGTGATTGTTTAGCTAATGAACAATAGCGGTTACTGTTAACAAAGACCAGAAATTTTATTGTGTAATTTTGTCACAAATAAATGTTAATTAGACTCATTATGGCTTATAACTATGGAATAAAACAATACAAACAATCAATCTGGGACATTTGACATTCGGAGTGTAGCAATGGGATCACTATAATGAACTCTATTGCTATATGATATCACCTGAATTGTCTGTTCTAAAAATAGAACAATTAATTATCTTAATTAATTGTTCCTGTGTATAGTGGTGGTCATATTAATTGGACAGCAATCAACATGCAATGTCACGATTGTAAATTGTATACATGTGTACTGTAGAAAAACTGATACGAAAACAAATAATATAGCATAATAATAAACAAGCCTGAAATAGTGCATCTAACATTGTGGAATGAGGTCCACAGAGGGTGAATTTAGTGACGCTTTCCTGCACAGAAGATTAGCATCACCAATTTCACCCTCTGGGAATCTCATTGTGCTTAGGTCTCATCTTCTGGGAAGTATCTATATTCTCAATTTAACATCATTATAGTTACTTTTTCCCTTATGTTCAGTTTCTATATCCCCTAATTTGCAGAAGATAAAATGCATAATCGAGGTGACTAATCGGTGACATAACCTGGGGAACTTCAATCTGTTCTTAGGTCTCCCATGACATTTGAGACCTAAGCAAAAGAGCTTCCCGGGGTGAATTTGGTGATACTAGCCTGCCATGCGAGATATCATCACTAAATTTACACTCTGGGGACCTCATTATGCAAATGTCAAACAAACTATTTCCCAGCTTGATAACGATCGAAGCTGCCCATAAGTGATCTTTTCCGTGAGCTTTTCCTTTAGAGTCAAAGGGTTTGAAGCTGGCTGATTTCTGAATCCAGCTATTTATAACAGAATTCCAAAATATCATTTCTCCCATCCACCCAACCTCCACACAAGTACAACTAAAGGAACTGCAAGGTTGGCTGGAGACGGTTTGGTATACATGCCGAGAGAAAATATACATGTAATGTGGGCATCACATCCCCCTTATTTGGTATGCACAAATCAGGCTATTTTCAGGCAGTTCGCAGGATTCATACCCCGTCTGTTAACTGATACTCGGGATTCATACTAGTATGCCCAATTTAACTGGTATTTGGGATTCAACAAAAAGGCTGGTATGGAGCTTTTACGGCACAAAATTTTAATATTTTCCAGTCCAAATGACATATTTTGATGTAATTCAGTCTAAAACCAGGGTTGGCGCTGGACAAAATTTTCTCTTGCCAAAATATTTGCCAAATGAAATTATTTTTTGCCAAATTAAAAAAATATTTGCCAAATTTAATTAAGAGTATAATTGGGAAATTATCGTATTTATATCTTTGTTATATACTGCAAAAACTAACCACAGACACAGGTAAAATGAGCTATTAGAAAAGCAAGTTAATATTATTATTAAATATCAAAGTAGCAATAAATATCTAAGCGACAACTGCCTGGAAACTACATTTAATGTTGCCACACAATCATCAATCATACACATATCTCACCTTGTATTACTGCTGAAATCAACGAGCCATAAATTAATCCATCAATAAATTAATCCATCATTCTTCGCATTTGGCTGATTAACCTATTGTCTTATACTCGCTGGCAATATAATGCTGATATCATAAATATTTGCTATATAATGTCGCCATTAATATGCATAACATGCATCCATAATCCAAACGGACAAATGGAGGATTAACTGTCAAAACTAATTAATAATTACCTTTTGCAGTATCTACATTGAGATCATGTTACAAAGTACTTACAATAGCCTCAATGAAAAATTTACAGAACATCGCTTTTTTCCGACTCACATTTTAACCGCGGTCTATTAGCTGGTTGATGAAAGTTTAAATATGACAGAAAGATGGGATTAACGTTTTGTGAAAACTAAAGAAGATTACATATAACTGTTGACATAACACTGCTGACGGCGCTACATGTAAATTGATATGGATCTCGTTTTGGTTTCCCATTGTATTGTCTGTAATTTGGCACACGTAACAAATAACCCACATTCGATGATGTTTTATGAATAGATAGTTCACATCCTATAATTCAAAACTCACTTGCCAAAATTTTTGCCAAATGAACCCTGTCTAAGACCTCTTGATAATGTGTGAAAACTATGGTATTAGTGTAAAAACACTAAGTATGTATTGCATGGAGCTTTGAATGTGCACTGAAAGTAGTTAATTTGATATTTTTGCTCAAAGGCCCACTTAATTTTCGTGTCGCCGATTATTTGTTTTTATAGTGACTTGATATACGTTTTTAATAACAATCTATGCCATAAAATATGATTACAATACTATAATTCATCACAATTTGAAACATCTGTGTCTCAGAAGATGCCCATAAAGAAATAGAAAACTGCTGAAATCATAGAATGACTTCCCCCCCCCCCTTTGGATCCCAGAATGCAACAGAATTCAAACTTTTTCAATGGAAGGGGAAGAACTCTATATTTAATATATAGTGTTATTCCCACTGCATTGAAAATAATACTGCTTTTTACTGCAATTTAGATGACAGAATGCGTTTGCAACTCAACAAAAACAACATGTCCACAGTTTATTACACCGGATAAGTTGATAATACAATGTTTTGGAGCTTCCTCTTTCAAATGGTATATAATATATTTTATGTAATGTAATCTGGGGGTTCATGGTATATAATATGGCATATATTTTATGTAATGTAATCTGGGGGTTCATGGTATATAATATGGCATATATTTTATGTAATGTACTCTGGGGGGTTCATGGTATATAATATGGCATATATTTTATGTAATGTAATCTGGGGGTTCATGGTATATAATATGGCATATATTTTATGTAATGTAATCTGGGGGTTCATGGTATATAATATGGCATATATTTTATGTAATGTAATCTGGGGGTTCATGGTATATAATATGGCATATATTTTATGTAATGTACTCTGGGGGTTCATGGTATATAATATGGCATATATTTTATGTAATGTAATCTGGGGGTTCATGGTATATAATGTGGCATATATTTTATGTAATGTAATCTGGGGGTTCATGGTATATAATATGGCATATATTTTATGTAATGTAATCTGGGGGTTCATGGTATATAATATGGCATATATTTTATGTAATGTAATCTGGGGGTTCATGGTATATAATATGGCATATATTTTATGTAATGTACTCTGGGGGTTCATGGTATATAATATGGCATATATTTTATGTAATGTAATCTGGGGATTCATGGTATATAATATGGCATATATTTTATGTAATGTAATCTGGGGGTTCATGGTATATAATATGGCATATATTTTATGTAATGTAATCTGGGGGGTTCATGGTATATAATATGGCATATATTTTATGTAATGTAATCTGGGGGGTTCATGGTATATAATATGGCATATATTTTATGTAATGTAATCTGGGGGTTCATGGTATATAATATGGCATATATTTTATGTAATGTAATCTGGGGGGTTCATGGTATATAATATGGCATATATTTTATGTAATGTAATCTGGGGGGTTCATGGTATATAATATGGCATATATTTCATGTAATGTAATCTGGGGGTTCATGGTATATAATATGGCATATATTTTATGTAATGTAATCTGGGGGTTCATGGTATATAATATGGCATATATTTTATGTAATGTAATCTGGGGGTTCATGGTATATAATATGGCATATATTTTATGTAATGTAATCTGGGGGTTCATGGTATATAATATGGCATATATTTTATGTAATGTAATCTGGGGGTTCATGGTATATAATATGGCATATATTTTATGTAATCTGGGGGTTCATAGTATATAATATGGCATATATTTTATGTAATGTAATCTGGGGGGTTCATGGTATATAATATGGCATGTTTTTTATGTAATGTAATCTGGGGGTTCATGGTATATAATATGGCATATATTTTATGTAATGTAATCTGGGGGGTTCATGGTATATAATATGGCATGTATTTTATGTAATGTAATCTGGGGGTTCATGGTATATAATATGGCATGTATTTTATGTAATGTAATCTGGGGGTTCATGGTATATAATATGGCATGTATTTTATGTAATGTAATCTGGGGGTTCATGGTATATAATATGGCATGTATTTTATGTAATGTAATCTGGGGGTTCATGGTATATAATATGGCATGTATTTTATGTAATGTAATCTGGGGGTTCATGGTATATAATATGGCATGTATTTTATGTAATGTAATCTGGGGGTTCATGGTATATAATATGGCATATATTTTATGTAATGTAATCTGGGGGTTCATGGTATATAATATGGCATGTATTTTATGTAATGTAATCTGGGGGTTCATGGTATATAATATGGCATATATTTTATGTAATGTAATCTGGGGGTTCATGGTATATAATATGGCATATATTTTATGTAATCTGGGGGTTCATGGTATATAATATGGCATATATTTTATGTAATGTAATCTGGGGGGTTCATGGTATATAATATGGCATGTATTTTATGTAATGTAATCTGGGGGTTCATGGTATATAATATGGCATATATTTTATGTAATGTAATCTGGGGGGTTCATGGTATATAATATGGCATGTATTTTATGTAATGTAATCTGGGGGGTTCATGGTATATAATATGGCATGTATTTTATGTAATGTAATCTGGGGGTTCATGGTATATAATATGGCATGTATTTTATGTAATGTAAT
Organism: Siphonodentalium dalli; assembly: GCA_032622095.1. Lineage (NCBI taxonomy): Eukaryota > Metazoa > Mollusca > Scaphopoda > Gadilida > Siphonodentaliidae > Siphonodentalium > Siphonodentalium dalli. The sequence continues at coordinate 271,850,421 of CP136064.1, read as the reverse complement.
CTGGGGGTTCATGGTATATAATATGGCATGTATTTTATGTAATGTAATCTGGGGGTTCATGGTATATAATATGGCATGTATTTTATGTAATGTAATCTGGGGGTTCATGGTATATAATATGGCATGTATTTTATGTAATGTAATCTGGGGGTTCATGGTATATAATATGGCATGTATTTTATGTAATGTAATCTGGGGGTTCATGGTATATAATATGGCATGTATTTTATGTAATGTAATCTGGGGGTTCATGGTATATAATATGGCATGTATTTTATGTAATGTAATCCGGGGGTTCATGGTATATAATATGGCATGTATTTTATGTAATGTAATCTGGGGGTTCATGGTATATAATATGGCATATATTTTATGTAATGTAATCTGGGGGTTCATGGTATATAATATGGCATGTATTTTATGTAATGTAATCTGGGGGTTCATGGTATATAATATGGCATATATTTTATGTAATGTAATCTGGGGGTTCATGGTATATAATATGGCATGTATTTTATGTAATGTAATCTGGGGGTTCATGGTATATAATATGGCATGTATTTTATGTAATGTAATCTGGGGGTTCATGGTATATAATATGGCATGTATTTTATGTAATGTAATCTGGGGGTTCATGGTATATAATATGGCATGTATTTTATGTAATGTAATCTGGGGGTTCATGGTATATAATATGGCATGTATTTTATGTAATGTAATCTGGGGGTTCATGGTATATAATATGGCATATATTTTATGTAATGTAATCTGGGGGTTCATGGTATATAATATGGCATGTATTTTATGTAATGTAATCTGGGGGTTCATGGTATATAATATGGCATGTATTTTATGTAATGTAATCTGGGGGTTCATGGTATATAATATGGCATGTATTTTATGTAATGTAATCTGGGGGTTCATGGTATATAATATGGCATATATTTTATGTAATGTAATCTGGGGGTTCATGGTATATAATATGGCATATATTTTATGTAATGTAATCTGGGGGTTCATGGTATATAATATGGCATGTATTTTATGTAATGTAATCTGGGGGTTCATGGTATATAATATGGCATATATTTTATGTAATGTAATCTGGGGGTTCATGGTATATAATATGGCATGTATTTTATGTAATGTAATCTGGGGGTTCATGGTATATAATATGGCATGTATTTTATGTAATGTAATCTGGGGGTTCATGGTATATAATATGGCATATATTTTATGTAATGTAATCTGGGGGTTCATGGTATATAATATGGCATATATTTTATGTAATGTAATCTGGGGGTTCATGGTATATAATATGGCATATATTTTATGTAATGTAATCTGGGGGTTCATGGTATATAATATGGCATATATTTTATGTAATGTAATCTGGGGGTTCATGGTATATAATATGGCATATATTTTATGTAATGTAATCTGGGGGTTCATGGTATATAATATGGCATATATTTTATGTAATGTAATCTGGGGGTTCATGGTATATAATAAGGCATATATTTTATGTAATGTAATCTGGGGGTTCATGGTATATAATATGGCATATATTTTATGTAATGTAATCTGGGGGTTCATGGTATATAATATGGCATATATTTTATGTAATGTAATCTGGGGGTTCATGGTATATAATATGGCATATATTTTATGTAATGTAATCTGGGGGTTCATGGTATATAATAAGGCATATATTTTATGTAATGTAATCTGGGGGTTCATGGTATATAATATGGCATATATTTTATTTAATGTACTCTGGGGGTTCATGGTATATAATATGGCATATATTTTATGTAATGTAATCTGGGGGTTCATGGTATATAATATGGCATATATTTTATGTAATGTAATCTGGGGGTTCATGGTCTATAATATGGCATATATTTTATGTAATGTAATCTAGGGGTTCATGGTATATAATATGGCATGTATTTTATGTAATGTAATCTGGGGGTTCATGGTATATAATATGGCATATATTTTATGTAATGTAATCTGGGGGTTCATGGTATATAATATGGCATACATTTTATATAATGTAATCTGGGGGTTCATGGTATATAATATGGCATATATTTTATGTAATGTAATCTGGGGGTTCATGGTATATAATATGGCATATATTTAATGTAATGTAATCTGGGGGTTCATGGTATATAATATGGCATATATTTTATGTAATGTAATCTGGGGGTTCATGGTATATAATATGGCATATATTTTATGTAATGTAATCTGGGGGTTCATGGTATATAATATGGCATATATTTTATGTAATGTAATCTGGGGGTTCATGGTATATAATATGGCATATATTTTATGTAATGTACTCTGGGGGTTCATGGTATATAATATGGCATATATTATATGTAATGTAATCTGGGGGTTCATGGTATATAATATGGCATATATTTTATGTAATGTAATCTGGGGGTTCATGGTATATAATATGGCATATATTTTATGTAATGTAATCTGGGGGTTCATGGTATATAATATGGCATGTATTTTATGTAATGTAATCTGGGGGTTCATGGTATATAATATGGCATATATTTTATGTAATGTAATCTGGGGGTTCATGGTATATAATATGGCATATATTTTATGTAATGTAATCTGGGGGTTCATGGTATATAATATGGCATATATTTTATGTAATGTAATCTGGGGGTTCATGGTATATAATATGGCATATATTTTATGTAATGTAATCTGGGGGTTCATGGTATATAATATGGCATATATTTTATGTAATGTAATCTGGGGGTTCATGGTATATAATATGGCATATATTTTATGTAATGTAATCTGGGGGTTCATGGTATATAATATGGCATATATTTTATGTAATGTAATCTGGGGGTTCATGGTATATAATATGGCATATATTTTATGTAATGTAATCTGGGGGTTCATGGTATATAATATGGCATGTATTTTATGTAATGTAATCTGGGGGTTCATGGTATATATTTTATGTAATGTAATCTGGGGGTTCATGGTATATAATATGGCATATATTTTATATAATGTGATCTGGGGGTTCATGGTATATAATATGGCATATATTTTATATAATGTGATCTGGGGGTTCATGGTATATAATATGGCATATATTTTATATAATGTGATCTGGGGGTTCATGGTATATAATATGGCATATATTTTATGTAATGTAATCTGGGGGTTCATGGTATATAATATGGCATGTATTTTATGTAATGTGATCTGGGGGTTCATGGTATATAATATGGCATGTATTTTATGTAATGTAATCTGGGGGTTCATGGTATATATTTTATGTAATGTAATCTGGGGGTTCATGGTATATAATATGGCATGTATTTTATGTAATGTAATCTGGGGGTTCATGGTATATAATATGGCATGTATTTTATGTAATGTAATCTGGGGGTTCATGGTATATAATATGGCATGTATTTTATGTAATGTAATCTGGGGGTTCATGGTATATAATATGGCATGTATTTTATGTAATGTAATCTGGGGGTTCATGGTATATAATATGGCATGTATTTTATGTAATGTAATCTGGGGGTTCATGGTATATAATATGGCATGTATTTTATGTAATGTAATCTGGGGGTTCATGGTATATAATATGGCATATATTTTATGTAATGTAATCTGGGGGTTCATGGTATATAATATGGCATGTATTTTATGTAATGTAATCTGGGGGTTCATGGTATATAATATGGCATGTATTTTATGTAATGTAATCTGGGGGTTCATGGTATATAATATGGCATGTATTTTATGTAATGTTATCTGGGGGTTCATGGTATATAATATGGCATGTATTTTATGTAATGTAATCTGGGGATTAGAACATTAAGTGGGCCTTTAAAACAAAGATGTAATCAGAAACTATTATTTTCCATCCTCATTTAAAATTGTGTAATCTGTGTCAAATGTGTGAGTTACAGTAATGTCCCAAGTAATCGACCCCTTAACCACAGCAGAATTATGGGTAACTTTTCAGGATTTAGTTGGAAATATGGCTTGTTGCCATTCATCGGAAAGCTCTCTTTCCGATGAATGACAACAAGCCATATTTCCGACTAAATCCTGAAAAGTTACCCATAATTCTCCTGTGGTTAATGAGTCGATTATTTAGAGCATTACTGTACATTGATATAAGGATGAACTGTCATGTGGACTGTTTTTATGGAGATGTAACGGTGAGGTAAGTGGACATAACTTGTGTAAAACCCGAAGGGTTTTACATACAAGTTATGTCCACTTACCTCACCGTTACATCTCCATAAAAATAGTCCACATGACAGTTAATCCTTATATTTATATACATTTAGCGAAAAAGCCGCTTTTGTAAATATATTTAAAGCACCCTTGGCAAAAGTTAATAGGAACAATTTCTCTTCATGTTGAAACCCGATGATGTATTAAGTCAATCCTGCGCGAGTCAAAATGCGCCCAAAGCATTACGCGTTCGTCTTTCCAAACCTAATGACGTATCGATGGTGTTATTAGCTTGGTGTTATGAGGCCTTACGCATTCACCGAGAAATAACTGCAACTAGCCACGTGGGCGCCGACCAATCAGAATGCTGGATTTAGTGATGACAACACTTAGTGTGTAAATATATATTTTTGTTGAACTACTGGGTCCCACATGCTCTTACACCAAACTTGATTATCGATAATGAACACCAGCTACAGCTAGTGTGAACATTTCATGGCCCCTGTATTTGTGCACAGACATGAGTCAGCATGTATATTCCCACTGGGCAGCTTCAATCATGAGATTTGCCTCCATGATCCTGAGGGAACAAGATGGGTGTGAAATCCTGAAAATTGCCAGCCGCATGATCTTCTTCAGCCAAATTGAGTTATACGGGTAACCCAATTCAATAAAGAGTATTTACAGTTCCACACAAGTCCCTTGTAATCTCAGACCTTGACACCAATGTTGATGCTTTGATGTTAATGTCGTTGTTTGACATTATATTACCTATTACAGGAGATCACTGGTGAATTTCCTGAGTGGTTGGAACTGTTAACATTATTACTGAATAGAACATTTACCTTTACGGTTGTTTTATGTTTTATGCCAATTATGACAAAGTGGATGTCGGATCTAGTAACTTCAAACGGAGTGCACAGATGCCACAATGGCTCACCGGATTGGCCGATAAAAACCAGTATGATACCGGAAGGGTGTGAACCACGGCTATCTACAAGTCAACAAAGGAATACAGAATAGTAAAACGGCTGATTGTTCTATTGTCATACATATAATTTTTCACAGGTTTGCAAAAATACTATATGCGTCCAAGTGTGGGTACCCACCATAATTTCGGGTATCAAAGCCGCAGATCGATCCTGCGATGAGATGTCGCCAAACCAGAGCTGGGATGTCAAAGATGCGAATGATATCTTTAAATACTCACTAATTAGGATAAGACAGTAGGACGTTGTATCTTTTTATCTTACTGAATCAAAATACTCTGTATTCCAGTAGTTCTTCACTATTCCTATAAGTTTGTTGATATCACCAAGCCCCGAAATGAATATCTTCTTTGTCGTCTGGCTGGAAATAAAAGTAGCATATACAAAAATAAATATTTCAATCAGTAGAATTAGGAAGTGCATAATAGTAGATTTAAAAATAATATTAGCAAATATTTAAATAGCCCATCTGTTACACTAAATCCTGTTTGGGTGATTGGCCAACTGCCAATTGGGTCACCTAGCTGTTTCATATGGTCATTCCCCAATAACACAGACTGTGATAAGAAAACAATGTCACAAATTGTTGACATAACCTGACCTTATCAGTAAAAGTGGTTAGAAAAATAATTGGGCGCGCTCTCCAAAGTTCAGCCAAATTGCATCTGAAGCTAATAATTTACATCAATCATGTTACCAGTGGCTTGGAAATTTTATATTGTGCTGACTTAATGTGGTGATTGGGGTAGTCTAAAATTCTTGGCAGATTTCGTGAAAATAAATAAGAAAACACCCAGCTTTTTTTATGGGAATAAATCATCAAAAAGCTATACAAATATAAGAAATGAATGTAGTGTGTGTTAATAGGGCACTGTGGTCATTGGGAACACATTTAGTGAGAACTGCTTCACGGTTCACAAAAATGTCCCCAACAACCACAGCAATGTACCACCCCCCCCCCCCCCACCAATTAACACACCCCATAACATTCATTTCTTAAATAGAACTAATGATGTATCAGATATAATTTCAACATGATATATCTATAAGATAGTGACATTGGCACCTCCTATAGGTACGATGTACAATGTCCAGCATGGAAGTGGTGTATTTGGGTCTGTATTGGAATGCGTAATTAGAAATGAGATGGCTTTAATTATATATAATTATAGAGGAACAAGTATTAAAAATGCAATATATTCCCTGCGTTGGTTTTTCAATGTTATAAAGTTCCCCTGTCAGAACGGGTGGAATATGATCTCTACAGGGGGTAGCCAGAGCAGAGATTCATGGCATGATCTAGAGCATGTAGCAGCTTTGAAATTGTTATTTATTGCACACATGAGAAGTACAGACATTAACCCTATCTATGGTAAATACTCATTGATGAGTAAGTTATCCCTTAGGATATGTTCAGATAATAAGTTCAACAAACGACCAAGAGGTCTTTGTTGAACTTATTATATACACATTTCCCCCCAATAAACGTGAATCCTTCTGTTCTTGTAGTATCTGTCGTCTGCCTATAATACCTGTACATCCCTGTAAATAAATAATAGACAATTCCAATGTACATGTTTTTAACTTGGTGGGAGAAGCCATTTAGTATAGAAAGGGATGACTTCTGGCAATAAATTGTTTTGTGTATTGATTATATTCACTCCGAATAGAAGATTGGGTGTGTCAGTGTCTGCAACCATAATTCATTTCAAATGAACCAACAAAATTAGGGCTGAAGAAGCCATAATGGTGTAGTCACGTCTCCATGGAATATGGTAGATCAATGTGTATTGAAAATGGGCCAAGCATTGGATAAAAACATGTTGTCCCTTAAATTCATTCCCTCTGCAGTAAGATCTCTATCAATGTTGAGCTTAATAACCAACTTATTTTTGCTTTTGGGACTTGGGAAAAATGATAAATATTCACATTGACACTCTAACAGGTCACTATAGACTAGCCTTTCTGGAGTAAATTGAAAAAAAAAATTTGAGACAGGCAAGAAAATCTCAGCCAGGCAGGGTATCGGAAACAAAGAGGTTTTTAGTTTTGGCCTTATTGCAAGGAATCGATCATGATTCTTGCAAAACATAGTTTTTCAGACCGGTCACAAGTGTACGCAACTTTGCACTGGTGATCTTGTTGATACCAAGCCTGAGTTTATTGTGTCTGTCATTTGCAGAATGAGGTCCCCAGAAGGTGAAATTTAGTGACGCTATCCCCCACAGCAGACTAGTATCACAAAATTCACCCTTTGGGAACCTCATTTTGCTTAGGCCTCATCTGCTATGGGAGATCTGAGGTTCTGATTGAAGTTCCACAATGGTGAATAGTGTGATGTACACCCATTGGGAACCTCGATTATGCAATGTGTTGTCCGCAAATTTGGGGATATAGAGAAACTAAACTAAAAAAGAAATAGAATCTATGTGAAGAAGTTTCTATAGAAATTTGATAAAAAGATGAGGCCTAAGCAGAATGAGGACCCCAGAGGGGTGAATTTAGTGATGCTAGCCCCACCGTGTGTGATAGGGTTACTAAATTCACCTCTGGGGACCTCATTTCTGCTATTTCAAGGCTTGTCCGAGATCTTTCACTTAATTAAAGCCATCTATTAAATCAGTTTTATGTCAAGACAAAATCTGTCAGTTTCTGGTGGACTAGTGACCCAGTTGATGACATGTTAGTCGGGTTTGTTGATTTCAAGGACGGCACACATATTACATGTATCTTTCCACGATTTGAAGTGAAGCCTTTAATATGCGGAATCATGAAGAATGACTTGTATTGATTCGAGCTTTAGCAGACGCTTACAGTCTATGTTTCTCCTTATGAAGAGATGTTAACGAAGTGAAAATCTACTCTCTGTAAACAGAATGGAATTGGCAGCAATTTCGAAGAAAAAAATTGAATTTCGGTACAGTTCACTGAGTAACCTATACTATATTTCAATTCAATAGTTATTTAGTTGAATCCAACAACAAGATTATATACCAACAAAGTATTAAACATTTTAACATTAATAACATATGGTCATCTGTGGACAAATTAAACAAAATAATATAAAATAAAGTTGTGAACACATGTGATGAATAACATAAGCAAGCCTCGAAATAGTGTCTGTCATTTGCAGGTCCCCAGAGGGTGAAATTAGTGAAGTTCTCTCCCCAAAGTGGGTTATCATCACCAATATTCACCCTCTTGGGTCCTCATTCTGCTTAGGCCTCAATATTAACATTGTTTTAGTTACTTTTTCCATTTTGTTCAGTTTCTATATCCCTTAATTTGCAGACCATTGAAATGTATAATCGAGGTGACTATAATGGGTGAAACGTCAACAAACTTCAACTGGGGAACTTCAATCTGATCCTGGGTCTCCAATAGCAGTTGAGGCCTCAGCAGAATGAGGTTCTCAGAGGATTAATTTGGTGATGCTAGCCCACCGTGCATCACTAAATTAACCCTCTGGGGACCTCATTTTGCAAATGACAAACAACCTATTTTAAGATAATATTGAAAATAAGACTACATAGTATGTGAAAATCATCTGAAGGGTACATGTAGTAGGCTACTATATACTTAGCCATATTGTGGGAATTTAACCCTTTACCCAACAAACCGGCCCAAAACCGGCCAAATAAAGCTTCAACAGCCTAAATTATCTTCGGTTTGTCTCAATAGAACCATATAAATATGGATATCATTGGAACCGGCTCCTTGACCACATTGTGATAGTTACAGTTATACCCTGTGCCAATGCATTCTCTTATATATGCGAGTCGACCATTAGGTCGCCTCGCATATATAAGAGAATGCATTGGCCTAAAAAAAATCTTTTTTTAACACTTTTTAACCATTTTTTTCTTACAATCTTTAACAATTTTATAATTTTTAATGTGTTAAGCCAATGCATTCTCTTATATATGCGAGGCGACCTATGGTCGACTCGCATATATAAGAGAATGCATTGGCACAGGGCCCTTCTGTTGGGTAAAGGGTTAATGAAATAATATTGTGGCACTCATAGACCTACAGAAATCTGTTTAGTTTGTACATATTATCCCTGCAGTGAATTGATCTGGGTGAAGTATCATGTCTCGTTGAAGAGGTCAGATTACTGGATCAAATAAGCTGCCGCAGGCGTCGAGTTTGACACAGCGATCTGAAATCTTCAACGAGACATGAAGCGAAGCCCAAATAAATTAACTGTAGCGATAACTGATTAACTATATGACAAGCTTTTTATTTAAAGAGCACTAATTTCTGTCATCTATATCTATATTTGCGAATGTCTGTCTGTCTGTCTGTGTTCTATAGAAATTCACAGGGGACCACCTAGATGGCACAAAAGGGGGTCTAATAGTGGTAACTTTTTTACGAGAAAGATAATGGCGAGGGTTAGAATTTTCTAAAGTGACGCCGTTGTTGTCAGGGGCAGAAAAGGGGGAGGGGCAGAAAAAAAATTTGTCGCCGATTGCCACCAAACTTATATATAATCATCCCATAATATGATGAATCTAATGGTGTGGTTTAAATATGTCAAAAGTCGCGTCGTTCGCGTCAGGGATGCCCGGAAGGGGAGAGGGGCACCAAAATTGATCAAAATAATTTTAGCGCCGAAGTCCACCAAATTGATGCACATTCTTCTGAGATCTTCTCCATGATACAAGGAATCTTATTGTGTGATTTAAAGACGCCAAATTGGTGTCGTTGGGATGAGAGATTTGGGTGGTACTAAATCTGATAAGAATTGGTTTAGTCGCCGATTGCCACGAAACTTTTACAAATTCATCCCCATGGTATGAGGTGACTGAATGGCGTGGCTTAAAGCTGTCAAAAGTGGCGTCATTCGAGTCAGGGGTGCACTGAAAGGGAGAGGGCACCAACAATTGATACACAATATTTTTAGCGCCAATTTCCACTAATTTGATACACATTCTTATCCATGATATGAGGAATCTAATCGTGTGATTTTAAAGACGTCATATTAGTGCTGCTTTGGTGAGAGATGGGGGTGGGCACTAAATTTGATAAAAATTTGTTTAGTCGCGGATTAGCACCAAACTTAAAAATAATAATCTCCATATCAGGAGTCTAATTGTGTGTTTTAAAGATGTCTAAAGTGGGGCCATTCGAGTCAGGGGTGCCTAGAGTGTGAGAGGGACACAAACATTGATAAACAATATGTTTAGCGCCGATTTCCAACAGATTGATACATATTCTTCTCCGTGATACGGAATAATCTAATCGTGTGGTTTAAATGCGCCAAATTGGTGCCTTTTGGGTGAGAGATATGCAATGGTGGCCCTAAATTTGATACGAATTTGTAAACTCGCCAATTTTCATAAATTTGATATATATTCATCTCTATAATGAGTCTAAGTGTGTGGTTTAATGAAGTCAAAAGTGGCGCCGCTTGAGTCCGAAATAGGGACGGAAGGTCACCAAAAACTTATAAAAATATGTTTAGTGCCAATTACCATCATACACGTTCTTCTCAAATGATACAATGAATCAAATATTTGCGAATATCTGTCTGTGTTCTATATATAACTTTAAGGATACAATCGAGATGGCACCAAGGCGGTCTAACAGGGGGTAACTTTTTACGAGTAAGATAATGGTGCGGCTTAAAATTTCTAAAGTGACGTTGTTGGTGTCAGGGGAGGGGTTATTTTTAGTGCAGATTTCGACCAAATTGATATATTATTCTTCTCCGTGATACGAGGAATATAAACGTGTGATTTAAAGAAGCGAAATTTGTGCCGTTTGGGTGAGAGATTGGGGGGGGGGGGGGGGGGTAATAACTATGATAAGAATTTGTTTAGTTGCCGATTACCACCAAACTTATATATAATCATCCTCCATTATGATAATGCATGCATGAGTCTAATAGACGTGGTTTAAATATGACAAAAGTGGCACGGTTCAAGTCATGCATGAGGGGAGTTGCACCAAAGTTGATATAAATATATTTAGCACTGATTCCACCAAATTCATGCACGTTCTTCTCTAATAATATGATGAATTAAATCACATTTGGGGTCGTTTGGGTCATGGATGGCGAGAGGAGATTCATTAGCATTTATAAGATTGTTCAATTTGCCAATATCCAACAAAGTTATATATAGTCATCTGCCAGGTCATCTCCATGTCGTTCTAAGGAGTTTTTGGCATTCCAATTTCACAATCTCGACAAATGGTGACCGAATTAAGTCACTATAAACAATTATATCTTTTCAACTGTCATATTAGAAGAGGATGGAAATCAGGGCATTCATGTAATGATCTAGCAACATAGTTACATAGATGAAAGCATTAAAAGTATATTTATATCAATCAATTTAAGAGATAAATATATTCATTCAAACTGAGGGACCTTGAATCGTCAGAGGATTGCATATTAGAATGGCTCACGTATATATTATAATACGAATGAGTCTGTCCCATTCAAAATAGTTTCCACAAAAAAAGTTACAATTGCCAAGAAATATGGAAATGTAGAGCAGGCCTGTTCAAAAATAGTGGTCACAGTGTGCAGTCAAATATGGTTATTTCTGAGATAAAGGACAACGCAGTCCGTAGCACATGACTTTTCAGGATCCTCCAATAGTGACATCTGACAAGGGTATATCTGCCCGATACAGAGCATTTCTTTCATTTATTAGAACAGACTCATCGCCTAACATAAACAACTAAAAATTTCACTGTGTCGGGCACATGTTAGCTGCTATACAGGCATAACATCATTTCTTTTAAACTGAAAATGATTAGCCAGTATATAGCACCAGAACAGAGGAGCACTTGGACATATATTTAAAACATCTGTATCTTCATGAAGATATAATATGATAAACTAGATTGACTGATTGATTGATACATCTCTATGTAAAACACAATTGTCGTCTTTTATTTTTTCGAACTAATGTGTTTATGATGTTCATGTTTCATGCTATAAACGTCTGAAATATACACAGTTGTAAATAAATAAATAAATACTTATTTATTGGTGGGACGGATTAAACGCGATAAACAAAATGATTACCGCTCCAACCTGACAAGGGTGAGCCACTACTTATATTCCATGTGTAAGAATCATGTTTCGTGATGCCATTTGGATATACAATTTATGAGAATACGTGTAACACTTTGAGAGCAAGAGTATTCTCTATTCCCACCAAAATCCACAGAGGGTTTCACATCACTTTAACCTGGGCAACGCCGGGTAACCCTGCTAGTTAATTATAAAATGAAACCACATGAAGGCCACTAGTAACAAGAACAAAGAGGTAACTATTTTTGTATGATAAATAGTCCGGCATTTTATGGACATGTGCAATATGCGAGATAGAGAAAGGTGGTTACAATGACATCAGATCAAACTATAGCTGATCCGATGGTCGGGAAATGATCGTTTTACTATAGTGGTGTTGTGGGAAGAAAAACGATAGTCATATAATAAATTAATTTATTGAGTAGGTTGTGTAGATTTGGACTGCATGTATAGCCCGTGAAATTGTGATAGTTTGGACGGTTGTTTTTGAATTATTAATTGAAGATTGAGATAATAAGAATGAGACATATTTCAATAAAATAATGGCTGCATAATTGGTTTCAATGACATGAACATTATATTACCGTCAATATTATTTACTGTACAATTTTTTACGGCAGATCCATATAAAAAATTGGCAGGCTGAAATTTTATTGGAACAGTCCATCATGCTAGTTTGTAAAAGTGGGAACCTCTAACTTTAATACATGGTGGTCAACAGCCCTCTCATCTTGAGAATGGCTTGACTATGCTTCAGTGCATGAACTTGTGAGGTTTGTTTCGCAAAATTACCTGCGCATATATTCTCTCATGGACGAGTCACCGGAACTATAAATAAAATTTAATATTGGAGCCAACTGTAAAATGTTAAATTGTTAAGATGGAACATATTCTCGAAATCCCTAAATTATTTATAGATATAGTGGTCAACAGTCCCTTCAATACATCTTAATTAACTTCACTTCACGCATGAGGATTACCCATGCATATATTTGCTGTTGGTACGAGCAACCGGAACTATAAATAAAACTTCACTTTCGGAGCCAATTGTACAAATGTTACCCCCACATGAGAGCTGTCTGTAACGTAATTAGTCTAACAGTCAAATATAAATTTGTGCAATATTCAACTACCAATTGATTGCTCACAAATGCTATTGTCCCAGTCACCTCCCCGTGCGGGTCCAAAGCCAAAAATATTGATTATGGTGATGATTTTGCCAATGTGGCGATGTAACGACACCCCAGGAGGCCGCTGATAAATTGTTACTCCTCAGAATACAGAAACAGACCGTGTCTCTGAGGATCGATAGTTCTAACTAAATGACGACTGCAGTCAATGTCACTCAGGGTACACTTGTTACTCGTCGATGTGGTCCGAAGACAGGCATTCAGCCAAAAATGCAATGATCTTTTGTATTAAATGGACATGGCTCATTCGAGCTTTCAAATTTTGTCTACGTAATTTGGAAGGAGGTATAAGATATGTTGACAATAATGAACTATTGATATACCGGCTTCATATGCTCGGAAAAATATGTGACATGGTCACAGCGATCTTCTAGCTGTTTTGAATTTTTTGCACAGAAGTGAAATAAAAGCTCTTTATTTCTGTCATATCAAGAATAGACTAACGGAACGCTCTTTTCTGTTCCCCATCCCGGGCACATGGCTGTTGTTTATCATGTTCAAAGTTGTATTTTTTATGACTTCAATGCGTCTTTCTGCCCATAGAAAGATAGGTAGCTCAAGTTACTTAGTATTTATCAACCTATTTCAAAACCTGGAAAAATTCAAAAGCTAATTTTGGAGTGCAAACCACCAAGTTGCTTTAACCCTTTACCCAACAAAACGGCCAAAACTGGCCAAATAAAGCTTCAACAGCCTAAAATATCTTCGGGTCTGTCTCAATAGAACCATACAATATGGATATCATTGGAACCAGGCTCCTTGACCACATTGTGATAGTTACAGTTATGCCGACTCGCATATATAAGAGAATGCATTGGCCCTGTGCCAATGCATTCTCTTATATATGCGAGTCGACCATAGGTCGCCTCGCATATATAAGAGAATGCATTGGCCTAACAATTTTTCATCATTTGTTATTATTTTTTAAATATTTTTACAATTTAATAATTTTTTTCTTATATTCTTTAACAGACTTATTATGTAGTTTAGTGCCAGGGAATCTTACAGTTTTCATGGGCAACAAAATTATTATATGAATACTTGGTGATAGTTTTGGATTATAACATGCCCCTAAGGTTTTATCCGGTTTGTTTTTAAGTTCGCTATAGTATGCTTAAGCATTTTTTTTTAGGGCCAATTTTACAGACCGTAAATTAGGGCCGATGAGATCGGCACCTGGCACTGAAAGGGTTAAGCTTTCTTTACTAAATACTCATCCATGAGTTAAGTTATCCCTTAATAGGTAATGTTAAGATAATAAGTTTAACCCCTTTCTATACTAAAGCATCATTTATGAGTAGTTATCCCTTAATAGGTAATGTTAAGATAATAAGTTTAACCCTTTCTATACTAAAGCAACCATTTATGAGTAGTTATCCATAGGAAGTGTTCAGATAATAAGTTTAACCCTTTCTATACTAAAGCATCATTTATGACTAGTTATCCCTTAATAGGTAATGTTAAGATAATAAGTTTAACCCTTTCTATACTAAAGCATCATTTATGAGTAGTTATCCCATAGGAAGTGTTCAGATAATAAGTTTAACCCTTTCTATACTAAGCATCATTTATGAGTAGTTATCCCTTAATAGGTAATGTTAAGATAATAAGTTTAACCCTTTCTATACTAAAGCATCATTTATGAGTAGTTATCCCTTAATAGGTAATGTTAAGATAATAAGTTTAACCCCTTTCTATACTAAAGCACCATTTATGAGTAGTTGTCCCATAGGAAGTGTTCAGATAATAAGTTTAACCCTTTCTATACTAAAGCATCATTTATGAGTAGTTATCCCTTAATAGGTAATGTTAAGATAACAAATTTAACCCTTTCTACACTAAAGCATCATTTATGAGTAGTTAATTATCAGATAATAAGTTTAAACCCTTTCTATACTAAAGCATCATTCATGAGTAGTTATCCCTTAATAGGTAATGTTCAGATAATAAGCTCAAGAAATGGTGTTTTTGAACATATTAACTGAACATTTCCCCACAATGAATAGTATTCCTTCTGCAATTTCTATTGTCTGTAATCTGCTCAATTACCTGGACACCCCTCCTTGTGAAGATAGACTATTCCAATATATACTTTTTTAAATGTGTGGGAGATATTCCATTTAGCATAGAAAGGGTTAAAAGGGAATCCAAGAAAGCCCCACCCCACCATCTGCTGTGCAGGCTAGCATCACTAATTTCACCCTCTGGTGACCTCATTCTGCAAATGTCCAGCACCATATTTTGAGGACTGGTTATAGCCACGCACACATTATACACAAAATCTCACATTAAGTACAGTAATGCCCTAAGTAATCGACTCCTTAACCACAGCATAATTATGGGTAACTTTTCAGGATTTAGTCGAAAATATGGCTTGTTGCCATTCATCGAAAATCTCTCGGCGAGAGCTTTCCAATGAATGGCAACAAGCCATATTTTCGACATAATTCTGCTGTGATTAAGGAGTCGATTACTCAGGGCATTACTGTAATTCCGATATGTTTTTCTACGCACATTGTGGGTACTGAACATCGATCTTGAGAACTGGGAATAGGAACGTCGGATATCATGATCACAGCTTGTAAAATAAATACCACCTCGTTCTAGATGAGATCATCTCCCATAACTCAGAAGAAAACAATATTCTACCTATTTTCACCGAAGTTCAACATCCATTAGGATCTTGAAAAAAACATGGTTTAAAACTGTCACAAAACTCTAATTTGGTTTGAAATTTTAATTTATATTGAATGCCAGAGCAAATAAGAGTACTAAAATTGATGACCTCAGTGTGAGAAATGACTTTAAGCAGACATTTTTCTCCTAATGCCATAGTTTTTTAAGGTAATTCTGGGTTCTAATCTCACGAAACGTCAGCCCCAAGTGATGAATGATTGAATCTTAACAAGTCTTATAGCCACCCTATAATTACAGTTCAGCACCACATACACAAATCTCACATTAAGTAATTTCGATAATATGTTTTTCTGAGGACATTCTGGTACAAAGTCGACAAAAAATGAACTGAACATCGATCTCGTGAAACTGGGAATAAGAAATGTCGGATATCACCATGACAGACCTAGTACACAGGGAGAGATATATACCAGTAATCTAGATCAAGAAATGAAATTACTGTTGGAAGTCTTCTAGTATATAACAAAGCTTTGAGTGAGGAAACTACAGTAATGCCCTAAATAATTGACTCCTTAACCACAGCAGAATTATGGGTAACTTTCCAGGATTTAGTTGGAAATATGGCTTGTTGCCATTCATCGGATAGCTCTCACTGAGAGCTTTCCAATGACTGGCAACAAGCCATATTTCCGACTAAATCCTGAAAAGTTACCCATAATTCTGCTGTGGTTAAGGAGTCGATTATTTAGGGTATTACTGTAGCAACACAATACAAACATTAGCAAGCCTGGAAATAGTGTGCCTGTCATTGGCAGAATGAGGTCCCAGAGGGTGAACTTAGTGATGTTGTCCCGCATGGCAGGCTAGCATCTCCAAATTCACCCTCTAGGGGCCTCATTGTGCTTATAGGCCTCAACTGCTATGGGAGACCTACGATCAGATTGAAGTTCCCCAGTTGAAGTTGATGTTCACCCATTTAGTCACCTTGATAATGCATTTTATCTTCTGCAAATTAGGAAAGATAAAAACTCAACAGAAGGGAAAATGTAACTAAAAACTGTTAATTTGAGGCTAATATAATACAGATGAGGCATAAGCAGAATGAGGTCCCCTGAGGGTTTAATAATTTGGTGATGCTAGCCTGCTGTGTGGGGTAGCATCAATAAATTCACCCTCTGTGGACCTCATTCTTCAAATGGCAGACACACTATTTGCAGGCTTCACAATACTAACATTAGTGCCCTAAAGCCTGCAGACTTATTTTCAGATTCATATGGTTTCGATGCTGAGAGGCGTACACAGTTTGTTTAAAATCAACATGAATAAGAAGCAAAGGTTATAGATCCAAGACTCACAAGTTAATTAAAAGATACAATTTAGCCTAAAGTGTCATTCCAAGCAAGAGATGTGTCTGTACATCAGAAGAAACCCTATATATTACTGCTTTGTCCTCATGGAGCTCCCTTGCAAAAGGAAATCCAATCTTTTTTTAAGTAGTTCGGGAATCCTAGGAATTCATAACATTTCCAAGGTTTGAATGAAAAAATATACCCTTGATCAAAGTTTGGAAATCCTTGGTTGGAAATTTATCAAAACCTTGGTAAAGCTAAGTAAAGCTTTCAATTAAATTTTACCAAGGTTTACCAAGGTTGTCACATGAAGTGGAACCTTGGAAAAGCTCTGAAATCCTTGACTCAGTGTCAACCAAACCTTGGTAAAGCTTAGTAAACCTTGGATCAAAGTTTTACCAAGTTTTACCAAGGTTTTCACATGAATCCTTAGAAAACGTGGGATGGCAAACTTTGGAAAAGCTTGGTAAACCTTAGTTGCAAGTCACATGACTGGGTCACATGACTGTGCAGACATCACTGTTGTATGTGGCCGACATTTTGAAGCAACTGTTGCACTGAGTTTTAATCCATGTTTTATCATAACAATCTTCAAGTAAGTTATTGATTGTGTGGCCCTAATGTTTTCTATTTGACTCATAGAATAATGGTTGTAGTGATATTTTTATTTATATTATTTTAACAATTATTTTACAATTTATATGGCATTGTTCAAGACTGTTGTAAATTTCAAGAGATTGTATCATTAAATATGATGATATTATCAAAGTTGAAGCCTTTTAGTCTGGTCGGAAAAGCTACATTTGTGGAATACTGGAACCCTAGAGGCATTTTTGGGGAAAAGCATGAAACTAAGTTTTCTAGCATAATTCAAGTATGCTGAATCCAATGAGGGTGCCTGTCGCTGCCTGTGACCCATATTTCACCCATAACATCAACTTAAAGTCACATACTGTTTTTATTGCCGCGAAAATACAGTAAGTCAATATCGAGACATATATCACACTCATTATACATATAATCTCATGAACATGGGAATACTTTGTTATTTGAATCACCCCTCGTGACCTTTCTGTCATAACTATCTCATCATCTGCTATACATATATGGACAAGTATGTTATTTAATAAATAAACGCTCTTCATGAAATTACACCCGGTTGAAAGTTCTGTGAATCAGGATTAAGTTGAAAATATGACGTTTTTCACAAATATCTTCTAGACCAGTTCATGCTGTTTGGAACTGCTTGAGTAATGTGACTTTATATTGTGTTTTGTATATTAACTGATCATTGGAGCAATTAAATATGCAATTATTGGAACACGGTATAAAATATCACAAAAAAATCACAATTGGGATTTTAGTCATATTTCAACAAAAAATGAACAGAACTTTGTAATGTAAGTGAGGCATATCATTACCTATGAATATTCGAACTCATTGGAACCAAAATTCTTACTTTGGCTCAAAATGGCTGCCAAAACGGCCGCCAAAATATGGAAAATGGTAAATATTGCCCCAGCGTGTCCTGCAATCGCTTACAAGTTGTGGTTGATGTATAAAATTGGCCATTCTGCCTCCTATACATTGAATACTAACTAACATATCTGATGCACCATGGTTAATTGTTACTATTGTTACCACTGACATCACCAAAAATATTGGACTTTTCTCTCAAAAACTTGACATAAATATCGGCAAAAATTAACTTTTCAGGTATAGACCATTTTTTCAAGTAAAATGCAACTATCATTGGTAAAATGTAACTGTTTCTGGATTCAAATGTGTTTATTGTTTTGGTCTATCTTAAATGTGTCACACTGCGGTATCTATAGACCAAATTGCTCAAGATGGCTTCCAAAATGGCAACCAAATTTGTAAAAAAATGTTTTTTACATATATCCTGAACATTATTCTCTGTGTTATCCGAAAGGGTAGTAAATTGTGACTCACTTGGTCATTATACGTGTTAGTTAATTAACTGACAACTATATGTTCTATTCTGGTTGTCCCGAATTCATTTTAAAGTATGGAATTTTGCCAAGAACCTCTTTTGTGATTCTGGCCATATTATTGAATGGAAATGGGCAGAACGTTGAGACGGAGCCGAGATGGACCATAATCTGTGGCTATTCTGGTCCATTATGGTAACAAAACATATCAACTGGATGCAGGGTGGATGCCAAGATGGTAGTCAGGGAGTTACTCTATGATCATATGTGAGGTGAATAGGTATACAGGGAGTTATTGTATGTCATGAATGATGTGAATAGGTATACAATGAGTGACTATATGGTTATGTGTGGGTTGTCCATTGTAAGATGTATAGGTATACAGGGAGAGGTCATGGTCATGTGTGAGGTGAATCGGTATGAATGGAGTGACTGTATGTTGTATGGTTGTGTATATCCAGTACGGGTGCACCCGATGTGCCTGTATGGACATTGATGTGGTGTATGAATATAGTTACATGGTCATTTATGTGTTGATTATGTATATATGGAGTGACTGTAAGGTCATGGGTGGGATGTACATGTGTTGTCTGTATGATCATGGATGGGGTGTGTGGATAAATAGGGATTTATTTTATGGTTACGGGTAATGTGTATATGTATACATGGAATGACTGTACGGTCATGATTGAAGTGTATATGCATACATGGAGTAAGCTGGGTGGACATTATCGAGCGTGTGGGTATATAGGGAGTGTCCTTGTGGTATATATTTATATATCTCGTGGATGTATTATCATTGGTGGGTGTATAGGGATTAGTTGTATGATCATGGATGGCGTGTGTGATTATACAATGAGTTGCTGAATTGTCATGTGTGAGGTGTATATATGCAAGTATGGAAGGTATGAGTGGTCGTGTGTACAGGTGTTTTGTATATCTGGAAGGGCTGAATGGCCGTTGGTGAGGTGTATATGTATACCTGGAGTGAATCTATGGTCTAGGTGGGCTGCATATGTATATATCGAGTGGTTATATGACTATGTGTGTCGAATAGGTATACATGTAGTGACTATGGTCAATGGTGATATGAGTACATGTAGGTATACAAGGAGTGACTGTATGATCATAAATGTAATGAATATCTATACAGGGAGTGACTAAATGGTCATGTGTCAGGTGTATGAGTATACCTGGTGTTCCTGCTTGGTGACTCGAGGCGGTATGGTCGTGTGTAGGTTATACGAGTATACACACGTGTTGCTATATGGTCATGGGCGAGGGGTATGTGTATATAGCGAGTGGCTATATGGCCATGGGTGAGGTGCATATGCATACATGGGGTGACTTTTCTGAAATAGCTGGGGTGTATTAGTATATCTTGTGTCGCTATTCGGCTATGGTGCGACACATAGGGATATATGGAGTGACATGGCCGATGGTGAGGTGAATATGTATACAAGGATTGACCATGATCATGTATGAATGCTTTGAATAGGTACACACGGGGTGACTATATGGACATATGTCAGGTGAAGGAGTATACCAGGTGGCATGGGTGAGGGTATGTGTATGAAGCGAGTGGCTATATGGCCATTGGTGAGGTACATATGTATACCTGGAGTGACTCTATGGTCATTGTTGTGGTGTTGATGTATATATTGAATGCCTATTTGACCATCTGTGTGGAGAATATGTATACAGGGGGTTACCGTATGGCCAATCGTGAGGTGAATGCATGGGTATACACGGAGTGACTATATGGTTATGGGTCATGTTTAGGAGTATACCCGGTGGGCCTCCATTGTGACTCATGATTGTATGGTCATCCGTGGTAATGGGTCAGGTGTACGTATAAACATTGGCTCACTATATTGTTGTGTCTGTGGTGTTTATGTATATATGGAATGACTGTGTGATAATGGGTAGCTAACGCTTTCCACGTTTAACGTTTCCCCCATGTACATAAACACCATCAAGATGGAGAACTCTCTGACATGACCTCTCTATTGAATAACATATCCTTGAGTTATTGTGGAAAGCGATAGCCACCCAAGGTACACATGTACAACCCACCCATTACCTCAGTCACTCCATATGTACATAAACACCACACAAATGACAATATAGTCACCCACTTTATACACGTACACCTGACCATACAGCCATACCTGGTTATACCCGTACATACCACAAATGACGATACAGCCACGATTCACCATGCATGAACACCAGGTGTACTCCTACACCTGGCACATGACCATACAGTCACTCTATGTATACATATGCACCACATTCACGACCATACATTCACTCAGTGCATACATATTCATCTCACTATGGACCATACAGCCACTACATGTATACCTATTCGCCACACCCATGACCATAGGGTCAATCCAGGTATACATATACACCTCACCAATGGTGAGCCCTTCCAGATATATGAATACCCACACACACAGCCACTTATACCTTCCGTACTTGCATATACACCTCACACATGACAATTCAGCAACTCACTGTATACTGTATTCATACACGCCGCTCCAATGATCAGTTAATATACAAAACACAAAATAAAGTCATATTACTCAACCAATTCCAAACAATATGAACTGATCTAGAAGATATTTGTGAAAAAACGTCATATTTTCAACTTCCGGTGGCCATTTTGGCGGCCATCTTGGAGGGTGAGTTTCAATTTTGCGCCAAAAAAGTGTCATTATGTCTTAGCTTCACGAAAATACATACATTTGTATACATTTTACTAGATTTTCCCGCTATAATTTGCATAAAACTGACATAGAGTCTGATCTGAAAAATGGCGACCAGGATGGACGCCATCTTGTTTGAAGTCTACACGGCCACTTTTTTTTCTTATTAACATTGCTTAAAAGTTGAAGGACATAATAAGGAACAAAATTAGTGGGGTGAAGTTAAGTCCCATGGGGCGGGTGTAAGGGTACCCCTATTGGCTCTCGGACTAAAACAGTAATGTCTTACCGTAGGTACCTGATTAATATGATGTTAATGCTTCAGAATTATCACTGTGATGATAATATCATGATATAACGCGGCTTTGAACGTTCCGCGAGGAGTATATAAGTTTGAGTATGTTCAAGGCCAGTTACGTGATTTCATATGACGTTGTACGGTGCCGTATCAGCGAAGAAAACACGAAGATTTCAAAAGCCTTTTATTGAACCCCATGTTCATCCAATCGGGCGACAGGCAGTCTATTCGTGTTCGGCACCTTCAAATTATGGTAAAAAAGTTGGTTTGACACTTTTCCGCGGAAATGCTTCTAGAAATGTCTTTTCTGAGAATTACGACTAGACTATTTGTAGTGCCATCAGAGATTTTTGCCTTTGAAATACCAAACACTTGCAACCTTGGTAAAGCTAGGCTGCAACCTTGGTAAATCTGGGTTGCAACCTTGGCAAAGCTAGGCTGCAACCTTTGTAAAGCTTGGTAAAGCTGGGTTGCAACCTTGGTAAAGGTTGTTTGCAACCAAAAAAGGTTGTTTGCAACCTTGGTAAAGCTAGGTTGCAACCTTGGTAAAGCTTTGTAAAGCTAGGTAAAGCTAGGCTGCAACCTTGGTAAAGCTCGGTGAAGTTTGGCTGCAACCTTGGTAAAGCTCGGTGAAGTTTGGCTGCAACCTTGGTAAAACTTGAAAAAGTTATGATTCAAATTTTGTTCCTTTGATGATTTCAGTTAAATTTGCCAAGGTATTCCAAGGTTTTCCGAACTTGAAACATTCCAATACTGCTCTGATGATTTCCAAGGTTTTCCAAGGGTTCCGATCCTAGGAATACCAAGGAATTTTCCTAACTATTCCAAGGTTTTATTCCTACGATATCTAAAAATACTGGGTCTCCATGTCAAATTGTCAATGTGAAACGAAAATGAAAATTGTACTATTTTGAACGCAAAATATTTCATCACATGTAGCTGATATCCTAGGAGGACAATTATAGCAATGAAAGAGTGTCTATAAACAAACAACAGTCAAATTCAATGACACGTGGAACGTAGACCTGCTCCTAAAATCATGTGCTAATGTATTCAATTATATATGCGAGTCTCCCATAGGGAGCATCCCATATAAAAGAGAATACATTGGCCTCACAATATTTACCTTGACTTTGTAAGCCAGCATATTCTCTTATATATGTGAGGCTCCCTATGGGAGATTCACATATATATGAGAATGCACTGGCAAAGGATCTTTATAATGCTGCACTAGTGCAGCTTCCATCATGAAAGGGTTAAATATCTCAATTTTAATAATTTCCAAATCAATCTAAAGAAATATGTTTGATGTTAGAGTTGGCATAGTGTCAGCATGACATGGAGAACATGGGAACAGACAAGCCTTGAAATAATGTGTCTGTCATTTGCAGAATGAGGTCCCCAGAGGGTGAATTTAGTGATGCTACCCCACTATGCGGGCTAGCATCACCAAATTCACCCTCTGGGAACCTCATTCTGCTTACACCTCAGCAGAATGAGGTTCCCAGAGGGTGAATTTGGTGATGCTAGCCCGCTATGCGGGGTAGCATCACTAAATTCACCCTCTGGGAACCTCATTCTGCAAATGACAGACACACTATTTCAAGGCTTGGACATGGAGAACATGGGAACAGAGATCAGAATACTGAACCAAGCTGAACGACTGAAAAGCATAGAAATGAGAGATTTGTTAATGTGTCCAGCTTACTTTATGTGGTCCTCGAAGTTGATGGTGTAATGCAGATCATCTCTAATGGCTCGACTCACATCTTCACTGTAATCCTGCAAAAAATGACGAAGAAACGCTGAGTCCTAATGGTTTCTACCGACTGTTTAGATCATCTCAGATCAGATGTATGACGCAGTTTGAGACCGAACTCATTCCGTCTTCTAGTCTATTATTTAACCCACTCAGCATGGTTTCAAATGTTCTGCATCATTCTGTCATACACAGAAGCAATGCTGAGTCTCTAATGAGTCGCAATTCTATTTATTAACTGAGTGCACTAAATTTGATTTGAGCTGAGCTTCAGTGACAAATTGGTCCTTGAAGTTGACGAATTTGAGATCATTTTTATCACATAATTACATTTTAGCAAGGAAAAACGATCTTGAAATGGCTGGGATCAAAACAAAATTAATATTGATTTCCTTATCACAACCAATAAATACAACCTTCAAGAATAAATATAGTTCCATTTTAAATGACTCTTTTCATGTTGACAAAATTGTTAAACCACCCTAATATCACTCATGTTAATCTCACAGTCAACACTAAATAACCCACAACAAATTGAATATAATTAATTATATTCTAATTAACATAATAATAACATTGATCGATATCATTGCGCTAAGCTCTTAATTAACTGATAATACATATAGGTTATCACCACCATGTGTGTTTCTGAGATCCGTATTCAAGTTGAGCTGTCTTCTCTGGGCAGTCTATCGACGAGTCCGTAGGACGAGTCGATAGACAGCCCAGAGAAGGCAGCGAGACTTGAATACGGATCTCGGAAACACACAGGGTCATGATAACCAATTTATCTTACAATTCGTCCCATAAAAATGCAATAAAACTCAATTTAAAACAGGAACTATTTTATTACGCGCAACACACAATGTACACAATTCTCAGCACGCGACGTTGTAATAAGTCAAATTCTGAGAAATTCACGTCACTATTCAATTTCACTTTGGCTGGAATCCGATTCAATGATGAGGCGACGATATTTTCGTTTCAAATGTTCAACATAATTGTCACTTTTAACAGGATAATTGTTTTATTTTATGGTGCAATCTCCTTGGATAGTGATAGTGTTGGCGAGAGGCATTGCCGGAGATGACTGTCCATTCAGAGTTTCAATGGTGAATTTTGAACTTTCCGACACTTCAACAATCGAGTTCTGATTCGCACTAAATCACCCATTAAAATTCATTTAGAGGAAATGCATAAATCACGGACTTTTCTTAAGTATTCTGTTTTATATCCTTAACATAAGATCAAATTAATTTGATTTTCCCTTCTGTATTTTATCGAATAAAAAATGCGTTCAGTAGCCTTTGATCAAGACCGTACTGAATTAAGGGGAATTCCCTACTTCGCTAAAATAGAAATTGCCAAAATAGTCCGTATTCGAGCGCGCTGTAAACAATGTGTAAACTTCGTTACTTTTTCGATTTCCAAACATTTTTGGGTGGTATTTTGGAGCTTTTTGGGCCCTGTCTCCACATTTTGTCAACTTTATTGAACTAATTATTGATTATTTTACATTCGTAGCACACGAGTATATTATTTTACGACTTTTAGTTGGTTATTTAGACGTTTTGTTTTGAAAACAAGCCAGTTGTGGAAACGCACGTTCACCAGCTGTTGCCATCCATGATAACCTTGTTGCCATCCAGGATACAAGATCGGAAACCGCCTAGGCGTCTTCGCGTGTATTTGATGAAATATAGCTATATTGTAAGATAAACGACTGTCTTATTAAAAAATATAAGGCCAGGTTTTGGGGCTAATTATGTGATAAATATATATTTAGAACATCTCACATCAGCTCTATAATGCAGTTTGAGGCCCCAGTGTTGCTGGAGGGGTCAGGTTACTACGTTTTCATATCTTTGCAGTTTTGGATGAGGAACCAGACTATTCAACAAGAGACATTGAATGCGCGCAAACAAGGAGACACGAGAGTCACAAAAACAATGACAGACGACAGCTAGATAGCACTTTTCATTCACAAAGCAATTGTATCAACTTTGAGATGACAATCTGTTATTAAAATATACTTTTACTTCCGTGAAGTAGAAACTTAGACAGTTGTTGCCGACTATCGCGCATTAAACTGGTCCTTGCCCCGATCGATCCAGCTGCCCGATTCATAGTAACCTGCTGCCCGATTCATAGTAACCAGCCGCCCGAATCATAGTAACCAGCTGCCCGATTCATAGTAACCAGCCGCCCGATTCATAGCAACCTGAACCTTTCTGCCCAACAGATTCCGTTTTCTAGTTTATTAACCTACTTTGCATGTTTTCAAATCTGCATCAATTCTATCATACCCAGAAGCAACGTTAATCCTAATGTTTTCTGGGACTATATATCTACAGTAATGCCCTAAATAATTGACTCCTTAACCACAGCAGAATTATGGGTAATTTTTCAGGATTTAGTCGGAAATATGGCTTGTTGCCATTCATCAGAAAGCTCTCCCCGAGAGCTTTCCGATGAATGGCAACAAGCCATATTTCCGACTAAATCCTGAAAAGTTACCCATAATTCTGCTGTGGTTAAGGAGTCAATTATTTAGGGCATTACTGTAGAGCAGCTCACATAAGCTGGATGATACAGTTTGATGCCGGACTCATTCTATTTGCTGCATTATTAACCCACTCAGGGAGAGGGCTTAAGTGTTGCCTAATCACATTTTTCTTCTAAATTTGTATCTATTGTAATTACATATATATTTGAATGGCCATAGAGGGAAAATAATACTGTTTAAACTAACCCACTCCATACAATATAGAAATGCGAGGCTTACTTTAACTTTGCATAAAGATAGCTACAGAAATGTGTAGCAGTACAGAAAACTCTAATTAAACAGCCTGTTTTTGTGACTGATATTGTATGTGTTGAGGATATTTGTCTTTCATTTTTACTGAATTTTCGGAAGAAATTGTTTCCCGATTGAGAGTGCAGGAGATAAGGGTGGATTCAAGCCTGTTATAGTGTGTCTGTCATTTGCAGAATGAGGTCCCCAGAGGGTTATATCTCAACATAGAGGGCTAGCATCACTAAATGCACCCTCTGGGGACCTCATTCCATCTTTGTCCTCAACTACTATGGGAGACCTAGGATCAGATTGAAGTTCCCCAGTTGAATTTGGTGATGTTCACCCATTAGTTACCTCGATTATGCATTTTATCGTCTGCAAATTAGGGGATATAGATACTGAACAGAAGGAAACAAATAACTAAAAACAATGTTAATTTGAGACTATAGATACTTCCCAGAAGATGAGGCTTAAGCAGAATGAGGTCCCCAGAGGGTAAATTTGGTGATGCTAGCTTGCTGTTCGGGATAGCAACACTAAATTCAGCCTCGGGGACCCTCATTCTGTAGATAACAGACACACTAAATTCAGCTTCGGGGACCCTCATTCTGTAGATAACAGACACACTAAATTCAGCCTCGGGGACCCTCATTATGTAGATGACAGACACTAAATTCAGCCTCGGGGACCCTCATTCTGTAGATGACAGACACACTAAATTCAGGCTTGTGTGGATTATTCCAGGACATTTCCATAATTTTCAAAACTTTTCCCAAATCTCGAGCCGATGAAAATGAGATAGCTACAAAAATGTGCAAATGTAGTATAAACTCAGTCGTTAATAACGCAACCTGTTTTCATTGTAATTCTGTCGCCTTTTTGTGACAGCTATTGTATACAGATACAGTAATGCCCTAATTAATCGACTCCTTTACCACAGCAGAATTATGGGTAACTTTTCAGGATTTAGTCAGATATGGGTTGTTGCCATATTTCCGACTAAATCCTGAAAAGATACCCATAATTCTGCTGTGGTTAAGGAGTCGATTATTTAGAGCATCACTGTAGCCACATGTGTTGAGGATACAGTTGTCTTTATTATTTACTGAATGCGGGAGGAACTGTTTCCCGATCGGGAGTGCGGGAGATAGGGCTGGATTTCGGGAGATTCCAACCTAAATCGGGAAAGTAAACATGTCTGATGCAGAATTGCTAGTTGCCGCTGTGCGTTAATGCAGCACACACTGCAGGACTGATGTTGCCGGCATGTCTATTGTGGAACTTTAACATAATTTCTGCATTTAGGAGGGCTGAATTAATGCAGTCAGTCTGTCCTATTAATGAAATTGATGTGTCTCTGTGGGAAATTGATGTGTCTCTGTGGGAAATTGATGTTGAGAAACTGAATACTTAATAGTTGTTTGATAACATATGATGAGTTTTGAATGGAAATGTATGGATTTAATAAATCATAATGTATCACATAACACAACAATGGGATGCATAAACGTGATGTAATGTGTCTGTCATTTGCAGAATGAGGTCCCCAGAGGGAAAATTAAGTTAGGCTATCCCGCACAATGGGCTAGGGTCACCAAATTCAACTTTGGTGATGATAGCCCAGTGCAGGATAGCGTCACTAAATTCACCCTCTGGGGACCTCATTCTGCAAATGACAGACATACTATTTCAAGGCTTGGGATCGATGCATAGAAGTGACGCATCGGATTTGCGTTCAATTGTTGCAATCCTAAAACAGATACGTAGGAATACCAATCATTGTTTCCAGATAAAAAAAGATGAGTAACTTAAGAACGGAGAATGCGAACAACACCATCTGACATGTCATAGAAAGTCCTTATGATGATGAAAATCCATACCAAATTTCACCAAGATCATATGGCTGAGATACTCAGGCAGACGGACAATAAAATCAACATTTCCAGATGGGCAAAGATGAATAACACGATCTAGAATGGAAAACCCAAGCAAAATGATTGAAAACTCTTCTATATGTCCTCATAGGGGTGAACATTTATACCAAATTTCATTGAGATCCGACAACCTGTGGCTCAGAAATCTGCTCGGACAGACAGACAGACCCATGGACAGACGGATGGATGGAGGACCAGTATATGCACCATTTCCTTTGGTTATGGGGGCTATAAATATTATTAAACAATTCAAATATCGTTTTGAAATTTCATTTCAGTTTTGTTATGGTTTTTGTAGAAAAAACAGGTTTTGGTTTCTGTCACGGTTTTAATCAATACACCAATGACTATATGCATAGAGCAGATGGTATCATATTTGACATAACAATTCCAGCCATTTTGCAGTGATTTTCATAGTCTATGTCGCAGCATGTGCCATTATCGCCCATATGACACCCAAATGTTCAAATTGAAACTGTTATAATATGGTAAATAGCAGCTGACAAAAATGCACACATCTTGGAAAAACAACCAGATGTGTCGGTTAATTGAAACCGGAACAATAGGTTTTATAGAATATATGGGTTGCGGTTTGGTTTTGAAATTAAACAGAAAGAAAACCGAGAAACTGTAAAATCGCATATCACAATTGCCTTACAATATTTACCTTATCATTGTAAGCCAGTGCATTCTATATTATATATGTGAGGCTCCCAGTGGAGATTCGCATATATAAGAGAATGCACTGGCACAGAGCCTTTAATGCTGCACCAACGCAGCTCCCATCATGATTCTGGACTTGTATTATTGCAGCTATCATCTGCATAGATTTTTGAACACCCCCACAAAATAAATAGTAGACCATTCCAAATTGTATACTTTTATAAATGAATGGAAGAATCCATTTAGCATAGAAGGGGTAATATAGGGATTCCACCCAGCTTTACCATTGATGGGCTGATGCATATAAACCTTACAAACTGAACCACCTGTTATTTTATTTATTAGTAGCTGAAACAGGCCCCCTTCCAGTGCCTTATTCAGCATCAGAGGGGCCTGCATCCCCTTTGTGTATTAGAGGCCTGTGGCCCCTGTGTGCAGGCCCCTGTGTGGGGCCTGGGGCCCCTGTGTGCACTTTGCACACATTTGGACCTAAATATTCACAAGGTTGATATTATTTTATTCTGAAATAAGCCAAGCCCATATAGTGGACTTATAACTGTTATTATGTTGGATGGCGTGGGCCACAGTCAAAACACATATATAAAGACTATATACATCTGGTCTGAAAATAGGCTCATATTGAAAGGTTCATATTGAACCTAAATAGGTTCATATATAACATAAATAGGTTCATATATAACCTAAATAGGTTCATATATAACCTAAATAGGTTCATATATAACCTAAATAGGTTCATATATAACCTAAATATTCACATTTCTTTGATTCTGAAATAGGCCCATAGTGAGCTTATTTTAATTTGTGTTTTGTTTTGTTTTTTATTTAAATTTAAAAAAATCACACTATAACCTCCGCCAGGGTACCCCGAGTCACTACACCAAATTTGGTTGAAATCGGTTTAGGGGTCTATGAGAAAAATCCGAACAGACAGACGGACAGACAGATCCTACTCTATTATATATATAGATAAATGGGAACTGAAGAAACTTGAAATGTGATGGAAGAAAACCAACACCTGACAGGGCACAATATTTTCTCCCTTGTAAATAATATGATTAGAAACCTACAGCAGAATGATCGATGGAGACTGTTGTTGACAATTATACCATAACACCACAGGAACTTTTATAAAAACACGACCAAGAACAAAATTAATTCATATTACGTGCAAATTGTCATCGTAATGTTGATAGCCCTGAGAGAAACGTTGGCAATATGCCATATGTGCTCGGATTTACTTTTTGGGCTATTGAATTAGGGGACGGAAGAACTTTTTTGTTTAAAGTAGGAGTTGAGGTGCATGTCGAGTGCTGATAATTGATGGGATATAATCAATCTCCGCGCCCGATAATGTCAAGTACATGAGAAATATGTGATTGCTTTGAACAGCGAGTGTTGTGAAACAAATCAGATGGCTTAAGCAATATTGACTGTACACTTGACTGTACACTTGACTGTACACTTGACTGTACACTTGACTGTACACTTGCCTATAAATTACATTAGTTTGTGTTCATACAGTTGCTCATACCAGAATTTAAAGATATTTTCTGCAAACATTTCAACCAATTTAGTCACTCCTAGTTTGCAATCTAAATGTTCTGTTGGTAATATGCCAAGACAGATTTGTGCATGCTCAATAATCTGACCAAAAGAATAATTTTGATTGCAATGTTACAGGGACCAGCCTAGAGGGCGACATATGAGGTCGGGGACCATGCTAGAGGGCGACTTGAGAGACATCTCCCTAAAATGTGCCACTTTTCCCTATTTTTGTACTCAAGAAAAGTGACTTCTCTCTCTTATACAAGTATGCATTTTCAAAACAGCACATTTGAGGTGTATTTACAGACTATAATGGTGTACTTCTTCATTGTAATGGTGCACTTACTAATTATAATGGTGTACTTACTGATTATAATGGTGAATGGTATATTTACCGATTACAATGGTGTACTTACTGATTATAATGGTGTACTTACTGATTATAATGGTGTATTTACTGATTACAATGATGTACTTACTGATTATAATGATGTACTTACTGATTATAATGATGTACTTACTGATTATAATGATGTATTTACGGACTATAATGGTGTATTTACTAATTATAATGGTGTATTTACTGATTATAATGATGTACTTACTGATTATAATGGTGTATTTAATGATTATAATGGTGTATTTACTGATTATAATGATGTACTTACTGATTATAATGATGTACTTACTGATTATAATGGTGAATGGTGTATTTACCGATTACAATGGTGTACTTACTGATTATAATGGTGTACTTACTGATTATAATGGTGTATTTACTGATTACAATGGTGTACTTACTGATTATAATGGTGTACTTACTGATTATAATGATGTACTTACTGATTATAATGATGTACTTACTGATTATAATGATGTATTTACGGACTATAATGGTGTATTTACTAATTATAATGGTGTATTTACTGATTATAATGGTGTATTTACTGATTATAATGATGTACTTACTGATTATAATGGTGAATGGTGTATTTACCGATTACAATGGTGTACTTACTGATTATAATGGTGAATGGTGTATTTACCGATTACAATGGTGTACTTACTGATTATAATGGTGTACTTACTGATTATAATGGTGTATTTACTGATTACAATGGTGTACTTACTGATTATAATGGTGTACTTACTGATTATAATGATGTACTTACTGATTATAATGATGTACTTACTGATTATAATGATGTATTTACGGACTATAATGGTGTATTTACTAATTATAATGGTGTATTTACTGATTATAATGGTGTATTTACTGATTATAATGATGTACTTACTGATTATAATGGTGTATTTAATGATTATAATGGTGTATTTACTGATTATAATGATGTACTTACTGATTATAATGATGTACTTACTGATTATAATGGTGTATTTACGGACTATAATGGTGTATTTACTGATTATAATGGTGTATTTACTGATTATAATGATGTATTTACAGACTATAATGGTGTATTTACTGATTATAATGGTGTATTTACTGATTATAATGGTGTATTTACTGATTATAATGGTGTATTTACAGACTATAATGATGTATTTACAGATTATAATGGTGTATTTACTAATTATAATGGTGTATTTACTGATTATAATGATGTATTGACAGACTATAATGGTGTATTTACTGATTATAATGGTGTATTTACTGATTATAATGGTGTAATTACTGATTATAATGGTGTAATTACAGATTATAATGATGTATTTACGGACTATAATGATGTATTTACTAATTATAATGGTGTATATGGGTGAGATTGGAACTGAGTTTTCAGAGTGTCATTTCTTTGAATAGATTCAGGAATATAAAATAAACATCATCAGTGAGACCTGTCATCAGAGGCATATGTCACTTGGAAATAATTTTATTTCCAACAAGCACTCGTGCTGTATCGACAAACCCAAACAGTTGTGTCGTATGTATTCCTGGACAGACGGATGCCCAGGAATATTTTAAAGAGATAATTGGACAGCTGTCATAGGATAATGGCCAATTTTTTTCAAAAATGGCATAAACAAATTTCATTTGGCAAACAAATTTTGTATCCCAAAATAGGAAATCTAATTCAAAAACCCAAATTGATATATTAATGGGAATGCCATGAGAATAAATTTTATAGTATGGTTATCTGCTAATTGATTAGGTGATACATCTTAATGGGTCACACATGGCACTCATGACAGTGCACTATTAAACAATGGGCCACCAAATGCAATAAAACGGTAATGATGATTAACACTAATGAATACTTTGCCTGCCATAATGCTGAATAGATGGTGGGCATGCATGGATCTACTAACACTTTCAGTGCCAAGTCCGATTTTTGTATCAACCCATATTTCCTTGATCATTTTTCAAATTTATTGATTATAATAATGTGATACATTGATGGAAAGAGCTCTTAGATAATCAATAAATTTGAAAAATGATCAAATAATATGGGTTGATACAAAAATCGGACTTGGTACTGAAAGGGTTAACCCTATAATTATGGGAGCTGTGCTGGTGCAGTATTTAAAGACATATTATGGACTTGTTTCAGTGTGTGAAACTGATAAGTTAGTACCCAGGTGCTATGTCAACTTGGTAAATATAGCATTCTACTAAAATCGCCGAAAATTTCATAGAAATTGGCAATACACTCCACAGAACAGAAAACGTCCTCTGAACTATGCTCAATTGTAAATATTTACATCTCGATTCGGGACGCAACTATCTGCGATAAATTAACACAAATGATTTCCTCATCGAGAGCCATTGCATTTAATTATAATATATAAGAGTGGCGGTGTGTTTGGTAAATTTGGATTAATATTCGTAAAAATAACAACTTTGAGCAAGAATATTCCCTATTTCTAATTCATCACCCCACCGGAGTGTTTCACATCACTTTAAGATCATGTGCCAGTTCATTCTCTTATATATATGAGTCTCCCATAGGGAGCCTCGCATATATAAGAGAATGATTTGGCTTACAAGGGCAATGTAAATATTGTTAGGCCAATGAATTCTCTATATATGTGAGGCTCCCTATGGGAGACTCGCATATATAAGAGAATGCATTGGCACAGGGTTTTTGCAATATTTCAGGAAGCTCCAGCCATGAAAGGGTTAACTCTTTCAACACCGCAGCCCACTTTTTAATAGCGGGCACAACGTAATTTACGTTCAACACCGCTGGGCAGAGAATAATTTTCGGGAATAACAGGCAATAATATCACGTTTGCGGGGATATACTAATGATTTTATGACTGGCGACTTAGATATCATTTGGGTGATATTCTGTATCAATACTAATTTATTGTTGAACACGTAGACCTGACAAATACGGTCACAATGAGATGTTCCCGACCTAACTATATACAGTTGATGTATAACATCAAAATTACTATTGTGGGGTTTCCCTGGGTTTTCCCCAAGAATGCTGACGAAATTGCCGACAGGTGTGGTTTTTAAAATCAGATACACATGTACCGATAGATTAAATTTGTTATTGTTTATGACAAACACATTGCGATAACACATGTTTATGAAATAAAGAAGATTGTTGCCCTTTCTAACGACGTTTTATGTGGTACCCGTCTAGTGTCTCCTATTTTTGACGTAATGTTACGAAATTCACCGTGCCGTGCGATAGACTGAATAGTGCGACTTCAATAATAATAGCTGCGAGTAAAACACATACTTTAATCCCAAGATGCAGCACCTCTGTAGTATATAAGACACAACAATAACTACCAACCAAAATGGGACATTGCTCACTTAATTTCCCTATAAAAAGGGGAGCCCATTATTATTCCAGGATACCTCAGGGTATCCGCAAGAGTTGATTGGACATTATATTTGGTCAGCAGACGATGTTATCTAAAACAGACACTCAAGAAATGACCGCCCCCTGATGTAAGAACAATTTTATCTTTGTTGACTGATTAAATGAGAGGCCACATCCAGAATCCTTTAGTCCTGATACAGCCCAGTCAGTGTGATACTTCATAATGATACTCTGACCTTCATAAACCAATACTCTTGATCAGGCAGGTATTATACAGTAATGCCCTAAATAATCGACTCCTTAACCATAACAGAAATATGGGTACTTTTTCAGGATTTAGTCGGAAATATGGCTTGTTGGAATTCATCGGAAATCTCTCACTGAGAGCTTTCCGATGAATGGCAACAAGTCATATTTCCGACTAAATCCTAAAAAATTACCCATAATTCGATCTGCTGTGGTTAAGGAGTCGATTGTAGTTATACCAAGACTGTACACTCCCATGAGCTCAAGTTAATGGAAATAGATTTTTTTATTTGTGCAAATTGGTGTTGCCAACAATATGACATGTTGAAAGTGTGCACGAAGTCGTGAACCAAAAATGGCACTATGCTCAATTTTTGGCTCAAAATGTGCAACATCTGCTGAACGCTAGGCATCATGCTATTCTCTATGGGAATTGTTATTTTGGGAAGATTCAAGATGTAAGATGGCTGAGTTCATAACTGGGGGAAACAATTAGCTGTTACCATAGTTGAGGAAATCGAACAATGAGCAGATTAACACATGGGCAATGTGCATGCGATATCATTCTGTAAATAGTAAGCATAGAACTCAAGATAGAACTACATCTGAACAGTAGACGATTAGTATGTAAAACAGTGACCTTTTAGTTTTAACCCTTTACCCAACAGAAGGGCCCTGTGCCAATGCATTCTCTTATATATGCGAGTCGACCATAGGTCGCCTCGCATATATAAGAGAATGCATTGGCTTAACACATTAAAAATTATAAAATTGTTAAAGAATGTAAGAAAAAATGGTAAAAAGTGTT
The DNA here is from genome assembly GCA_032622095.1 of Siphonodentalium dalli. Taxonomy (NCBI): domain Eukaryota; kingdom Metazoa; phylum Mollusca; class Scaphopoda; order Gadilida; family Siphonodentaliidae; genus Siphonodentalium; species Siphonodentalium dalli. The sequence continues at coordinate 271,814,411 of CP136064.1, read as the reverse complement.
TAAAAAAGATTTTTTTAGGCCAATGCATTCTCTTATATATGCGAGGCGACCTATGGTCGACTCGCATATATAAGAGAATGCATTGGCACAGGGCATAACTGTAACTATCACAATGTGGTCAAGGAGCCGGTTCCAATGATATCCATATTTGTATGGTTCTATTGAGACAGACCGAAGATATTTTAGGCTGTTGAAGCTTTATTTGGCCGGTTTTGGCCGGTTTGTTGGGTAAAGGGTTAAAGGAGAGGCATGGCATTCAGACACCTTTAGTCCAGATACAGTTGGTTCAGAGTGTTACAACATAATAATACTAACTGATCTTCATAAGTCGATACTCTTAATCAGGCAGGTATTATAGTCCTACTGAGCCATAAATGCCTACTGAGCCATAAATGCCCATGAGCTCTTGCTTATGGAAATATAAATGTTTCTGGAGAAAATTGGTGTCACTGACAATGTGACATTGTTGAAAGACTACATGAACGCAAAATGGTACTATAGCATATGCTAAATTTTGGGTTCAAAATGTGTAACATCTGCTGTCTGCCAGGCATTGCAACATGCTATTCTGTATGGGAATTGTTATTTTAGGAATATTCCAGATGAAAAATGGCTGAGTCCATAAATAGGGAAACAACTAGCTGTTACCATAGTTCAGGAAATCAAACAATGTGCAGGTTAATACATGGAAAATGTGCAGGCGATATTGTGCTGTAAATAGTAAGCATAGCACTCAAGATATCGAGAAAGTCTTTGCTCAATTTTCAGTTCAAAATGTGTAACATCTGCTGTCTGCCAGGGATTCCAACATGCTATTCTGTTTGGGTATTGTTATTTTGTAAAGATTTGAGATGTACGATGGCTTAGTCACATAACTAGGGAAACAATTAGCTGTTATCGTAGTTCAGGAAATCAAACTATGGGCAGGTTAACACATGGAAAATGTGTAGGCAATAGTAAATAGTAAGCATAGCACTCAAGAAAGAACTACGTCGGGTCAGTAGATGATAGTATCTAAAACCGTGACCTTTTAGTTCTAAACTAGGAGTATAAGGAAGGGACATTTCTGATTGTCTGGCTTCTTGTCTGTTCTGTCACAGAACAGACAAGAAGCCACAGACATTCAAGAAATGACAGCGGAGACATAAGAATGCTTTTATCTTTGTTGACTGATTAAAGTAGAGGCATGGCATTCAGACACCTTTAGTCCAGATACAGTTGGTTCAGAGTGTTACAACATAATAATACTGACTGATCTTCATAAGTCGATACTCTTTATCAGGCAGGTATTATAGTCGTACTGAGCCGTTAACACCCATGAGCTCATGCTTATGGAAATATAACTGTTTCTGGAGAAAATTGGTGTCACTGACAATGTGACATTGTTGAAAGACTACATGAACGCAAAATAGTACTATAGTCTATGCTCAATTTTTGGTTCAAAATGTGTAACATCTGCTGTCTGTCAGGCATTGCAACATGCTATTCTGTATGGGTATTGTTATTTTAGGAATATTCCAGATGAAAAATGGCTGAGTCCATAAATAGGGAAACAACTAGCTGTTACCATACTAGTAGTTCAGGAAATCAAACAATGTGCAGGTTAATACATGGAAAATGTGCAGGAGATATTATGCTGTAAATAGTAAATAGTAAGCATAGCACTCAAGATATCGAGAAAGTCTTTGCTCAATTTTCAGTTCAAAATGTGTAACATCTGCTGTCTGCCAGGGATTCCAACATGCTATTCTGTTTGGGTATTGTTATTTTGGAAAGATTTGAGATGTACGATGGCTTAGTCACATAACTAGGAAAACAATTAGCTGTTATCGTAGTTCAGGAAATCAAACTATGGGCAGGTTAACACATGGAAAATGTGTAGGCAATAGTAAATAGTAAATAGTAAGCATAGCACTCAAGATAGAACTACGTAGTACACGATAGTAACTAAAACATTGACCTTTTAGTTCTAAGCTAGGAGTATAAAGAAGGGACAGAACAGACAGAACAGGAAATGATGCCCGAGACATAAGAATTATTTTATCTTTGTTGACTGATTAACTGAGAGACGAAGCGACCAGAAGCCTTTAGTCGTGATATAGCCCAGTCAGCAGGATACTACATAATGATACTCTGACCTTCGAAAGCCAATACTATTGATCAGGCAGGTATTACAGCCAAACTAAGGCCATATATACACATATGAGCTCATGCTAATGGATATAGAATTTGTTTCTTGAGCTATTTGTTGCAAGATTGGGGTTGCTGACAATGTGACATTGTGAAATCCTGCAAGAATTCTATAAATAGCAGAAAGCTGCTATATTTAGCTCAAAATGTGTAAATTATAAAAGGGCCAGGAACATACCTCACTATAAATTTAATCTCAAAACCATTGCTTAACATTTTCATGACGGGAGCTGCGCTGATGCAACATTGAATATCCTGTGCCAGTGCATTCTCTTAATTGTGTGAGTCGACCATAGGTCACCTCGTTTTAAGAGAATGCATTGGCCTAACAAATTTTTATCATTTTTTATCAATGGTCGACTCGCACATATAAGAGAATGCACTGGCACAAGATTTTCGCAAAAAGTCAGGAAACTCCGGTCATTAAAGGGTTAAGATGTATAGAGAGCTGCTATCTGGAAGTCTAGATCATTCCATGAATCTCTATTCTAGCTACGCTCATAGAGATCATATTCCACCAATACAAAACCTGATAACTTTTTATGTTCTGACCCATTCTGACAGTAGACTAAGAGGGGTAATGTCGCAAGAGCTATACTCGACCTTCACCTCAGAATTTGCAGTCACATTATATTCAACTAATTAACGGGTCTTTTTCGGGTGGTTTCTAGAACACCACAGTGGGTGGAACATCTTGATATACAAGTCAAATTGCACATGCAGGTGGAATGGAGTCGATTTGAGATTATAGATGCGCGCCCTACGAGTATACCATTTATCGAGGTCAAGGACCAGTATAGCTCTTGCGACATTACCACGCTTTAACCCATTCTGACAGGGAACTTTATATAACATTGAACAAACAAGGCACTGGAATATATATCTCTGTTAATAATTGTTCCTCAAAAAGTAGATGATCTCAGCTAGTAAAAGGCTTGAATGGTAATTTAATTGAGTTCAATACTGCTTCAAGAATCTCAACATTATGTTAGGTGTGTGCTGGAGAATTAAAGGGGCACTGTACCCTAAATCGGGCCATTTATGGGACCATCTCTGTTTTTACTCAACAGAATATATGCAACAATTGAATGAATTTGAGCCATGGATTAGTGCAAAATACGTTCATGTGCTCTGTGAACGATGCAAACAACATGGTAATTATAATAAAAATGATTTTATGACTCCAGCCATAAATTCATTTTCATTAAATTTCCATGTTGTTTTTCATCATTTATAAAGTAAATCAGTGTATTTTGCACTAATCCATGGTTTCAATTCATTCAATTGTTGCATATATTCTGTTGAGTATAAAAGTAGATGGTCCAATATTTGGCCGGATTTGGAGTACAGTACCCCTTTAAGCCATTACCATGAACTGTTACATCAAAGAACTAGCCCAATGATGGTATGCAGGTCAGTCCTCAAGCTGGGAGCAATCAACTGTAAATAGGCTACAATGTTATACATGTAGATAGCTGATAAGCTGGTAATTTGGCTATGGACATATGACCTAAAAGTGAGGCTAAAACTCATCTCAGCCCCAAGGTTTATATAAATTTTTACAAAATGGATGTTCATAATTTTCTAGCACACACCTAACATAATGTTGAGATTCTTGAAGCAGTGTTGAACTCAATTAAATTGCCATTCGAGCCTTTTACTAGTTCTGATCATGTACTTTTTATGGGAGTTATTCATTTCCAATCAATTTGTATACTTGCTGAGAATATGCTCTTCCCAAAATTTTCCTTCTAAAACTATGATTAACCCTTTACCCAACAGAAGGGCCCTGTGCCAATGCATTCTCTTATATATGCGAGTCGACCATAGGTCGCCTCGCATATATAAGAGAATGCATTGGCTTAACACATTAAAAATTATAAAATTGTTAAAGAATGTAAGAAAAAATGGTAAAAAGTGTTAAAAAAAAGATTTTTTTCAGGCCAATGCATTCTCTTATATATGCGAGGCGACCTATGGTCGACTCGCATATATAAGAGAATGCATTGGCACAGGGCATAACTGTAACTATCACAATGTGGTCAAGGAGCGGGTTCCAATGATATCCATATGTGTATGGTTCTATTGAGACAGACCGAAGATATTTTAGGCTGTTGAAGCTTTATTTGGCCGGTTTTGGCCGGTTTGTTGGGTAAAGGGTTAACCCTTTGGCTGGTAGAACGACATTTATGTCATTTTATGGTTGGCGGGTGGAACGACATTTATGTCATTTTACGGTTGGTGGGTGGAACTACATATACATGTATGTCGTTTATGGTAGTTTTAGGGTAATATTATGTCCATGTGTAGTGTGTACATAACTTCAAAAACTCATTTCATAAAAGTAAATTTTTCATGGATATAATGTGGATAGATATTATTTTATTATTCACATTGATCCGAGCTTTTAATAATGTTGTCTGTATGATTAATTTGTTACAATAGGCGATTGTTATTAATCAGTTTATTTGCAATAATATATTCACCCATGGATATGACATCATAAATGATCTACTCATGCACCCGGCAATGGGTTAAAGCCATATTTTTTACAATTTTATTGTTATATAATATGCTTGATGTGTTCTTCAGATATAATAGATTCCTTGATGTGGTGTACTAGCTTAACAATTAAGTAGTTTTTTGTGTAGGTCCATCTAACTTTGCACCTCCTGACATATAGCTCAGGCGTGGAAACCCCTTAAGTCTTAGTCTATACAGTAATGCCCTAAGTAATCGACCCCTTAACCACAGCAGAATTATGGGTAACTTTTCAGGATTTAGTCCGAAATATGGCTTGTTGCCATTCATCGGAAAGCTCTCGGGGAGAAAGCTCTCGGGGAGAGCTTTCCGATGAATGGCAACAAGCCATATTTCCGACTAAATCATGAAAAGTTACCCATAATTCTGCTGTGGTTAAGGGGTCAATTACTTAGGGCATTACTGTATATCGCGCGATTGTGGGTCCTATTTCATTCACTGCTCATGATCGAAACTATATTTTCCAATAATCAAACAAGATGTGATGGTGGAGAGAGGGCTGCAATACCTACTATCACGGCTGATTAACAACCGATCCTTCTCCCGATTAGATAAACATATCACTGTCTGGGCATTTGTCTCCAGACATCAGTGTCTGGTATGTTCACATAAGTTCTCTTGAACACATTCACTGCCGACGATGATTTAGCTCATACTATTTGCATGTAATTGAATGGGCGTCAGCAGTGAATGTGTTAACACCTAGTGACATGGTTTGACGTGTCTGTTGAATACACGTGATGTTGCCCCAGTGATCACCTACGGATAACATCAAAATGCCAGTTAATGAATATTTAAAGAAATTTCTATATTAAATGACTGAAATCTTAGTTGTCTCAATAAGAAATATATTGATTTATTACAGAAACATGATTTAGAATATGATGAGGCATCGAAGTGATTTACAAGAATTAAAACTTGAGTAAATGCAAGTGTCAATGACACTCATGCAGCTCAACTTGGGGAGGCATTAATAATTTTATGCAGAGCAGTCAATAGAATGATAAAGAAGGAAAGTCAAAAAGTTTCAGTAAATGGATTGTATTTTGTAAATGAAATTTATTTCATTTCAAACATTTCTCCACTAAATGTGAGCTGCAGGGTGTGCCAATGGATTTAAATGTGAAATCTAAGATGGCTCCATCCGCCCATGTTTTTTAACAAATTTCGGAAGAATTAGATAGCTTCCATCAAGTGTAACATCAACGAACCATATAAAGTTTGGATTAGGGATAAGGGATGTGGCACGTAGAACTTAAAGTGTAAAATCCAAGCTAGCGACCATTTTTTTTCACGAAATTTGGAAAATATCGTTGGCTCCCACCTAAGGTCATCCTGAAGATCCTTATGAAGTTTGGTGATGATCGGATGAGCGATGTGGCCTGTAAGTTGTACCGAAGGATTTATTCATGCAAAGAGTAAAATCCAAAATGAAATTTCGGAAAACATCATTGGCTCCTATCTGGAGGTCACCCCAAAGATCCTTATGAAGTTTGGTGATGATCGGATGAGGGATGTGGCCTGTAGGTTGTGCCGAAGGATTTAGTCATCCAAAGATCCACATGAAGTTTGGTGGCGTTTATATATAAAGTTACATAAATGCCCCACCATGCACTTCAAAACAACTTCCTCCCAAAATGAAATCGTTTGTGCAAAACATGGTTGCAGGTGAAGGCTTTAAGAATTTGACATGATTTTTTAATTTAAAACATTGTGGAATTTATATACAAGTTAAATGAGGTCAGCAGGTGATCAGTGGCATTAGGTATTATGTGTTGAAGGGTTTAAGGCATGGATGGCCTTATGGTTGTAGGTTATAATTATAAAAAAAGTTACCAAATTATTAATTTCCTCAAGAATATACTAATATTATAGTATAATGATAGTATGAATGCGATAGTACCAAAAAAACACACTTTTGTGTGAACCGAGCATTTATTTATATACAGCGATAATTGTGGGAGAGTGATTTGCTTTAAAAATGACATCACACCAGGTGGCTCAGAGCCCAGATGTGTAACCCTAATTCCTAAATTCCCTAAGTTTCCTTTTGATTCTCATGTGATGGGTAATCACGGTTACAATGTAGTATGGCCTTTATGGATGGAGACATTTTGAATTAAAATATCCCAAACAATTCCATCACAAATCTTGCCTATTTATCCAGCTGATTTATTTTGAAAATATTTACCATAGACAGACAAGGGGAAAAATGGCCAAAAATTAAGATAGGCCTATAAAACCAAAGGCCTCAAGGGAATATACAAATTGGTATGAACTGCCAGATAACGAAAGAACATACTCAGTAGAAAAAAACCACATGCCGTGGAGAATATATATTTTCTTATGGTAAAGATGCCGTCTAGATGAAATGTGTCCCACAGGAGGAGTGAAGACATTTTCAAACACACGATATATAGCTGGAGATATTACAACATAAGTTAAAAGTTGTCCCATGTGACCAGCGGAGAACAAACACACGTCTTTGATAGGCTATTACACCCAGACATATCAATCACAAGAACTTAATTGAGAAAAAGAACGGAGTTTGATGAATAGGAATGAGGCGAGGGCCCAGCGAGACCTCGGAAGTTTGATGCTAATTGGTGTATGTATATAGTCCTCAGATGTCATTTATTGGTGAAACGTTAATCAATTTGTCTATAAAGCTTGATATTGAAATATAAATGTCAGATGAGAAACTTAGAATAGAGGTCAGGGAGCAGAGAGATCCATATAAATTATGAACTGTGTTGAAATGGGAGATTTATTTTTTCTTTCTCTAATGTATCACTTCCCCTTTTCGAGTCTTGACAATATAACTGGATTGGCAAACCTACCAAAATTTTAAAGACATATTATGGACTTGTTCAGGTGCGTTAAACTGTTAAGTTAGTATTCAGGCACTATGCCAACTGGAGGAATGTAACATTCTACTACATCGCCGATAATCTCAAACAAATCTACCATACCACTCCATAGAAAACATCATTTGAACTATGCTCGATTCTATATATTTACTTCTCGATTCGGGACGCAACTATCGGCGATAAAGTAACGAAAACAATTTCGCCATCGAGAGTCAATGAATTTAAAATATATAATAATGCTGGTGTGTGTTGTCAGTTGGGATTTAATATTTGTAAAAATAACTACTTTGAGCAATATTATCATCCATTTCTATTTGATCACCCTACCGGAGTGTTTCACATCACTTTAATATCACAGGTGAAATGCTTTTGTACCTGCCGTTGTGATAGACCTTAACGATGATGATCAATCACAGAAATGCCAAAAAGTGACCATTAAAGATACGGGCAGCGTTGTCAGTGGGTATGCTGTTAAAATATTCACCTCCGTCAAAAACCGCCATAAACAGAAATAATAGTAAAATATAGACATACCTTGTTCTTATACCAATCAGAAATATGGCATAAACAGTATTTTATTGTAAACAAAAGCAAAAAACGTTACGGAACCTGGCTTTTGTTTAGATCCGGATATGGTAAACATAAAGAGTGTTATTTGTTACTGTTTTCCTGATAAAATAAAGAGCGTTTATATCATTTATGTGTGATTAACCAATAGAATTGCGCTGTGTTATGTAAACAGAAGCAAAACTTCTGTAACACGAGCAGGCTCTTGTTTACGTACACCATCGTACGTCTTGACGACAATATACTATTTATGCGCTGATTATGTTTGGCATATGAACAAAACTATATGTATTTTAATATTCCTTCTGTTGATGGCGATTTGAACAAATATGAATATTTCGACAACGAACGCCACCCGTGCCTTTAATCCATGGAAACACTTAAGATTAATCAGGGTATCTGAAGTCATAAGTATGGAATCCTGTTTATGCCACTCCAGATGCGTGTGTAAACCACTGTATATTGCATGGCGAAACATGTCAAACTCGTGTGTAAATCCGAACCCAAAAAAAGCTAAGAAATAGAAATTATACAACAAAGTACCCGATGAAAGTGAAATTAGTTCAAACGTGCACGTAAGCTGCCAGGCGAAATAACAAAAGAAAGCGATGGAACCGTAATATACAGGAATGAGTTTTATTTCTTTGAAGAATGATGGGCTGTATAACATGACAGGCTGTATATCATGACAGGTTGTATATCATGGCAGGCTGTATAACATGATAGGCTGTATAACATGACAGGCTGTATATCATGACAGGTTGTATATCATGACAGGCTGTATAATATGATAGGCTGTATAACATGACAGGCTGTATATCATGACAGGTTGTATATCATGACAGGCTGTATAATATGATAGGCTGTATAACATGACAGGCTGTATATCATGACAGGTTGTATATCATGACAGGCTGTATAATATGATAGGCTGTATAACATGATAGGCTGTATAACATGACAGGCTGTATATCATGACAGGCTGTATATCATGACAGGCTGTATAACATAACAGGCTGTATATCATGACAGGTTGTATATCATGGCAGGCTGTATAACATGATAGGCTGTATAACATGATAGGCTGTATAACATGACAGGTTGTATATCATGGCAGGCTGTATAACATAACAGGCTGTATATCATGACAGGTTGTATATCATGGCAGGCTGTATAATATGATAGGCTGTATAACATGACAGGCTGTATATCATGACAGGTTGTATATCATGGCAGGCTGTATAACATGATAGGCTGTATAACATGATAGGCTGTATAACATGACAGGCTGTATATCATGACAGGCTGTATATCATGACAGGCTGTATAACATAACAGGCTGTATATCATGACAGGCTGTATATCATGACAGGCTGTATAACATAACAGGCTGTATATCATGACAGGCTGTATATCATGACAGGCTGTATAACATAACAGGCTGTATATCATGACAGGCTGTATATCATGACAGGCTGTATAACATAACAGGCTGTATATCATGACAGGCTGTATATCATGACAGGCTGTAAAGTTGAGAATTGCTCAGTTATTTCAAGGTTTTCTCTCATCTTTTATTGAGTCATTGCTCTGAGCTACTCGAGTAAATTTCAGGGATGTAAGTTACCGTCAGAGTTATGAAAAGCCTGAAATTGGACTGAACATAAGCTACATGTACTTAATATGAACTTCTTTCCAAAATTATAATCTGGGAGTAAAATGTGTTAATCTGAAGGTTCAATAATCCATGAGTCTGTTAGTTCAAGTGTTGACATCTCAATAACTGACAATATTTCATCAAAATTAAATCACAATTAAAGTGAAGAACTGGGTTTAATTAATTACTTAATACAAGGGTGTGGAATAAACGCAGGACAAAACTGGCAACTGAATCTCAATACAATTAGTAAGATTCGACTGGAGCCAACATTTGAGGTTTGGATTGTTATTTGTACAGTAATGCCCTAAGTAATCGACCTCTTAACCACAGCAGAATTATGGGTAACTTTTCAGGATTTAGTCGGAAATATGGCTTGTTGCCATTCGAGAGGAGAGCTTTCCGATGAATGGCAACAAGCCATATTTCCGACTAAATCCTGAAAAGTTACCCACAATTCTGCTGTGGTTAAGAAGTCGATTACTTAGGGCATTACTGTATGTTTATCTGAATGCCATCATGTGATTTTGTCTGAATAATATCAACTGAAGAAGGCCTAAGGCCGAAAGCTTTTGAAGAGCGACTTGTTTAATTTGCCAGCCAACAGGGTCCCTCATCTCCTGGACACTAATAATTTTGAGGTTTGGATTTGTGAAATATATCCTTGTGTCATCTGCAACTCATTCGATAAAACATTCTCAATTAAGGTTATTTTATATTGTATTTATAGCAACGTTGGTGCTTATACCTTTGGCGCAGGTGAATGATGACGTCATATAATTATTTCTATATTTTCTAATACGATGAGCCAAATTCTGGTGGCGTGTACGTTTTTTTGTGAAATTGACACGTGACTTCTGGGCAGTAACTGAGTGGAGATTGTTAAACTGCGGAATAAGCAGTGGACAAATGAGAAGAAAATAAAGTTGCCAACTTCACAACTTCTAAAGAATTCCCATTTGATTTAGGCATATTAGTTAGCTTAATGAAAACCAGAGAAGACGTCATGGCACAGTTCATGATGTCATTTACGTCATGTTGGCTTTGCGGGCCAGAATCGAGAGAAGATTGCACAATCCATGACAATACTTGTCATGTCGTCTCCACTGGAGCCATTGCATGCTGTTACATAAATTATTCTTAGCATTATGTCGCCGATAAAAATTCGAGGCACAGCGTGTGTGGTTGCTCCACTACAGTAATGCCCTAAATAATCAACTCCTAAACCACAGCAGAATTATGGGTATCTTTTCAGGATTTAGTCAGAAATACGGCTTGTTGCCATTCATCGGAAAGCTCTCAGTGAGAGCTTTCCGATGAATGGCCACAAGCCATATTTCCGACTAAATCCTGAAAAGTTACCCATAATTCTGCTGTGGTTAAGGAGTCGATTTTTAGGGAATTACTGTACTGTACATGTCATAAGTTATGATTCATATTAATTGCTCAACCTGGTTCCACCAAGTTGAGCGAATGAATAACAAGTCTCTATTCTCACCTGTTGTATACCTAATTTGACCTTGACCTCTGGACGTTGCAGCCTCTCATGAATATTCCTCCTGATAAGGTATCCCAGAACGAGGCCGACGCAGAACAGCAGGAGGACGAGCAAGACTTTGAGAGCGGTGCCCTTTTTACCACTGAAGAAACTTGACAAACACCCTTTTTCTTTCTGCTCCAAGTTTCTGTATTCTATGTCTATATTATCGGATTCTGTGTCCCATCGTGATACTGGCTTCCCTGCTATGTACCCCTTCGATGGCATCCTAAAATAAACAAAACATGACATTAGCGCCTCCATTAAGATCAGCCTCATGTAATTTGATCATAAGCTATCAATCCACCGAATACTAAAACACAATTGGTTGTCGCAACATTTAGCCGTTAAGGGGTTTCCATGTCTGAGCTGTCTCAGGAGGTGGAAAGTTAAGGTGGAACAACAAGGAATCTATATTATCTGAAGACCACATCAAGCATATTATATAACAATATAAATGTCAAAAAGATGAATTTAATCATAGTTTTAGAAGGAAAATTTTGGGAAGAGCGTTCTCAGCACGTATACAAATTGAGTGGAATCTTCGACTAAGGATAATTATGAACCTACATGCAATGTAGGTCGGATTGCTGAGAAGATCGAGGCAGAAATTCCTGTGTTACCAAGTGACAGGTATATATATTTATCGCAGACAAGCCTGGATATAATGTCTGTCATTTGTGAGGTCCCCAGAGGGTAAATTTAGTGACGTTATCCCACACAGCCAGCTAGCATCACCAAATTCACCCTCTGGGGACCTCATTCTGCTTAGGCCTCATCTTCTGTTAAGTATCTTTATTATGAAATTAATATTGTTTTTAGTTACTTTTTTCATTCTGTTCAGTTTCTATATCCCCTAATTTACAGAAGATAAAATGCATAATCGAGGTGACTGATGGGTGAATATCATCAACTTCAACTGGGAACATTAATCTGATCCTAGATCTACCAAAGCAGTTGAAGCAGACTGAGGTTCCCAGAGGGTGAATTTGGTTATGTTAGACCGCTGTGCAGGATAGTGTCACCAAATTCACCCTCTGGGGGCCTCACTCAGACACAAGATATCCAGACTAAATAGACAGGACTTGATTGAATAAACGACAAAGTGTTCTGATTCGGGAACCTATACAGTAATGCCCTAAGTAATCGACTCTTTAACTACAGAAGAATTATGGGTAAATTTTCAGGGGAAAAGGGGAGAGCTTTCCAATGAATGGCAACAAGCCATGTTTCCGACTAAATCCTGAAAAGTTACCCATAATTCTGGTGTAGTTAAAGAGTCGATTACTTAGGGCATTACTATAATTCAGGCAGATTACTCGATCAGACGTGTCAATTATTCCCAAAATTCAATTAGTTCATGTTCGTATCCCTGAGCTCGCCTCCTCAGTCAACTTTAATAAACTTGTTGTGGTAAAGTCTATCTCAAGTACGACCATATATGTGAAAAATTGTCTGTCATAGCACTGTGCAGTAAGTTTCTATATTGGATCGGCTGCTATATTGTTTATTTTAACCCTTTCTTTAGTGAATGGATTGTCCCATTCAGTTATATAAGTATTCAATTGGAATGGTCTATTATTCATTTGGAGGGGTATCCATGATAAAATAGCAAACAACGGACAGCGAATATATGATATGAAGTTCTCCAGTTGAAGTTGGTGATGTTCATCGTTAGTCACCTCGATTATGCATTTTATCTTCTGCAAATTAGGGGACATAGTAACTTCCAAGAAGGGGAAAAAGTAACTAAAAACATTGTTAATTGGAGACTATAAATACTTCACAGATGATGAGGCCTAAGCACAATGAGGTCCCCAGAGGTGAATTTGGTGATGTGTGAAGTAGTATCACTAAATTCACCCTCTGGGGACCTCATTCTTAAAAATGTCAGACACACTATATCCAGGCTTTAACCCTTCAATGACTGGAGCTTCCTGAATATTTTACGAAAACCCTGTTGCATTCTCTTATATATGCGAGTCATCCATAGGGAGCCTCTCATATATCAGAGAATACATTGGCCTAATAATATTTACCTTGACCTTGTAAGCCAGTGCATTTTCTTATATATGCGAGGCATATATAAGAGAATGCACTGGCACATGTTATTTAATGCTGCACTGTGCACAGCTCCTTTCATGAAATGGTTAGCTGCTTTCATGTAATCTTACAAACAGTAACTTATAGACAAGATTTGGTGTCTATACACACTATATAGTATAAAGTGAAGAATGTGTAACTGACTGAAGGCTACTCACATCAGACCGTAAATTGGTAATTACATATCCATGCATTTGAATAGCAATTGCCAATTTTTTTAGAGAATTGATATTTTCAATGGCATTTGATATTATGATAAGCAGATCTCCTACTATAGTGATGAAATTAGTAAAGCCGCCTCTGAGAAAAGCTATCAGATGCGAAGATAGATCATGAGCAGCAAAACAATTTTCTACCAATACGTTCTGAATGAGTTTCAATTTCCTCCACAATTTGCATGGATATTGGCAATTTTCATGAGTTGCTGGCCCATTATCCTAATTGGAGACTTGGCTTTTTAATTTCGAGTTTGTCTCCGTTTGGCATGCTTAAATGCGATAAAGAAAACCCCGAGGCTTGCTCCGAAAAGATAAAACACCATTCAGGAAAACATTTCTTTGATTGGATACCGATTTCATCTGCCACCAAGCGAATTGAAGTTGGCGCCCGTTCATCAGGGGAATTCAATCGGTAGCTTAGGTGAAGAGGTACACTTGACTTACGATTCCTGTTTGATACTGAATGTGAGTTGTTGAGTTATAATAGATGGGTTCGATGAACGAACGACCAACCTTTCACTTGTGGTTATTGCTTCTGTGAGCAAAATTTGAGCTTGGTGGTCCAGTTGGTACAGCGTTTGGCTTGTAGCGTTATTAACAGTGATGTGAGTTTGGTGGCTTAATGCACCGAGGACTTTTCAGTTTCTCAAAAGTATTTAGGTCGCGATAAAACTATGTGTGACTGTTAATCCTAAGGATTCTGGGGGTCAAAGTATGTTGATAAAAAAGTAAATAACATATAAGTTCTCTTATATGTCATTTATGAAGTTTTCAGTTAACCCTTTACCCAACAGAACGGCCCTGTGCCAATGCATTCTCTTATATATGCGAGTCGACCATAGGTCGCCTCGCATATATAAGAGAATGCATTGGCTTAACACATTAAAAATTATAAAATTGTTAAAGAATGTAAGAAAAATGGTAAAAAAAGATTTTTTTTAGGCCAATGCATTCTCTTATATATGCGAGGCGACCTATGGTCGACTCGCATATATAAGAGAATGCATTGGCACAGGGCATAACTGTAACTATCACAATGTGGTCAAGGAGCCGGTTCCAATGATATCCATATTTGTATGGTTCTATTGAGACAGACCGAAGATATTTTAGGCTGTTGAAGCTTTATTTGGCCGGTTTTGGCCGGTTTGTTGGGTAAAGGGTTAATATCATCATACAGAGTACATAGCTTTGAAAATTCTTGAAAGGAAAATATGAACAATGTCAACGAAACCTCTTTTGAAAGCCCTCATGATGCCAAACCTGCAGACCATTGAGATCTGATAATCCATGGTTGAGATAAAAGAGCAGATGGACAACAAAGACTCTTAAGAACGGAAAATGTGAACAACATCAATTAATCCTCTTTTGAAGGCCCTCCTTTCATTGAGATCCAATCACCCATGGTTGAGATATATTAGCGGATGGACAGACGGATGCATGGACTCCTTGACAGACAGTCGCATGTAATCCAGTATACCCCTACCCCCATAATTATCAGAAAAGTCCCAGGAAATACAGCTGTATATAAGAACCATCACTGCGAAAATAAAAAGCACTTATCACTGCGAAAATAAAAAAATTAGCATTTTGTTAGAAGCAAAGGTCTGGTGATCCACTTGATTGTGGCGGGATAAAGAATTCGCAGTTGTGAACATTCTTCACCAGATAATGGAATATCGAACAGTTGATCAATCACGAAGCAATTAAAAAGGCTTTAGTGAATATTTCTCCCTATGATTATTGGCGAGAACCATGCTGGTTAAAACAAGCCATTTCATGGAGAAAATTGGCTGCTTCCTGTTTACGTGGCGATGTCTTTTGCATAACTATGCATTACGCATGTATCAGTGAACCGTGTTATAGGATTCATGTAATTAATCGGAAAGTGGAGGGTGCAGTGCATTATTATATCCCTGATGCAAAGTACAGTAATGCTCTAAATAATCGACTCCTTAACCACAGCAGAATTATGTGTAATTTTTCCGGATTTAGTCTGAAATATGGCTTGTTGCCATTCATCGGAAAGCTCTCATTGAGAGCTTTCCGATGAATGGCAACAAGCCCTATTTCAGACTAAATCCGGAAAAATTACCCATAATTCTGCTGTGATTAAGGAGTCGATTATTTAGGGCATTACTGTATACTGTATTGAACATGGCATCGCAGCATGCCTTGATACCGCAGGCTATAGCATCATCAAATTCACCCTCTGGGAACCTCATTCTGCTGAGGCCTCAACTTCTATGGGAGACCTAGGAACAGATTGAAGTTCCCCAGTTGAAGTTGGTGATATTCACCCATTTAGTCACCTAGATTATGCAATTTATATTCTGCAAATTAGGGGATATAGAAACTGAACAGAAGGGAAAAAGTAACTAAACCAATGTTTAATTTGAGACGAAAGATACTTCCCAGAAGATGAGGCCTAAGCACAACGAGGTCCCCAGATGGTGAATTTAATGATGCTAGCCTGCTGTGCGAGGTAGCGCCACTAAATTCAACCTCTGGGGACCTCATTCTGCAAATGACAGAGAGACTATTCCAAGGCTTACATCCCAGGGTCCGCTATAGGCTCAGTCAGTAAGGTGCATAGCTCATTATTGTCCATTCATTAGATGTCAAGCAATGACAAAGCGGGTTGAATTGACTTTATAACTGTTGATTTGTTATCCACACAAATGGAGTGTCACATGATTGGTAATGTTATGCAGTTATAACATTGCTTAACCCTTTACCCAACAAACCGGCCAAAACCGGCCAAATAAAGCTTCAACAGCCTAAAATATCTTCGGTCTGTCTCAATAGAACCATACAAATATGGATATCATTGGAACCGGCTCCTTGACCACATTGTGATAGTTACAGTTATGCCCTGTGCCAATGCATTCTCTTATATATGCGAGTCGACCATAGGTCGCCTCGCATATATAAGAGAATGCATTGGCCTAAAAAAAATCTTTTTTTAACACTTTTTACCATTTTTTCTTACATTCTTTAACAATTTTATAATTTTTAATGTGTTAAGCCAATGCATTCTCTTATATATGCGAGGCGACCTATGGTCGACTCGCATATATAAGAGAATGCATTGGCACAGGGCCCTTCTGTTGGGTAAAGGGTTAAGGGGTACTGTACATTAAATCTGGCCATTTATGGGACCATCTCCTTTTATACTCAACAGAATATATGGTACAAACACAGGGGCCTCTATATACGCGCCTTCTTCACGTTAATGGAACATTATATAGACAAGGGGCACTGTAGAAATTCAACGTTTCACCATCGCTCGGGAGTCGCACAAATTTAGCCCATTCACCCCAGTAATGATAACGATCATAATATACACAGATGGTTCGGCAAAGAATTCATCTTTCAATAAATACCACAAACTCCCATCAGAAACATTCATACATGTTGCATTTGATAAAATTTTAACCACCGAATATTGTCTCCGGAGAGCGTATTTTTCAGGATTGATCCGGCTCAGTAGCAATGGCCGACATGTGTCTCTAAATTCACCACCCATACAGTTTACTATCATTAAAAATCGGTCAAACGATCAACTAAATATCTGGAACTTAGTGATATCTTGTCGGCTAATAATTTATTTACTGATACAAATCAACACATTGTCAGTAAACAATTTCTATAGAGGAGAAATCTGTCGATAATTCCAACTTAAAAAAAAAGATTTGTCAAGTCACACAGTTCCTAATTTTAATATTCATTGTGACCTGACCTTTCCATGACTGACAAAGTAGAAACAGCCAATCACCGCTCAGTGTTAGAATTGAGGTGAGGTCATATTGAATATTAAAATGAGGACCTCGATTCTAATACTGAGCGGTGATTGGCTGTTTCTACTATGTCAGTCATGGAAAGGTCAGGTCACAATGAATATTAAAATTAGGAACTGTGTGACTTGACAAATTTTTTTTTAAAGTTGGAATTATCGACTCCAGCCATTTATTCATTTTCATTATAATTGGGCAATTTTGTTATCAAAATGTGTAATTACTAAACCGGAAATATTTACTCTATAGACTATATATTACTCCGACGACACCGGTACACTTCTGTTACACGAACTATAGTGACCTTTGAACTTCCCATGATTCTCTTGGATTTCCCATAATTCTAATATCGGGTATAAAAGTATAAAACACTTTTCGCGCCGAAAATATTTACTCGATTTCGAATTTTTCGACATGGCACTTCGATTAAGTTTTCACTTTTTCGACATGGCACTTCGACGCACATTAGGCAATTTCGACGCCCATCGGGCAATTTCGACGCCCATCGGGCAACTTTGACGCCTACATGGGCAACTTAGACGCCTACATGGGCAACTTCGACGCCCATCGGGCAATTTCGACGGCCATCGGGCAACTTCGATGCCTTTTATCGGGCAACTTCGACGCCCATCGGGCAACGTTGACGCCTACATGGGCAACTTCGACGCCTACATGAGCCCATTAGGCGATTTCGACGCCCATCGGGCAATTTCGACGCCCATCGGGCAACTTCGACGCCTTTTACCGGGCAACTTCGACGCCTATCGGGCACTTCGACGCCCATCGGGCAACTTCGACGCCCATCGGGCAACTTCGACGCCCACACGGGTAACTTTGACGCCAATCGGGCAACTTCAACGCCCACATGGGCAACTTCGACGGGTGTTATTGACGTCCCACATGTATTATTGACGTCTCACAGACAGTTTGACACCCGCCGAGCAATTTTCATGCGAAGACAATTTCGTCCCAGAAACATTGACATTACCCGTATTTTGCGATTAGATGACATTTTGATATGCGACGATATCCACGGTATTTAAAAAACCGTTAAGCCTAAATTTTGGTAATGTACAGTCCTTAAGTTGACTTAACAAGGCAATATATTCAGCAATGCTATCAGTGTACACAATTATACCGACAATTAAATGTCACGTATAGCAATTCAAACTGTAATTATTGGACATTTATGCTTGTTTAAATCTACTATCCGACTCGAAATTGCAGTTCCGAAACAACTTGTAGCCAACCTACATGTACAACATTACTTCAACAACTCGAAAGTTTTATATGGAAACTTTGTAATTGAAAAATTAACTTTGAATCTTGAGGTACATGTACATTGTAACATTCGTACTTCTATAATAGCAAACTGTTACCCTTGTAACACTCGTACTTCTATAACAGAAACACTACTACCTTGTGATGTAATTCGGAGCATCAATATAGATATCAATATACATGTATATATAGATATATATACAATTGCAAAAGAAGTGAATGCCTCACATTGCTCTCAACTGGATCACGTTACTGACCGCAATTAAAGATACATACTCTAAACTATTTTGTAACGCTCCTAAATTTATATAATATCGTTCACAGTGGTTAACCGTAAGTGTTGGCATTAAATCATACCTGACAAAATTAATGACAACCAAACCATATTTTGTAGAAATATTGTTAGAATCTGATGATACGCGACCACCGAATCGAATCGTCCCATTCCAGTGCATTTTTAGCATAAATATGGACTTTATCCTGTATAACATAAACAGTTTTTCTTTATCAGCTTACAGCTGAATCTGTATTAACTATTCAATCAAATAGAATCACTTGACCAATTGGAACATGCATTCAGGTTTAGTGATGGTGTATTCCCAAGACATGCATTTACATTGATGTAGATCAGTTCTTGGTAATATATTCAACGTACACATATATATCCTATCACATAAGTATGACGTTGATAAACAACATTGCTGTAATATATAGTATGTTCCGCCATTGTATCATATTTTGTTTCGTTCGAAGTCTATAATGCCAAGGTATAGGAGTAGATGAGAATTTGTTCTCTCAGTTTACTGATATTAAGTTCCGACTTTTACATATTGTAACTCGATTAGCTCTACATTCTTACATACACCTGTTGAATTCTACCACACAAAACAAAGATACTAGGGTTTTAAAATCATCTTTTTAATGTGTGAAACATCGCATTGAATAATTAATTTATATATGGAATATATTGACAATCAGTCTGTGTGTGTAACGCTTACAGTATAAGTCTCTATTTATAGTGTACCCTTCCCCAATTGGTATTATGATGACTCTTGTCAATTAGATTGGATCATTCATTGTTCATCAAATTATGTAGAGTACTTTCTGGTAAAGGATTGAAATATATTTGCTGTTGTGGAAGTACATATTTATACTCATATATATTGAATCATGTTTGACTGTTGAATTATTATATAATTTAATACTTATGTCTCCTCCAATTGTCCCTTTTAGGAGATAGTGTGAACCGCATCTCCTCCCAGAGTGATCAGAGGCCCAGATGACTCCTCTGACCTTTGGGCCCCTCTCCAAGAATGCATCATTATGAATTTCTGGCGGCCGTTGGCTTGGCAGAAGTTGGAGAATTCATAATCATTTCATGTGTAAAAGGTAGAGTGCAAGCATGAGGAGGAGAGAAAAGTGAGAGTAAGGTTTCATTATTGTTCACATGTTTAATGTATGTTTGTTGGGAGATCAGATCTCAATAAATAATATTATGGGCATTCCGTCTTTGTCATAATTTCCATATGGAGTGGTTCTAATTAATAGTGAAGGGCATAGTAATTGGGCAATTTTGTTATCAAAATGTGTAATTACTAAACCGGAAATATTTACTCTATAGACTATATATTACTCCGACGACACCGGTACACTTCTGTTACACGAACTATAGTGACCTTTGAACTTCCCATGATTCTCTTGGATTTCCCATAATTCTAATATCGGGTATAAAAGTATAAAACACTTTTCGCGCCGAAAATATTTACTCGATTTCGAATTTTTCGACATGGCACTTCGATTAAGTTTTCCCACCCACCCTATTCCCCTTTTTTCTAATTTAGATAAGTTTTAGATGATTGTTCACGGTAATTCGCTTACCGCTAGAATAATGGTTATTATTTGAGATTTTGTCTCTGTTCTGATTACATAATATTAATAATATGTGTTATATATTTATGTGGGTAGAAGTTGGAGAATTCATAATCATTTCATGTGTAAAAGGTAGAGTGCAAGCATGAGGAGGAGAGAAAAGTGAGAGTAAGGTTTCATTATTGTTCACATGTTTAATGTATGTTTGTTGGGAGATCAGATCTCAATAAATAATATTATGGGCATTCCGTCTTTGTCATAATTTCCATATGGAGTGGTTCTAATTAATAGTGAAGGGCATAGTAATTACCATTTTGTTAGCATCGTTCATTGAGCACATGAGTGTATTTTGTCCTAAAATGAGCTGTAGTCATTAACAGATACAAGCAATCGTTTATAAATATTTATACTTAACCCTTTACCCAACAGAACGGCCCTGTGCCAATGCATTCTCTTATATATGCGAGTCGACCATACGTCGCCTCGCATATATAAGAGAATGCATTGGCTTAACACATTAAAAATTATAAAATTGTTAAAGAATGTAAGAAAAAATGGTAAAAAGTGTTAAAAAAAGATTTTTTTTAGGCCAATGCATTCTCTTATATATGCGAGGCGACCTATGGTCGACTCGCATATATAAGAGAATGCATTGGCACAGGGCATAACTGTAACTATCACAATGTGGTCAAGGAGCCGATTCCAATGATATCCATATTTGTATGGTTCTATTGAGACAGACCGAAGATATTTTAGGCTGTTGAAGCTTTATTTGGCCGGTTCTGGCCGGTTTGTTGGGTAAAGGGTTAATATCATCATACAGAGTACATAGCTTTGAAAATTCTTGAAAGGAAAATATGAACAATGTCAACGAAACCTCTTTTGAAAGCCCTCATGATGCCAGACCTGCAGACCATTGAGATCTGATAATCCATGGTTGAGATAAAAGAGCAGATGGACAACAAAGACTCTTAAGAACGGAAAATGTGAACAACATCAATTAATCCTCTTTTGAAGGCCCTCCTTTCATTGAGATCCAATCACCCATGGTTGAGATATATTAGCGGATGGACAGACGGATGCATGGACTGCTTGACAGACAGTCGCATGTAATCCAGTATACCCCTACCCCCATAATTATCAGAAAAGTCCCAGGAAATACAGCTGTATATAAGAACCATCACTGCGAAAATAAAAAGCACTTATCACTGCGAAAATAAAAAAATTAGCATTTTGTTAGAAGCAAAGGTCTGGTGATCCACTTGATTGTGGCGGGATAAAGAATTCGCAGTTGTGAACATTCTTCACCAGATAATGGAATATCGAACAGTTGATCAATCACGAAGCAATTAAAAAGACTTTAGTGAATATTTCTCCCTATGATTATTGGCGAGAACCATGCTGGTTAAAACAAGCCATTTCATGGAGAAAATTGGCAGCTTCCTGTTTACGTGGCCATGTCTTTTGCATAACTATGCATTACGCATGTATCAGTGAACCGTGTTATAGGATTCATGTAATTAATCTGAAAGTGGAGGGTACAGTGCATTATTATATTCATCCCTGATGCAAAGTACAGTAATGTTCTAAATAATCGACTCCTTAACCACAGCAGAATTATGTGTAATTTTTCCGGATTTAGTCTGAAATATGGCTTGTTGCCATTCATCGGAAAGCTCTCATTGAGAGCTTTCCGATGAATGGCAAGCCCTATTTCAGACTAAATCCGGAAAAATTACCCATAATTCTGCTGTGATTAAGGAGTCGATTATTTAGGGCATTACTGTATACTGTATTGAACATGGCATCCCAGCATGCCTTGATACCGCAGGCTATAGCATCATCAAATTCACCCTCTGGGAACCTCATTCTGCTGAGGCCTCAACTTCTATGGGAGACCTAGGATCAGATTGAAGTTCCCCAGTTGAAGTTGGTGATATTCACCCATTTAGTCACCTAGATTATGCAATTTATATTCTGCAAATTAGGGGATATAGAAACTGAACAGAAGGGAAAAAGTAACTAAACCAATGTTTAATTTGAGACGAAAGATACTTCCCAGAAGATGAGGCCTAAGCACAACGAGGTCCCCAGATGGTGAATTTAATGATGCTAGCCTGCTGTGCGAGGTAGCGCCACTAAATTCAACCTCTGGGGACCTCATTCTGCAAATGACAGAGAGACTATTCCAAGGCTTACATCCCAGGGTCCGCTATAGGCTCAGTCAGTAAGGTGCATAGCTCATTATTGTCCATTCATTAGATGTCAAGCAATGACAAAGCGGGTTGAATTGACTTTATAACTGTTGATTTGTTATCCACACAAATGGAGTGTCACATGATTGGTAATGTTATGCAGTTATAACATTGCTTAACCCTTTACCCAACAAACCGGCCAAAACCGGCCAAATAAAGCTTCAACAGCCTAAAATATCTTCGGTCTGTCTCAATAGAACCATACAAATATGGATATCATTGGAACCGGCTCCTTGACCACATTGTGATAGTTACAGTTATGCCCTGTGCCAATGCATTCTCTTATATATGCGAGTCGACCATAGGTCGCCTCGCATATATAAGAGAATGCATTGGCCTAAAAAAAATCTTTTTTTAACACTTTTTACCATTTTTTCTTACATTCTTTAACAATTTTATAATTTTTAATGTGTTAAGCCAATGCATTCTCTTATATATGCGAGGCGACCTATGGTCGACTCGCATATATAAGAGAATGCATTGGCACAGGGCCCTTCTGTTGGGTAAAGGGTTAAGGGGTACTGTACATTAAATCTGGCCATTTATGGGACCATCTCCTTTTATACTCAACAGAATATATGGTACAAACACAGGGGCCTCTATATACGCGCCTTCTTCACGTTAATGGAACATTATATAGACAAGGGGCACTGTAGAAATTCAACGTTTCACCATCGCTCGGGAGTCGCACAAATTTAGCCCATTCACCCCAGTAATGATAACGATCATAATATACACAGATGGTTCGGCAAAGAATTCATCTTTCAATAAATACCACAAACTCCCATCAGAAACATTCATACATGTTGCATTTGATAAAATTTTAACCACCGAATATTGTCTCCGGAGAGCGTATTTTTCAGGATTGATCCGGCTCAGTAGCAATGGCCGACATGTGTCTCTAAATTCACCACCCATACAGTTTACTATCATTAAAAATCGGTCAAACGATCAACTAAATATCTGGAACTTAGTGATATCTTGTCGGCTAATAATTTATTTACTGATACAAATCAACACATTGTCAGTAAACAATTTCTATAGAGGAGAAATCTGTCGATAATTCCAACTTAAAAAAAAAGATTTGTCATGTCACACAGTTCCTAATTTTAATATTCATTGTGACCTGACCTTTCCATGACTGACAAAGTAGAAACAGCCAATCACCGCTCAGTGTTAGAATTGAGGTGAGGTCATATTGAATATTAAAATGAGGACCTCGATTCTAATACTGAGCGGTGATTGGCTGTTTCTACTATGTCAGTCATGGAAAGGTCAGGTCACAATGAATATTAAAATTAGGAACTGTGTGACTTGACAAATTTTTTTTTAAAGTTGGAATTATCGACTCCAGCCATTTATTCATTTTCATTATAATTACCATTTTGTTAGCATCGTTCATTGAGCACATGAGTGTATTTTGTCCTAAAATGAGCTGTAGTCATTAACAGATACAAGCAATCGTTTATAAATATTTATACTTAACCCTTTACCCAACAGAACGGCCCTGTGCCAATGCATTCTCTTATATATGCGAGTCGACCATAGGTCGCCTCGCATATATAAGAGAATGCATTGGCTTAACACATTAAAAATTATAAAATTGTTAAAGAATGTAAGAAAAAATGGTAAAAAGTGTTAAAAAAAGATTTTTTTTAGGCCAATGCATTCTCTTATATATGCGAGGCGACCTATGGTCGACTCGCATATATAAGAGAATGCATTGGCACAGGGCATAACTGTAACTATCACAATGTGGTCAAGGAGCCGATTCCAATGATATCCATATTTGTATGGTTCTATTGAGACAGACCGAAGATATTTTAGGCTGTTGAAGCTTTATTTGGCCGGTTCTGGCCGGTTTGTTGGGTAAAGGGTTAATATCATCATACAGAGTACATAGCTTTGAAAATTCTTGAAAGGAAAATATGAACAATGTCAACGAAACCTCTTTTGAAAGCCCTCATGATGCCAGACCTGCAGACCATTGAGATCTGATAATCCATGGTTGAGATAAAAGAGCAGATGGACAACAAAGACTCTTAAGAACGGAAAATGTGAACAACATCAATTAATCCTCTTTTGAAGGCCCTCCTTTCATTGAGATCCAATCACCCATGGTTGAGATATATTAGCGGATGGACAGACGGATGCATGGACTGCTTGACAGACAGTCGCATGTAATCCAGTATACCCCTACCCCCATAATTATCAGAAAAGTCCCAGGAAATACAGCTGTATATAAGAACCATCACTGCGAAAATAAAAAGCACTTATCACTGCGAAAATAAAAAAAATTAGCATTTTGTTAGAAGCAAAGGTCTGGTGATCCACTTGATTGTGGCGGGATAAAGAATTCGCAGTTGTGAACATTCTTCACCAGATAATGGAATATCGAACAGTTGATCAATCACGAAGCAATTAAAAAGACTTTAGTGAATATTTCTCCCTATGATTATTGGCGAGAACCATGCTGGTTAAAACAAGCCATTTCATGGAGAAAATTGGCAGCTTCCTGTTTACGTGGCCATGTCTTTTGCATAACTATGCATTACGCATGTATCAGTGAACCGTGTTATAGGATTCATGTAATTAATCTGAAAGTGGAGGGTATAGTGCATTATTATATTCATCCCTGATGCAAAGTACAGTAATGTTCTAAATAATCGACTCCTTAACCACAGCAGAATTATGTGTAATTTTTCCGGATTTAGTCTGAAATATGGCTTGTTGCCATTCATCGGAAAGCTCTCATTGAGAGCTTTCCGATGAATGGCAAGCCCTATTTCAGACTAAATCCGGAAAAATTACCCATAATTCTGCTGTGATTAAGGAGTCGATTATTTAGGGCATTACTGTATACTGTATTGAACATGGCATCCCAGCATGCCTTGATACCGCAGGCTATAGCATCATCAAATTCACCCTCTGGGAACCTCATTCTGCTGAGGCCTCAACTTCTATGGGAGACCTAGGATCAGATTGAAGTTCCCCAGTTGAAGTTGGTGATATTCACCCATTTAGTCACCTAGATTATGCAATTTATATTCTGCAAATTAGGGGATATAGAAACTGAACAGAAGGGAAAAAGTAACTAAACCAATGTTTAATTTGAGACGAAAGATACTTCCCAGAAGATGAGGCCTAAGCACAACGAGGTCCCCAGATGGTGAATTTAGTGATGCTAGCCTACTGTGCGAGGTAGCGCCACTAAATTCAACCTCTGGGGACCTCATTCTGCAAATGACAGAGAGACTATTCCAAGGCTTACATCCCAGGGTCCGCTATAGGCTCAGTCACTAAGGTGCATAGCTCATTATTGTCCATTCATTAGATATCAAGCAATGACAAAGCGGGTTCAATTGACTTTATAACTGTTGATTTGTTATACACACAAATGGAGTGTCACATGATTGGTAATGTTATGCAGTTATAACATTGCTTAAGGGGTACTGTACATTAAATCTGGCCATTTATGGGACCATCTCCTTTTATACTCAACAGAATATATGGTACAAACACAGGGGCCTCTATATACGCGCCTTCTTCACGTTAATGGAACATTATATAGACAAGGGGCACTGTAGAAATTCAACGTTTCACCATCGCTCGGGAGTCGCACAAATTTAGCCCATTCACCCCAGTAATGATAACGATCATAATATACACGGATGGTTCGGCAAAGAATTCATCTTTCAATAAATACCACAAACTCCCATCAGAAACATTCATACATGTTGCATTTGATAAAATTTTAACCACCGAATATTGTCTCCGGAGAGCGTATTTTTCAGGATTGATCCGGCTCAGTAGCTATGGCCGACATGTGTCTCTAAATTCACCACCCATACAGTTTACTATCATTAAAAATCGGTCAAACGATCAACTAAATATCTGGAACTTAGTGATATCTTGTCGGCTAATAATTTATTTACTGATACAAATCAACACATTGTCAGTAAACAATTTCTATAGAGAAGAAATCTGTCAATAATTCCAACTTAAAAAAAAAGATTTGTCAAGTCACACAGTTCCTAATTTTAATATTCATTGTGACCTGACTTTTCCATGACTGACAAAGTAGAAACAGCCAATCACCGCTCAGTGTTAGAATCGAGGTGAGGTCATATTGAATATTAAAATGAGGACCTCGATTCTAATACTGAGCGGTGATTGGCTGTTTCTACTATGTCAGTCATGGAAAGGTCAGGTCACAATGAATATTAAAATTAGGAACTGTGTGACTTGACAAATGTTTTTTTAAAGTTGGAATTATCGACTCCAGCCATTTATTCATTTTCATTATAATTACCATTTTGTTAGCATTGTTCATTGAGCACATGAGTGTATTTTGTCCTAAAATGAGCTGTAGTCATTAACAGATACAAGCAATCATTTATAAATATTTATACTTAAAGGGGTGCTGTACACTAAATCCGGTCATTTATGAGACTGAACAGAATATAAGCAACAAATGAATGAATTTGAGCCCGCATGGATGAGTCATTATCTCATTTTGATTGTAATTACCATGGTGTTTGTATCATTCTTAAAGCACACGAACATATTTTTGCACTAATCCATGGCTCAAATTCATTCATTTGTTGCATATATATATTCTGTTGAGTATAAAAGGAGATGGTCCCATAAATGGCTGGATTTACTGTACAGTCCCCCTTCAACAGGGGTTGGTGGTTTCTATCAATATCTATGAGAGTGCACCAGTCATATTTCCTTTCTGACAGTCACAGGCTGGGTACCAGCCAGGGTTTTCTATATATAACACAGGTTTTTCCAGCAAAAATGGCGAGATCGACCCCCCCCCCAAATCCGATCCCAAGCCTGAGTTTAGTGTGCCTGTCATTTGCAGAATGAGGTCCCCAGAGGGTGAATTTAGTGATGCTATCCTACACAGTGGGCTAGCATCACCAAATTCACCCTCTGGGGACCTCATTCTGCATGGCCTCATCTTCTATGGGAGACATATAGACTCAGATTGAAGTTACTAAATGGTGAATATTGTGATGTACACCCATTGCAAACCTTGATTATGCATGTCTGCCAATTTGGGGATATAGAGAAACTAAACTAAAAAAGAAATAGAATCTATGTTAAGAAGTTTCTACAGAAATTTGATAATAAAGAAACTTTCCAGAGAAGGTGAGGTTAAGCAGAATGAGGTCCCCAAAAAGTGAATTTAGTGATGATAGCCCGCTATGTGGGATAGCGTTACTAAATTCACCATCTGGGGACCTCATTCTGCCAATAACAGGCTCACTAAACTCAGACTTGTTCGTCCCCTCAATCAAAAACACTGAAACTACATTCAATTCTTATATTCATATAGCTTTTTTCTAATTAATTTCTATAAACTCAGCTTTGTTTTCTGAAATCCATCTGCAGTTTGGTTATTATACCATGCATTGATGTAATCCCAACATTCTACCTGTGAATTATCGATCAATTAATCTATGGCTAAGCACTAAAAAAATAAGTTCAGTTTTTCTATCTACCGCATTTAATAGTCATCTAACTATAGGTCAACAAGATGTGACATTAATTTGTGTTATGGTGTGTTTTACTGGGATATAAAACACATGACCCAACTGGTAGTTGACCAATCATCAAACAGGAATTAGTGTTAATGTGTAAATAATTAATAGTTAATGACAAGAGCTTCTGTCTGTGAAATGATTGTTTTACCCAGATATTTCTACAAACTGTGACAGGAAATGTTACTATATTTAGTACAGTAAAAACATATTTGGTTGAAACTCTTATCTTTTTAAACACTTTTAAGTGAAATATGTGTAGCATGGCCATATGCCCCCTTGCTTGATCAAGGTGGTTAAAGGTTGGTAGGTGTACCTTTAGTGTCAGGGTACATGTACTTAAGTTACAAGCTCCAAATTATACTTCTGAAATGCCATTAACCTCCCTGTATCATGAGATGTTTTGCAATTGTGTCAAGTATATTGAAGTATTAAGGCAATTTAAGCTACAATGTAAATGATTTTGTACTAAGTTAGTCTGTCAAATTGTTAATAGGGGAACCAATAAATCATGGAATTGACTTCTTAACTTTCAGAGGTTGGCACCAGGCTCCATAGGGAACCAAGAATGGGCCATAAATATTCATCAGTATTAATAATTACATTAGAATCTTGTTTCCGTTTTCACTATAATTGCCCCTTGAATGTTCAAATCACCCTGGGGGCATGGTATGTCCAATTGCCCTTTTCACCCCTTCCTATACGCATTTGGAACACCGTGTCTCTTTCCGCCAGGAACCAACATTTGTTCACTTCTCCCTAATTTTATCTTTAAGGGAGAAGTGACTTCTCTTTCATATATGTCCCCACAGCATATTTAAACTGTATTTTCTAATTATAATGGTGTCCTTATTCATTATATATCATTCTACAAATGGGATATTGTATTGCATAATACTTATTGGATCATAGAAGGATGATGTTGGGGTGTAAATTGAGCTTGAGCCATTATATGACTTCTGCATGACAACAGTTCACTTCTCCCTAATAATAAAATAGGGAGAATTGACTTCTCCCAATATGAAACCTCTAACATTGAGTCTTATTTTGTGGTTTATCATACAACAATAAACCAATCACCGAACAATTGTAGAAGGGTTGCTTCATCAGAAGGGCACATTCCAAGAGGATTAGCTATGTAAACACCACTACCACCCCACTATATACGGGTGATCCCTCACCCATCAATACTAATGCTATCAGATTAACAGCATCTTAATAAAGGTGTTAACTTTTCCTAGACCTTATAAAACACCACTAATATATAATCATATCGTGAGAGTTTCATGAAATGAATGGTATTGATTGACCAATATTTTTCAACATTTTTGAGGAATTAAAATGTGACTTGCCAAAACTTTTGCCAAATGAAAATATTTTTTGCCAAATGTTAATTTTTTTTGCCATTGGCAAATTTGGCGAGTGGCAGCGCGAACCCTGAACTCTAGGCTGGTGCCTGATTTCCGCCAATCTGTTGAAAGTTATATACAGGCTTTATAAAAAAAACAAAAAACAATTGCTAGATCGATTGTCAGATTGGTTGAGCCCAGATTGTATTAGTAGATGGGTTACCTGAAAGGAATTCGCTGGGAGAATCGCAAATATGAGAAAATGCACTGACACAGGATCTTTAATGCTGCACCAGCGCAGTTTCAATCATGAAAGGGTTAATAGGGCTAGCACCATTAACTATTTATTTAATGAAGGCTATCTCTTAAAATTTATGAGGTCGTCCAGGTGTAATGACCAAGTCTCATGAGTGGATGTCATTTAAGCGACAGAATATCACACGCTACACGTGACAACGCCATATATCACACAGTCCCTGGGTTCCCCCATATCACCTATTAACTTGGTTAGCATCAGTCCCAATATCATTCCCCAAGCTACTAACTCCTTCTCAGATTACAAATCATAGTATTCATTTTGACTGCTACTGGGGCAAGTGTTCTGTGTCATTTCGCTATATGGGACAGAACATTCACATACAGTAATGCCCTAAGTAATCGACTCCTTAACCACAGCAGAATTATGGGTAACTTTTCAGGATTTAGTCGGAAATATGGCTTGTTGCCATTCATCGAAAAGCTCTCCCCAAGAGCTTTCCGATGAATGGCAACAAGCCATATTTCCAACTAAAGTCGATTACTTAGGGCATTACTGTACTATGGCAAGCTTAAGAACACACTCTGTTTAAACAATTTACATACACTACCAGCCATATTTTTGTACTCTTGTCATATTTCTCGGAAGTCTAACTTCGGATGACGGCTTCCTTGAAACCACATGATGCTGTGTGATGTAAATCATATCGATTGGAAACTTTCATCCTTTTGACTGATTTCCGACTTGGAATCCCAAGGTTCAGAAATAGAAACTTCTCGACAGGTAATTAGACCCACAATTATTATGTGGGTCAGACAAATGAGTATTATGTCGGTCAGACAACAGACAAAAAAAAAACGATTATTATGCGGGTCAGATAAATGATTATTATGTGGGTCAGACAAATGATTAGTATGTGGGTCAGACAAATAATTATTATGTGAGTCAGACCTACAATTATTATGTGTTTATCTGTCATGATTGTGGCGAGTTTAAAAATATATCATCCTCATGTCCGATTGAGCCAAAATTTTCACCATGTCCTGAAGCATATCTTTGCAAAATTTCAGGCCAATCAGTACTAGAAGAACTGAGATATAATGCATTTCCCAAAGGTGATCAAGGCAATATTTTTACTGATATAATACGTACAAAACATTTCAGAGGCATAAGTGCCAAGCTAAATTCCGGCCAAACTCTGAGTACCACTTGCCGGCTTTCTTTATCCCTTTGAGTGCCAGGGGCAGATATTATCGGCCCTAAACCTACACAATAAGTCTGTTAAATAATATAATAAAATATATTAAAATTGTAAAAAATTGTAAAAAAATAAAAAAAAAAAAAAAATTGTTAAGCCAATGCATTCTCTTATATATGCGAGGCAACCTATGGTCGACTCGCATATATAAGAGAATGCATTGGCACAGGGTATATGGGTTGATACAAAAATCGGACCTGGCACTCAAAGGGTTAAATATATGTAGTCTTTACTATAGTTTTATTTGAAGGTGTCTTCACTTCCACTTTGGTTGCGATAAGGAAATCAATATTAATTTTATTTAACCCCAACTGTTTCAAGATTGTTTTCCTTGCTAAACTGAGATTATGTGATTAAATGGATCTCAGAATCATTGCAATTCTAAACAAAATTTGTTAACTTCGTCCACTAAATTCAATTCGAGCCTCGTTAAAACTTAGCTCAAATAAAATTTACTACACTTGGTATATAAATTTTGTATAGAATTGCAGCTCATGAGAGTGAAAATAAGAACAAACACATTGGATCTTTTCAGTGATGATAGATTTTCAGAATTTTTAAATCGTCATAACCTACCCACTGCGAAGACGTTATGTCCGTTTAAGTAGGGTTTAAGTAGGCTTCCATGCATGAATGTGACATCTATAGAGTATTGCCATTGATGGTCAGTATTGTTAGTGATAGAAAAGGTCAAAATCAAGAAAATAATACATTTGGATTCGGCAAATGAGATTGCAGTGGGCGGGTTGCCAGAAACAGGGGTCAATTTTATTTTTTCCCCAATCGATGAATTCTAGTTTCGCATTTCAACCAATTACAGAATCAGTCAATCGATGCATGATATTCCATTTTTTATGAGTCAAATTAATGCAGGAATAATTCTCACAGATTCCCATTTGGAGGCACATTGACGTCAACTGCATACAAATATTTCTTTCCACTCCCACAGACCTCGAAGACTGCCTCCCATGGATTGCCATTTAAACAAAAAATGCTGTGTTTTAATAGTATTTGTGCTCGATTTTAATGGAGAAATTGATGCATTTAGAGTGGGTTTTCAATATCGTTAATGATTTAATGATTTGGAAGAATTTCCTTTTGAACATTCGTCTCCATCTGATAAAAGGCAGCTAAAAGATCATCATAATCAATTCTTGCATATTACAGGGGAAATATTTCTCAGTTCTATCATAGCTCTATCAGGTAGAAGAAGTTACATTCGATCTCTCATAGTCTGTTTTTAGGATGAAAATGGTCAATTTTAGTCCAAAAAATGATTAAAATTGGATGTTTTGTGAATGCAAACCAAGGGGCTCTAACTCCATGATTAAATGTACAAACAAACTAAATTACAGACATTTCTTTACGCTATACATACAATCAACTCCTTAACCACAGCAGAATTATTGGTAATTTTTAAGGATTTAGTCAGAAATATAGCTTGTTGCCATTCATCAGAAAGCTCTCACCGAGAGCTTTCCGATGAATGGCAATAAGCCATATTTCCAACTAAATCCTGAATCACCAATATGCTTTCCGATGAATCGCAACAAGCCATATTTCCGACTAAATCCTGAAAAATTACCCATAATTCTGCTGTGGTAAAGGAGTCAATTATTTAGGGCATTACAATATCTGTCTGAAATAAAAATGATTCATGGGACTTACGCCAAGGTTAACTTAACCCTTCCATGACTGGAGCTTCCTATAATTTTGCTGAAATCCTGTGCCAATGCATTCTCTTATATATGCGAGTCTCCCATATAGGGAGCCTCGCATATATAAGAGAATGCATTGGCCTGACAATATTTACTTTGACCTTGTAAGCCAGTCAGCATTCTCTTATATATGCGAGACTCCCTATGGGAGACGTACTCATGTATATAATAGAATGCACTGGCACAGGATATTTAATGCTCCATCAGTGCAGCTCATGAAAGGGTTAATCGTCATCGTATACATTGGAATAGTTTATTATTCATCTGGAGGGATGTTCAGGATATATGAGCAGATGACAAGATAATACAAAGTGCAGAAGGATACCTATTAACCCTTTACCCAACAAACCGGCCAAAACCGGCCAAATAAAGCTTCAACAGCCTAAAATATCTTCGGTCTGTCTCAATAGAACCATACAAATATGGATATCATTGGAACCGGCTCCTTGACCACATTGTGATAGTTACAGTTATGCCCTGTGCCAATGCATTCTCTTATATATGCGTGTCGACCATAGGTCGCCTCGCATATATAAGAGAATGCATTGGCCTAAAAAAAAAATCTTTTTTTAACACTTTTTACCATTTTTTCTTACATTCTTTAGCAATTTTATAATTTTTAATGTGTTAAGCCAATGCATTCTCTTATATATGCGAGGCGACCTATGGTCGACTCGCATATATAAGAGAATGCATTGGCACAGGGCCCTTCTGTTGGGTAAAGGGTTAAGAAAGTATTAATGCCAATCAAAATTAGTCATGTACAGTAATGCTCTAAATAATCGACTCCTTAACCACAACAGAATTATGGGTAACTTTTCAGGATTTAGTCGGAAATATGGCTTATTACCATTCATCGGAAAGCTTTCACCGAGAGCTTTCCGATGAATGGCAACAAGCCATATTTCCAACTAAATCCTGAAAAGTTACCCATAATTCTGCTGTGGTTAAGGAGTCGATTGTTTAGGGCATTACTGTAGCTTATACCAAGGAGAGTACATGTAGCTCAGTATAGATTTGAAGTTCATGGAGTACCCCATCCCAAATTGCTGGAAGTTGTGTATTGTTACCTATATCATTATATACATTGTATACTATTTAAATTGACTGGGGAAATCAAAGAGTTGAAGTACTAATTACAGTAATCCCCTAAATAAACGACTCCTTAACCACAGCAGAATTATAGGTAACTTTTCAGGATTTATTCGGAAATATGGCTTGTCGCCATTCATCGGAAAGCTCTCAGTGAGAGCTTTCCGATGAATGACATCAAGCCATATTTCCGACGAAATCATGAAAAATGACCCATAATTCTGCTGTGGTTAAGGAGTCGATTATTTAGAGCATTACTGTACAACATCAAACACGTTGTTTATGATGTCTTTAATTTTTGTCCGTAGCATCATAAGGAATACTAACAATATTATTCTGCAGAAAACTAGTGACCATGAAATAACTGACCATCACCCCCTGCAGACCATTTGAACCAAGTCCAATAGAAGTCATTTGAGATAAAATGAAGTGTTGACAGGATGACAGATACGGGCCCCACACAGATGACAGAATACTCATTCATCACATAGGTCCTTGTTGCCCGACTGTCTGAGAGTGCCAATTGAGACAAGACCAAGTAGGGAATTGCCTGGCTATGGAGAATTAACAAGGTGATAGAAGGGACTAATGGTTTCATGAGAATTGTGTCCATGAATACTGAGATATCATCTTGAGCGGCTGACATGGGTTTCATGACCTCTGTGAGTGTCTTCATCATCAGACTGTCCTTGTAATGCCATCAAGATTATCTACTTCAATGTATCTCATAATGTTAATATGGGCCTGGGGAAAGAGAGTCACAAATTGTATCTGAGGTCATAATTATATTACTAGTAAATGTTTTATAATATATACCATGGTATTTGTTAAGACTTAGATCTAAAATATAGAAATATCAAAGTTTATAGGCAGAAAAATATTTAAATTAAAAATATGGTATACGGTAGAATTTTGGCACAGCTGTATGTTACATGTTCCTGTCAGGCATGTAAAAATATGGTGTTAAATATATTGTACACCTGTGCGTGTACACACAGGCCACTGGTTTATATATTTATATTTATTTTTTTGAAAGACAGCAAAATACAGAAGGTTCAACCTTTGAAGAAAAAATCTTCATCGTGGGTCAATACAAAGATATTATTATGTTGACAATGTTCTTGACTATGTCCTCAACTCTCACCTTATTACTTACCCGACTGTCTGAGAGCGCCAATTGATATGAGACCAAGTAGGGCATTGCCTGACTACGGAGAATATTAACATGGTGATAGAAGGAACTAATGCACTGAGGGGGACTGTGACGCGAGAAATTTTTTGCGTCCGATAAATGCTATGGTGCACGAAGCTCCAGTGCAGTTCCCGTAAAAATGTTTTTTTTTTCCTGCCATTTTATGAAGAACCACATGAGACAGGACCACAAACTGAATGGTAACGACTACCAAAGGTAATACTTCCATTATAGAATAACTGTGTACTCAAGAGAGCGCACTGAAGCTGGAATATAAAGTCGTGACTGTTTCCCCATTGGTTTATCATGTAAAAATCTATATGCAATTAAATGCTCATACTCGCATCAACATTTTATGAAATATACAATATTGAAATCTCTTTATTTACTGAAAGAAAGTTCAGATTCCAATAGAAGCTGTGTATCCTGAAATGGGCACATGAAAATCATTACAGCTATTCTCTCTGTTAATCACTACAGCTATTCTCTGCTCGTTTCCAATATTTTCTCTACAGTTCTGTGTTGATATGAAACTTCGAATTTCGCTCTCTGAGACTGTTCTGAGCATATTTTTCAATGATGAATAATGATTCTTCTAATCATAGGCCTGTTGTGATAAAATAATACCGTTATTCATCCATTATATCATCGCTTATCAGAC
Source organism: Siphonodentalium dalli (assembly GCA_032622095.1). Taxonomy (NCBI): domain Eukaryota; kingdom Metazoa; phylum Mollusca; class Scaphopoda; order Gadilida; family Siphonodentaliidae; genus Siphonodentalium; species Siphonodentalium dalli. Next base: position 271,778,451 of record CP136064.1, on the reverse strand, counting down.
CACTTTAAAGTGATATGGGCTTTTGGTGACAATCGGATGAGAGAAGAGTAAAATCCAAGAAGGCTACCTGCGGTAATGGTTTTCATCAAAATCGTTCAAATTTGATAGCTCCCATCTGGAGGTGGTCCTAAATATGGCTGTAAATTGTTAAAACAATTCTCCAATAAATGTGGGCTGCAGGGTGTATTGATTGATTCAAATTTTAAATCCAAGATGGCTACTGGGGGCCATGGTTTTTAATGAATTTTGAAAAAAACCAATGGCTCCCATCTAGAGGTCACCCCGAAGATCCATCTGAAGGTTGGTGATGATGGAATGAAAATTGACCTGTAAGGTGTGCTAAAGGAAATTGTTGACAAACGCAAACACGGACGGATAGATGCCAACCCATGACAATAACTCAAACTCATACAATTCTCATGAAACCATTAGTACCTTCTATCAACTTGTTAATTCTCTATAGTCAGGTTATGCCCTACTTGGTCTCATATCAATTGGCGCTCTTAGACAGTCGGGCAAGTACAAGGTGATTTCAATAGAATTGAGGACGAAGTCAAGAACATTGTCAACGTATTATCTTTGTATTGAACCACGATATAGAGCTCTTTCCATCAATGTATCACATTATTATAATCAATAAATTTGAAAAATGATCAAGGAAATATGGGTTGATACAAAAAAAAATCGGACTTGGCACTGAAAGGGTTAAAAGGCCACATTTCCTTTTTCCATGAGGTATTCCAGTTTTCCAGCCAACCGGATTATAACTGTTTGTGCCCTAAAAGGCCAACCGGGTTCGAAGTGTTAAATACCTAGAAGGTCTACATGTACATGTATAATATAACATCTATGAAGATGCAAGTGTAGGCAGACCTGAGAATAAGGTGTCTGTCATTGCAGAATGAGGCTCCCAGAGGGTGAATTTAGTGATGCTATCCCGCATATCAGGCTAGCATCACTAAATTCACCCTCTGGGGACCTCATTCAGTGTTTTTGATTGAGGGGACGAACAAGTCTGAGTTTAGTGAGCCTGTTATTGGCAGAATGAGGTCCCCAGATGGTGAATTTAGTAACGCTATCCCACATAGCGGGCTATCATCACTAAATTCACTTTTTGGGGACCTCATTCTGCTTAACCTCACCTTCTCTGGAAAGTTTCTTTATTATCAAATTTCTAAAGAAATTTCTTCACACAGATTCTATTTCTTTTTTAGTTTAGTTTCTCTAAATCCCAAAATTGGCAGACAACACATTGCATAATCGAGGTTCCCAATGGGTGTACATCACAATATTCACCACTTAGGAACTTCAATCTGAGTCTATGTCTCCCGTGGCAGATGAGGCCATGCAGAATGTAGTCCCCACAGGGTGAATTTGGTGATGCTAGCCGCTATGTGGGATAGCGTCACTAAATTGACCCTCTGGGGACCTCATTCTGCAAATGATAGGCACCTTATTCTCAGGCCTGCATAGCAACTTCAGACAGAAGGATTGACATTAGCTATATATACCTTGTGGTTTATTGTGACCGAATATAGTGAAATTATATGCCTGCAGACTGTGGAGGGTGGTAAAGTAGTCAGTCCTCCGATATCGCTGATAGATAGATGATGGTAAGAGAGCAATAAATCTACCGTAACTATCAACCACTCCACGATTCACAAGTTTTATGGATTGTGGGGCTATTTAGTAGATGGAGAATGATTGTTCCTAAATGGGATTAATCTTACAGATGGAGTCTAGCTATTCCGAATTACAACAACAACAACATTGTTTTATGAAGCTATTATAATATGAGGCCACATATTATTAGCGGGTTTTTGCTTTTCAGGTTAACTTGTGTAAAATGGAATATGATTTGACTAAGGTTTAATATTTAACAACCAATATTTGGAAATTCCAAAATGGTATAATGATTATATCGCAATATTCCAACACAAAAGCGATGCTATCAAATTCTAATGGATACAAGATTAAAATCAAAGTTATCAAGTCTAACCCCACCACCAAACAGTTTCATCAAATTTGACAACAAGAACTTGAAGAATGATCATTTGAACACAACCACTTGAATGATGCTGGACATTCAGATTTTCTCTAGAGGATTAAAACAAGATGACTCCGCCTCCAGCTGGACTGAATGCTTTTAAAGCGGCATACATTTTCTACCGTTCAGGCATTTCAACTGATGAAAATTCCAACCAAACACCCCCTTCCCATAGTTGTAAATTTTCCAAATAGTAATAATTAGGGCTGCAATGATTCATCGTGAATTCAGTGTATTGCGATACACTTTCAAACGATATGTATATCGTATCATGTCAAGTGTATTGCGATACAGGAATTCAAGTAATGTCTGAAGATGGGCAAGTGTAAATAAGCAAAACCTCCAATTATATCTCAAGTTTACATGTGTACTATGTAAATTTGAATGAACTCTATACCTCCAGTTATAAACTTGTTGTTTCTGATAACTCAGGAAGTATTCATTTGGAAACACTAATTTAGTCTATCATGATATGTATCGTATCATTGATCATGTATCGTGATTTGTATTGTATCATGACAAAGTGTATCGTTGCAGCCCTAGTAATCATTTCAGTCCAAAAATTTGACCATGTAAGATAATACAAGTAGTCTATTTTATGTCTAAAAAAATTTCACACTAAATACTTGTTATAAAACTGAACATTAAACTGTGTCATCCATGGAATTTCCAATTTTTGAAAGTTTTGCACATATTGCCATGTGCCTGGCCCCTATCTGTTGCATTTAGGTATATATTACATTGTACATCTACATACTAGTGATTCCCAGAGGAACTGGATACTTCATCTACTCGGAACGCCAACCGGAAATAATCAAATAGGGGAAATCCAGGGAATGCATAAGTCTAACTCGTCAAATTAGATACCGACGGAACTGATCGGAACAAATTGAGTAATCAGAGCACTGGAAACAAAACTAAATTTAAATGCCGATATCTCCGCGGAACAGAAGAACAATCTGTAAATTGTGATTATATTCTTACGGAGAGAAATGTCTCATGGGAAGGCTCCACGACATAGCGTGTAATGGAAATATTCATGAGTTTAAGGCTGCCCCAACAGGTAGCTAAATTACATGACAACTAGTGAATTACTAATATTCCACTTAAGGACAGATTATATGTCTCATTCAGATACCAGTTTTAACAAAATTACTATTGGACCAATTGAAAACACTCTGTTTTGGAAATTTGCATCCTCGTGATTTTCTTCAGCAAATTGATATGCAATATTGTTAGGTTAGTTTGGTAGGAAAGAGATTGGAGACTTAATGTAGTAAGAATACAAACTGATGTAAGTAATGTGTATTCCACATAGGTTTAAAAAAACTGTATTTCTCTTTAAATATATACAGCCCGTAATGTGTGTGATAAGCAAAACATTCAAAGCACGTAATGTGTGTGATAAGCAAAACATTCAACACTGCAAGGCAATTATTTTTGGGAGAGCGATTTAAACACGGCACCACCCATTCAACACCAAAATCTTGAGTGGCGATGATTAACGAAAGCTATTTACCAGTATGTTGTAAACAACATAGTGGCAGTTTTAACAAAATTGCTCTTAGTACAAAGGTAGTGGATTCTCTATCCCCAGTGTTGAGTGTTTTGCTTAATGCACACTCATTACATACTGTACCACAATTTTAAATGTAACATGAAAACTGCGCCTTTAAATACTGAATTGAGAGTGGTTGTACATAGTCATAACCAAAATGTTGATTCATTTATAGTTATACAGTAAAGCCCTAAATAATCAACTCCTTAACCACAGCAGAATTATGGGTAACTTTTCAGGATTTAGTCGGAAATATGGCTTGTTGCCATTCATCGGAAAGCTCTCGGCGAGAGTTTTCCGATGAATGGCAACAAGCCGTATTTCCGACTAAATCCTGAAAAGTTACCCATACTTTTGCTGTGTTTAAGGAGTTGATCATTTAGAGCATTACTGTAGTATAACCGGGTACGTACCCCCTCAGTCTCACAATATCCAAGTACGAAAGTTATAGAAAAAATAATGGATGTTAAATCTAACCTTAAACCGGATATTGTAATTTATGGCAGTCAATACACACAGGGAATATGTAATGGTGCTTCTTGGACAGATTTCCCCAAGAGTTCATGATCATCTTTATGTTTGTCAATAAGACTAAGAGAGAAGGACCCCCCCCCCCCCCCCCACCCATTATCACAATTCAGAAACACGTTTGTTCTTATAATATATATCCATATTAGAGGACATCAGCCCAGGCCTCCACTAGATTCATAAATACGATCTTTTTTGATAACGTGACTTCAGAATACAGATAAGGCCCACCACCACCACCACCCCCCCACCCACCATCACAATTCAGAAACATGTTTGTTCTTATAATATATATCTATATCGTTTGTTCTTATAATATATATCTATATCAGAGAATATCAGCCCCAGTCTTCACCAGATTCATAAACACAATCTTGCCTGTCAACGTGATTAGGCCCACCCCCCCCACCACCATTCAGAAATAAGATCGTTCTAGTAGTCCAGAATGATGACAACATGCAGCCCCGGCCTCCACCAGATTAATAAACATGATCTTTCTTGTTAATGTGATTACAGAATACCAATAAGGCCCTGCATGGTGACCTCCCCCCACCACAATTCAGAATGAGATCGTTCTTGTAGTCCAGAATGAGGACACCTCTGCCAGATTCATAACATGATCTTTCTTGTTAATGTGATTACAGAACACAGATAAGCCCCACCTCCCCCTACCACAATTCAGAAACGAGATCATTCTTGTAGTCCAGAATGAGGATATCAGCCCCGGCCTTCACCAGTTTCATAAACATGATCTTTTTTGTTAATGTGATTACAGAGCACAGATAAGAATCACACCCCCACCCACCACAATTCAGAGACACATCCCCACCCACCACAATTCAGAAACACTTTCGTTCTTGAATCCACGCTAGAGGACATCAGCCCACGGCCTCCACCAGATTCATAAATACAATCTTGATTGTCGATGAGACTGGGACTCTGATAATATGCCATTCAGATTATTTTCCAATAAATCTTCGAAGATGAAATCAGCCAATCTCAAGACTGAAATAACCTAAAATGAGGATACTAACTCATTACGTCCAACAACATGAGTGCGTTCTGCCTGTTCTCCAATTGCATTTCAATTTCAATTTCCCCACGAATCAAAATAATAAAAGGTTTGAGAGAGAGAATTTTCAATTTGACCAACTATGAAATTGGATCCATGAAATGAATTTGAAGGAAATTCACAATGACTTTATTGAATCAATCAACATAGAAGATTGTGTTTTGAGACGCTATTACACGCTCTAACTCACGAAATGAAACTGCGCGCCAGAAATGACAGACAGGAGAATTTATTGGAACTGTCAGTGCACAAACCAATAAGATTTTTCATCTCCTGCATACCACATGAAAATGAATCCCACATATCCCACGTACCAGAAAGGGGGAGAGTGATGGTGGGGGGTCTCTATAGGTTTACCTTATTAAATGTATATGCGGTGCAGGAGAGGGTCACTAAATTCACCCTCTGGGGACCTCTTTCTGTTAATGTCAGTCACAGTAAATCCAGGCTTGGTCCTAAACTACAGTAATGTCCTAAATAATCGACCCCTAAACCACAGCAGAATTATGGGAAATTTTTCAGGATTTAGTTGGAAATATGGCTTGTTGCCATTCATCGGAAAGCTCTCGGTGAGAGCTTTCTGATTAATCGCAACAAGCCATATTTCCGACTAAATCCTGAAAAATTTCCCATAATTCTGCTGTGGTTAAGGAGTCGATTATTTAGGGCATTACTGTATCTGGAATATTATATTCAGGCTTGGAGATGAAGCGAATAGATGAAAAATGATTTTTATTTCTTCTGACAGTCACATTCAACCCAGGTGACCATCCAGAAATGAATTATAGCTCCTATAAATAATATATCCCATCAACACCCTAATGAGGCACATCTGATGGAATCATGGCTGGATCAGTGATGACAGATAATGTGTCCAGTGTGTATCCAAAGAGAAAATAGACAGGGCAGAGTGTTAAATCATCTCTCCCTCCCTCTCTCTCTCTATCTCTCCCTCCCTCTCTCTCAACACCCTAATGAGGCACATCTGATGGAATTATGGCTGCATCAATGTGTATCCAAAGAGAAAATAGACAGGGCAGAGTGTTATTTTAATGACTAATTGGGGTGAGCAGTAAGACAGCCAATTCAGGGCTATGCCCTCTCCATGCAAGGAGCACTCAGCCCATCTGGTGGATAGTTATCCCAGATTATCTCTCTCTCTCTCTCTCTTATCTCAACACCCTAATGAGGCACATCTGACCTAATCATGGCTGCATCAATGATGAAAGATAACATGTCCAGTGTGTAACCAAAGAGAAAATAGACATGATCAAAAGAAATAATACAGTCGCCGCATAAAGGAACATGGATAGAGAAATAAAAGATCAACTAAAATATAGTAATGACCTAAATAATCGACTCCTTAACCACAGCTGAATTTTGGGTAACTTTTCAGGATTTATTTGGAAATATGGCTTGTTGCCATTCATCGGAAAGCGAGAGCTTTCCGAATAATTGTAACAAGCCATATTTGCGACTAAATCTGACTAAATCCCATAATGATGCTGTTGTTAAGGAGTCGATTATTTAGGGCATTACTATATAAGCATGAATATTTTAAAGGCAAGGATGGCTTTGGTTGTCTACTATATATTTTGAGACTTCCGTATATATGTATATATATATATGTGTGTGTGTATATCCTTTATAGACTCGAAAACGGTTCGACCAATTGAGCCCAAACTTGCTATCTAAGGGTAAAAAGCCACGAGAAGTGCCATCGCACCGCTTCTGAGAACGTCCGAGCACTCCTTCACCCTGCCACCGTCATTGGTATTGATGGAATTGATGGGTTAATGATTAAAGAGCGTTCGTATCTGCGGTGTCGTTGTTAAAGAGCGTTTATATACACGAGTATAAATACGGCTCAATCGACCGTCTTGGAAAGTAGGGATATCGAGACGAAATTTCGTACTTAGGGCTTCCAAGGGACGGGGGAGATTTTTGTCGGGTCAGTTTATCCGCCTGAGGTGACCTGGACCTTTTAACGGGTACCCACAAATGACCTTGGGCGATATCTCGGTCGTCAGCGGTGACATCGACGTGAAATTTGTTATGTATGGTCAACTCGGGACGGGGAATATTTTTGTCGGGTTATTTTGTCCACCCAACATGACCTTGAAATGGGTACCGCAAATGATAGCATGCTGTCGGCGTGCCTGTACGGGGTTACCTTGAAAAACAAAAATTAATGGATCGACCAAAGCCACAGGACCAATCCCGCCAGTGGCGGGCTAATCTGCTAGTCTACTATATATTTTGAGACTTCCGTATATATATATTTTAAAGGCACGGATGGCTTTGGTTGTAGGTTATAAGTTAGAAATAAAAGTTACCAAATTATGAACATTTCCTCAAAAATAAACAAATGGTTATAGTATAATGATCCAATGAATGCAATATTATCCACAAAACACACTTGTGCGAGCCAAGCGATTGTTTATATAAAGCAGATAAAGAGTGATCGATAAGCAAAACACTCAACACCAGGGTGAATTTTTTTGGGAGATTGATTCACGGTGACTCATTCAACACAGAAATATTGAGTGGCGAGGATTAGTAAGCGTTATGTCATAAAAAACATGGTACAGTTTTAACCAAAGTTGACTTAATGGGATCTCCCCTGTGCTGAGTGTTTTGCTTATCACACACTTACTGTACTGTAACATATAACATGGCTTTTGTTTTCCAACAATGCATACCATCTTGAAAATAGCATGCTATTTATGCGATAATTAATAATGATTGGTATGAGAATAAAATCTGTCTATATTTTAATATTCTTTCTTTTTATGGTGGTTTTAGCGGATGCGAATATTTTAATCTTCTTCTTCTTCTGATTACAGTCCACCATCAACAGGCTGATGATTATGACTAATTATTTTGGCAACGACTGGCGATAATTTCTCTTCATGAGTAGGGTTTTTAATAATATAATTTAATTGATTTGAATTTGATTTGAATTTGGAAGTCATGATTAGTTGATTGGATTCTTTACTGGGTCGATTGGGTTTTCTGGGACGTCCAGCATGGATTTAGTTGGTTCATCATCCTGGTCCTGAACTCATCGACTGGAATGATGGTGACTATTTCAGTTGGTATAGCATTCCATTCCAGTCCGGGTAATAGCAATACCCATTGTGAAAGCCATCCATATCATTAATGGTTCCTGAACATGAGGTCATAATTGCATACAGATAAAGACAAAATATTTCTTAGCAGAGAAATGACCAGTATACTATACTGAACACGGAATGCCAGAAAGCTTTGAAATAGTGTCTGTCATTTGCAGAATGAGGTCCCCAGAGGGTGAATTTAGTGATGTTACACTGCACAACAAGCTAGCATTAACCAAATTCACCCTCTGGCGACCTCATTCTGCTTATGCCTCATCTTCTGGGAAGTATCTATAGTCTCAAGTTAACATTGTTTTTAGTTACTTTTTCCTGTCTGTTCAGTTTCTATATCCCCTAATTTGCAGAAGATAAAATGCATAATCGAGGTGACTTATGGGTGAACATCACCAACTTCAACTGGGGAACTTCAATCTGATCCTAGGTCTCCCATATCAGTTGAGGCCCAAGCAGAATGAGGTTCCCAGAGGGTGAATTTGGTGATGCTAGCCCACTATGCGGGATAGCGTCACTAAATTCACCCTCTGGGGACCTCATTCTGCAAATGACAGACACACTGTTTGCAGCCTTGGTGAAGTCCTATCCAGAAATGGATAGTTAAGAGTAAAGTGATATATCCATTAACATCTTTAATTAACCCTTCCATGACTGGAGCTTCCTGTAGGGAGCCCCATACAGGTGGCAGCTTGTATTACTGAGTGAGTGTCGTCTGCTCACGTCTGTGAGGGCCTCCATAAGGGTAGTTTAATCCTTTCATGACTGGAACTTCCTGAAATTTTGCGGAAACCCTGTGCCAATTCCCTTCTCTTATATATATGAGTCTCCCAGAGTGTCGCATATATAAGAGATTGCAATGGCCTAACAATATTTACCTTGACCTCGTGTAAGCCAGCACATTATCTTATATATGTGAGGCTCCCTATGGGAGACTCGCATATATAAGAGAGCATGCTCTGGCACAGGATATTTAATGCTGCACCAGCGCAGGGTTAAGCGCATCTGATGGAGTCATGGCAGGATCAATGATGACTGATAACATGTCCGGTGTGCAATCAAAGAGAAAATGAACAAGATCAAAAGAAACAAAGCAATTGCTGCATAATGGCACATGGACCAATGAATAAAGAATCTCCTTATTCAACATTCCGTGACTCCATTAACGACATGTACCAGTAGCACTTTTACATCAGCAAAGTGTTGCTCATTTTATTGTTTATCAAATTAATTATTCAAATAAATGAGAATCATTAGACGTCCTAGGGGAGAAGGTGTGCCAGTGTTTCTTTTAGAGCAAGTCAATTGTAAAAGAGACAATAACACCTCGTGCTCTGAGAACTTCAATGCTCGATTTTACGACAGGGAAATTGAATTATTTATAAACTTGTTGGATTGAGCAGATGTAACATCGGATAAGAAAAATAGTTCCAGGACGAGGCACATTCCTGATAAAGTGATTATCTTCTTCGCAGTTCATGTCAAATTGGATGCATGGCATTGCATTCAATTACAAACTAATAGAGACTTTCAATTCTCACAAGTGAGTGGAACTGTATTTGGAATAACATAGTGATGATATATCCCTATTGAAATATGTCTATCAAAATAAAAAAAAATTATTTAAAATTATATTAAAATATTTTTTATTTTAGTGGCATTTCCAAAATTTACCAAAATAAATTCAAATATGTTCACTGATATGTTGTCTAATAACATAATTTTGATTGAAATTTTAATTTTTTTTATACTTAATGAAACATAATCCACAACAATTGCATTGAAATCTAAGTATAAATGAACAATACATGTACAGCCTTATATCAGCTGCAACATTCACCACTTGCTTGAAAATCCATGCTTACAGAAGATGCCAAAAAAACACAAAACAAAGATGGCTGTGCTTGTGTGAATACACTTTTGCCATTCTAGACCAAACTTTTAAAAGTTGGAAATTACAGGTAGAAATTTAAGCTGAAAGACACAAGACATTTGCTGGAATGGTCACCTCTTTTGATTGGATCGAATTCAGTGAAACCCTGTGGCATTTGATTTTATCTTTTGCCAAATACAAATTACCTTCTGCATTTAGTAAAAGGCTCTGGGAACACATGCTCTGGGAACACATGCTCTGCAAACATCAGCTTCTACAGTGCTACATCCATCCTTGAATGCTGATAGAATTTCCAACTTTCAGATACTTCCCTACATGGAAACCTGAGAACTGAGACCTCAAATTTTCCAAACTTAACAAAATGCCTGTCAATGTGAGAAGGTTAATTTAACAGCAATCTCCACTCATTTAGCATTCCGGACACATCTCCCTCCCAAAGGTTGATTCCTTTCAAATGATGAAAAAAAAAATTCCTAACTCTATGAGAGTCTTAAATAACAGGTGTTATAAAAGGGGCAGGGATGATCACATACAACATCATCATTAAATAAATTATGTAAAATAGAGCTTAATTCATAATTAATAAGCATTCAGCCAACAACAGTAGTAGCAATACCGTTTTACCCGAATTCCCAGGTTGAAAAAAATACTGAAACTCTGCCTACTTGAAATACATGTACTCATGCAGAGTGCTCTGTATGAAGTTTGGGTCAACAAGTAAGAACAAGACTGAAGAGCATCACTAGGGCGTGGCAAAATACCCGTTAGCCATTTCGAATTGCACTAACGCAAAATACAATAACAATTTGAGCTTACAAACAATATCTGATATACCCAAAATGCGGTCAAATTCTAAGTCGAAAAATGGCTGTAACTAATGTGAAAATAATTGGACAGAACCATATACGAACTTGGCCTGTATTTTTAGCTGGAATACCAGCTTTGGTTCAGATCAAATAATCCAAACAGGAGTTATCGGCAAGAAACCGAAATGTTATGAAATCAGTCAATTCTAAGTCGAATAAAAGGTCGGTAGACCTCATGTCCGCCTCTATGCGTGGGCTTGATACGACCGTTGTTTGCGCATAAAAACCTGTCTTTAGTGCTAATAAACCTACATACCAAATTTAATTTCATTCAGTACACATTTACTAAAGTTATCATCCGGAAACCTCAAATTGGCAAAAATTCTAAGTAAAAAAGGGACATAACTCTGGTGAAAATTGGCGGGCGGAACCCGAATTCGAACTTGACCTGTGTTTTGCTGGGAGAAAGACACATACCAAATTCGGTTTAAATCTGATTAACTCTACTAAAGTTATCATCCGGACACCAACTTTTGGGGTTTTATATGTCCGGTCGGCGGACAAAAAAGGGCCATAACTCTCGCAAAAATTATCGGATTAAACCGAAATTCGAACTTGAGCTGTATTTTGATATAAGTAAAAAATCGGGTTTTGCATATAAACACTCCAAAATCAAGTTATAATCCGGAAACCAAAAAACAGAAGAAAAACTGAATTTTCTATGTCGAAAAAGGGGCATAACTCTGCCAAAAATGATCAGGCAGAACCCAAGTTCGAACTTGACCTGTGTTTTGCTGGGAGAAAGTAATATTCCCAAGTCAAAAAAGGGGCATAACTCTGGTGAAAATTGGCAGACGGAACCAGAATTTGAACTTGACCTGTCTTTTCTGCTAGTAAACCCACATACCAAATTTAATTTAATTTGGTTCACTCTAACTAAAGTTATCATCCGGAAACCTCGGACGCACGCACGCACGCACGGACGAGTGCGTGCTGATTATAATAGTCCTCCGAACACGTTGTGAGTTATCAGTTGGAAACCACAAATGTTAATGGACAGATGGACGCCCCCACATACGGATGTCGGATGGACTGATTACATAAAACAACCATTTTATCAAACAGGCGTAGAAAAATGACTGGATATATGTGGACATCAGTAAATCATAGACACTCATTATGGTACTAGAAAGATTGGTGCGAAGCCACAAATCAAACAAGGGTGGACACATGGCTTCTGCCATCAATCATCATTATTGGCTGATGTTGATTCCTTTGAAGAGAAGAATTCATGGTGATCATCAATTTGCAGAGATTAGAAGAGGATCAGTGCTAAATACGAATCATCAAAACACTTAATATGTGGCTTCGGTATAATAATGCCTAATTTGTTAATTTAACCCTTTACCCAACAAACCGGCCAAAACCGGCCAAATAAAGCTTCAACAGCCTAAAATATCTTCGGTCTGTCTCAATAGAACCATACAAATATGGATATCATTGGAACCGGCTCATTGACCACATTGTGATGGTTACAGTTATGCCCTGTGCCAATGCATTCTCTTATATATGCGAGTCGACCATAGGTCGCCTCGCATATATAAGAGAATGCATTGGCCTAAAAAAAATCTTTTTTTAACACTTTTTACCATTTTTTCTTACATTCTTTACCAATTTTATAATTTTTAATGTGTTAAGCCAATGCATTCTCTTATATATGCGAGGCGACCTATGGTCGACTCGCATATATAAGAGAATGCATTGGCACAGGGCCGTTCTATTGGGTAAAGGGTTAAAGCTAAAAATATAAGGCTGAGGCCATGATCAAACCCGGCACACGCTGTCACTCCTTCAGCTATATATCTGTGACATTACCCTTCAAAGAAATGACATGTGTGCGAGACTACGACCATTCAGTATTACAGAATTACTGTGAGTGTATATTTACACAGACTACAGTAATGCCATAATTAATTGACTCCTTAACCACAGCAGAATTATGGGTAACTTTTCAGGATCTAGTCGGAAATATGGCTTGTTGCCATTCAGCGGAAAGCTCTCGGGGAGAGATTTCCGAAGAATGGCAACAAGCCATATTTCCGACTAAATCCTGAAAAGTTACCCATAATTCTGCTGTGGTTAAGGAGTCGATTACTTAGGGCATTACTGTAGATGTAGATGATTGAGACTAACGCAAAAACCCTGTAGGTGAATATACTGGATTTTCTTGTTGTCATGTGACATATTAATCGGAACATGCCGGTATACTATAACATGACCTATGCTATGTTGAAATGATAATGCCTTGCATCTGGCCCAAAAGTATACAACATGTCAGTTTAGTAAATTTCCCCCTAATAATAATATCTATGCATGCAAGTAGGAACCTTAAAGATACACTATTTAACACCCCTAAGTTACAAGTTCTTCGACTTCGTGGTGGAAAATATTTTATTTGAGTCGAGGAACCCACCCTTCAATACTTCAAAAATGGCTCAATTTTTGAAATCTATTTACTTTGTAGACATCAAATTCCATATATGGTGATGACTGGTTCACACTGGAATTCCCCAGCATGTGTCATCACAAATGTAACATACATCTTCTTTCAAATGTGATTAGCATGGTATTATAACCTGTCTGTCGTCTATCTTCATGCATAAAACATGATTACTGAATCAGGAATAAGTATACCTATGAATCCGCATGTCAACTATCACAAGAAACTTGTCAATTTTTGTCGTCTTTTATTCCGAGAATCGTATCAGATCACTGCTAGACACAACCTCCCAAATCTTGTTAAAGCCACATGGCGGTTTGCGCTCCAAAATAAACATAATATTATTCAATTTTGAATTTTTCCCAATATTGAAATAGGTCGATAAATATCTGAACTATACCTTTCTACGAGCATTGTGTAAGCCAAAATGACGCATTGAAGTAATGAAAAATACAACTGTGAGTTTGGTGTTAGGGTACCAAACTAAAAACAACCATTCGCACGACATGACAGAAAAGAGCGTTCCGTGGTAGTCTGTTCCTGCTATGGTAGCAATAAAGAGCGGGTTCGAATGAGCCATGTCTGTTTAATGCCCGATTTTCAAATTTGATCTGGTTTGAGGGACATCTCAATGTACCATTCCGATCGACATATGGCCTTTTCGATAAGAAATGAGAATTTGTTCACGCTCACTGAGTTTAGCACATATGAATCAATGAACACTCAAACTGAGTCTGTGCCTCCATAACTCTGATATATCTATACGCCAGTATACCAGTAGGCCTAGTATAGTATGGCCACAGATGCAATTTCGGAGGAAGTGCATTATGATGTTTCCAGAATGGCAGATAAAGAATTTTGAAGGTAGTGGGTTCTAACTCATGTCCAGACTGATACACTTCCTAACTCGCGGTGATATTTAAGGGCTCCCTTTTCAAAGGGTGTCCCCGTTGCAGAGGTGGTTAGGTCATTGATAAGATTATCAGAATCTGGGCTACACAAGGTTGGTGCGGGTTCAAACCCCGGCATGGATGAAATTCAAGCTTGATTTGGTTTGAGGTACATCTCAATGTACCATTCCGATCGATAAGTTAATGCAAAATAACTGCGGGGGTGGGGGAGGGGGGATTTGGGGGAATTGAGACACCTCTAGTGAAAAGGATTAATAGTCTTGTACTGCACAAGAGCTTATTGCAGCTGTGGAACTGATTATATAATAGTATACAACATAAGATCTCCTAAGACGCCTATCATTGTTAATGTCTCATGTATTCCATGAGAATCGCAGTCCGGCTCATTGTTTATGTCTCGTATATTCCATGGCAATCATAGTCCGGCTCAGCCAAAAGGCACTTCTATAGAAGAAAAAATATTCAAAAATTTACATATTGCTTGATTTTTTCGTCTCACAATGGGATAGGAAGCGCAGTTGGTGCTGAATCAATAATTGGAATCTTTAAAAGCCTTGTCATTTATCGGGTGACTGTTCATTACGATTATCATCAAAGCGCCATCATGAATTGCTGCAGGCAGATTTAGGAAGCAACTCATGAATACAGATTGATAAGTTTCTAGATGACAGAGTGGTGACTACGATGACATCATGGAAGCCGGGCTAGCATTTCTACAATAGAAATATTACTCTATATATTCCTTCTATATTTGAGGGTGTCAAATAACCCTGCCCCCCTGATTATTTGAGAGGGGTAAATCCTGTGAAACAAAACACAAAAACCACACAGATTTCACACTGTTCAACATTTATTATCACACATTTCACACTGTTCGACATTTATTATCACACATTTAACACTGTTCGACATTTATTATCACACATTTAACACTGTTCATCATTTATTATCACACATTTCACACTGTTCGACATTTATTATCACACATTTCACACAATTCAACATTTATTATCACACATTTCACACAATTCGACATTTATTATCACACATTTCACACAATTCAACATTTATTATCACACATTTCATACAATTTGACATTTATTATCACACATTTCTGCACATTTGCTCTATTAACCCTTCCATGACTGGAAGCTTACTGAAATTTTGCGAATACCCTGTGCCAAATGCATTCTCTTAAAGATGTGTTGTGAACTTGTTTGGGTGCGTGAAACTGATATTTTAGAATTCAGGCACTATCACAACTGGAGGAATGTAACATTCTACTAATTGGAAGCAAATCGACCGTACCTCTCCATAGAAAACATCGTCAGAACTACGCTCAATTGTAAATATTTACTACTCGATTCTGGACGCATCCATCTGCGATAAACTAACGAAAACAATTTCGCCACCGAGAGTCACTGTATATAAGAATGACGGTGTGTGTTTGTCAATTTGGATATACTATTTGTAAAAGTTACTACTGTGAACAAGATTATTATCCATTTCTATTTGATCACCATACCGGTGTGTTTCACATCACTTTAAATATGTAAGTCTTACATAGGGAGCCTCGCGTATATAATAGTAAGAGAATACATTGGCATAGCAATATTTATCTTGTAAGCCTGAGTGCATTCTCTTATATATGTGTCGCTCCCTATGGGAGACTCGCATATATAACAGAATTCAGTGGCACAGAATGCTGCACCAGCACAGCTCCCATCATGAAAAGGTTAATAACCAGAACATCAAGGGGTATGATTGAGTCATAAAAATAATTAAAATGTGAAATATCACAGAAAGGGGTGCATGCATAACACCACAAACTTATCGTTCTGTTCAATATGTATTCTTATTTATATTGTTTTAAATTCAGCAGATGAATCACTCCCTTGCATTACTCAGTTTGTGTGGTCGAGTAAATTTCAGTTAATTGCATATCGTTTATATGCATAATTTGGCTATTTGCATAAAATATGCATGCACCAAACCATAAAAAGACTATTTTTGAATCGTTTATTTAATAAGGGTCAGACTGTATTCCGTTTTTATGCACACAAAAATCGCCAAAAATGTTGCTGAGTTGTTGACGATGACCATCACGAGAGCAAAGAAATTTGAATGGCAATCTTCAATATCATTAATGTGCTTTTCTATCTCTTCTAACATGCTTTTATTCACACACATTTCCTGTATGTTTCCATATTTCATTGTGAATTGCATGGTTTATTAAAATTTGTATATTTATTTGTTTGTTTGAGTTGTGTCTGCTTCATAAAAAACTTTTGTAAACACTTGCAGTTCCAGTTGCAATTACGATAATGAATTGAAAATGAAAGGAAGATTCCGGGAATTCCATCAACAAAGTGTCAAGAACGCTGACTAAACACACATGCATGTCTGTATCTTCTAATATGCTTCTGTTCACACACATTTCCTGAATGTTTCCATATTTCATTGTGAATTGCATGATTTATTACAATTTGTATCTATTTGTTTGTTGAATTGTGTTTGCTTCATAAAAAACGTTCGTAAACACCTGCACAACTGATTCTTGGAAGAATGATAAAAATTGATAAAGAATGTAAGAAAAAATTATAAAAATTGATATTAAAAAGGATGTAAAAACAAATGATAAAGAATGTAAGAAAAAATGATAAAACAATTGACAAAGGTGCATAACAAGAATACCTACATGTTAATAACTAATAGATATACAACATAGATATAATGCCATGATGCCGTGACGTGACCAGATAGTGTTCATTTCAGACTAAAGACTAAAAGGAGTCTTAATTAAATTAGGATTTTAGTCAGAAATTGAAGATTTAATCAGAAAATCAAGAGGAAAAAATCTGCTTTCAAAATTTTCGATGTGTATGATCAGGGTGATTTAATACAAGTTATGATTCATCGGAGTCTGTTTAACCCTTTACCCAACAAACCGGCCAAAATCGGCCATAGGTCGCCTCGCATATATAAGAGAATGCATTGGCCTAAAAAAATCTTTTTTTAACACTTTTTACCATTTTTACTTACATTCTTTAACAATTTTATAATTTTTAATGTGTTAAGCCAATGAATTCTCTTATATATGCGAGGCGACCTATGGTCGACTCGCATATATAAGAGAATGCATTGGCACAGGGCCGTTCTGTTGGGTAAAGGGTTAATTTCCTCTGACATAATAAATCTCCAGTTTAGTTATCGGATAATTAAAATGTGACACTCCTCGACACTGTTTCTCTTTCATTGATAGGCCTAGAAATAATTTGAATGTTAATTGAACTCCCATATGGGCATTCAACAAAGCTTGAAAGGGTTCCACATGTAAAAATATCAAGCCTGAGTTTAGTGTGCCTGTCATTTGCAGAATGAGGTTCACAGAGGGTGAATTTAGTGATGCTAGCCCGCTATGCTGGATAGCATCACTAATTCATCCTCTGGGGGACCTCATCCTGCTTAGGCCTCATTTTCTCTGGAAAGTTTCTTTATTATCAAATTTCTATAGAAACTTTTTCACACAGATTCTATCTCTTTTTTACTTCAGCTTCTCGAGATCTATATCCCCAAATTGGCAGATGACACATTGCATGATCGAGGTTCCCAATGGGTGTACATCACAATATTCACCATTTGGGAACTTCAATCTGAGTCTATGTCTCCAATAGCAGATGAGGTCATGCAGAATGAGGTCCCCAGTGAGAGAATTTGGTGATGCTACCCCACTAGGCGGGATAGCATCACTAAATTCACCCTCTGGGGACCTCATTCTGCAAATGACAGACACACTAAACTCAGACTTGAAGACTCAGAAAATACCTGTTTCATAGTGTTTGTTTGTCCAGTCTGAAACACAGTTTCTATATATATTTTCAATGACTACCAAAGCTAAAGATTGAAGCTATGAAAATTCTCAGTTCCATATAAAGAGCAGTCGATACACAGCTGAGAGAATCTGATTACACAGCTGTGACTGGTTCCCAGGAATTAAACTGAAAATCAATGTGTATTATGCCACCAGCCTATTATCCTCTTTGCACTTTTGTCAATTAATGACCATCTTTGCAAGAAGATTATTAATGCCGTCACCATCAGTCTGATAACATACTGCCATTTCATGCTATTATTGATCTATGAAATTAGACATATAATTATAAGCCATTTACAATCCATTAAAGTTACAAAGATGATTGGAATTAATTAGTCAATATATCTCAGAAGTAGGAATTTATCTGTACAGTAATGCCCTAATAAATCGACTCCTTAACCACAGCAGAATTATGGGTAACTATTCAGGATTTAGTCGGAAATTCTGCTGTGGTTAAGGAGTCGATTTATTAGGGCATTACTGTATGTTGCCAGCTGATGACCAGCTCTGTGCTTGGAATCCAAATCTCATCCATGTATTTATGCATGATGGGAGAAATTCTCTGAATAATAGAGGGAAGGAATATGAGCTACAAAGGAAGTAACATTGCTGACATTGTAAGATATCAAACACAGTGCATTGGGATTTGGTCACCATCGGAAAGTGATCATATTGTCATTGTCTCGGGGGACTTGCTAATACATCGAGAACAACCTTGGGACCAAAATGCTTGATCGGAAGTCGATTGCGCAGCAGTTACTGACAGAATGTCTGTTCTCTGGGCAATAATTGCTCAATGTCAGTGCATAGAAACTTAACGATGAATACATATAATAAAAGGACGTAATATTATGCCCCCGACTTTCAGGGCATATAGCCAAGGGCTGCATCCATCTGTCTGCCATTAACCCTTTACCCAACAAACCGGCCAAAACCGGCCAAATAAAGCTTCAACAGCCTAAAATATCTTCGGTCTTTCTCAATAGAACCATACAAATATGGGTATCATTGGAACCGGCTCCTTGACCACATTGTGATAGTTATAGTTATGCCATGTGCCAATGCATTCTCTTATATATGCGAGTCGACCATAGGTCGCCTCGCATATATAAGAGAATGCATTGGCCTAAACAAAAATCTTTTTTTAACACTTTTTACCATTTTTTCTTACATTCTTTAACAATTTTATAATTTTTAATGTGTTAAGCCAATGCATTCTCTTATATATGCGAGGCGACCTATGGTCGACTCGCATATATAAGAGAATGCATTGGCACAGGGCCCTTCTGTTGGGTAAAGGGTTAAGGCATGGTGATAGCACAGGTTGGGGGAAAGGATACTATACTACGGATTTCGTCAATTCATTTTTACCAGAGTTATGGCCCGGGCCTTTCTGACTTAGATATTTCTGACCATCCGAACATATCACCTTTTAACTCTGGTGTTAATTATCGGATTTCGTTGTCCTTTGGCATGGTGATAGCACAGGTTGGGGGAAATGATATCCACATACTAAAGGTTTCGTCCATTAGTTTTTACCAGAGTTGCGGCCCTTGTTTGACTTGGAAATTTGTGTTGGTCTGAACATATCATCTTGTAACTCAGGTGTTCAAATTTCATTGTCCTTTGGCATGGCGATAGCACATCTCACGGAAAGAATACCGACTTATTATAGGTTTCGTTTCCTTGTTTGACTTTAAATTTTTGAAGCCCTTATTTGACCTGGGAATATCTTAATTTTGTATCCATATGAACATTTCAGCTTGTAACATGGGTATGTATTATTGGATTTTGTTGTGCTTTGGTGTATTGATAGCCCAGTTTATGAGGAAAGAATACCCACTTCTTGGGTTTAGAAAAAACAAAATCTCCATCCACACAAATATTTAGTATATTGCCCACTCTCTAAACTGAGCATTGGGGGCATATACAACGCTTGGCGTTCACTTCTTATAAAATATGTTCTGTCATATGAACTGCATTGTTTTCAGCATGACAGTGACATAATTTTATTCAAAACAAAACATCCCACTAATACCAAAACACATCATATATCACAAAAACTAAAATGACTATAGAATGTTTGATTATAATTATTTAGAATGTTGTTCAAATTAAAAATTATCAACGCTATCCTACTGAGAGTAATATTTTTCAAAAACAAAACTTCCAAGGAATAAAAATATTAATTTAATAGCAATGGATTCAAAGGTCTCGATTCACATGCAATTAGTTCTATATACCCTCAACTTTTAGCAATTTAAATTAATATTATTATATAATTATATATTCTTAGCTTGAACCAATGATTGTAATTTATCAAATCAATATATTGATCTGCATTTAACATTCCAGTAACAAGAGCAAATTCGAACTTGACTTGTATTTTGGGCTGTTAAAACTCTGCATAGAAAATTTCATTTCATTCAGTTCAGACTTACTAAAGTTAACGCATGAAGGTAAAGCCATAACAGAATGCAATACTACTGACATTATACTGGGGGTACAGGGGTTTTGAAATTGAATGGAAGCTCGGTTTACATTTAAGATCCATGACAGCTAGGCACTGAATTTGTTGGTGACTGTTGGTGACTTATCACTCCTGGGAATATTGAGTAATTATTTACAAGCCTGTCAATGAGTAATTTACAGTAGGGCAGTACAGTAGCGTGATATGTCTCTCACATAAAGATGAATGCTCAATTTATAAATCTCATTTTTTTTGATTTATTAGAAGTATACTCCATCATAGTGTGACAAGTTTCATTAGATACTCTTGTGTCCCAAATAAACATGCATGGTGGTTTACTACAAGATCCTAATGAATAACATTCACTTTGGAAACTTATGGCCCAACAAAATACATATATTCATGTAAAATACATGTACTTTTGACATAAATTGAGTATTCAATAGTATTATATGGACTAAAAGATTGATGAAGATCTTAATAAAAATAAATTTTACTCCTGCTACACATTTAGTAAAATATGAACAAAAACATCTTTCACCTTTATTTAGGCAAGTTGTCGGTGACAGCAGACTCAGGTACTCGCAAATAAAATAAATATGTAAATCAGTATCGTGATGGGTGGAAACTTTGAATGAAATTAGTTAATTAATATATGGATGCGCCTTTATTTTGAACAAAATAGTATAAAGTCTAAAGAACATGAAGACAGAGGATTCTGAAGATTAATCATTTCTATACTAAATACTCATAGTCCATGGACCCGACCAAAAATTGGCAATAAATTAGGGACAAAGGCTCATGTATGTTTCACTGATGCACAATGCCTACTGATCGATGTATGATAGACATTTTTTAAATGCAGCGTTCTGGTAGAATAGTGACAAAGAAAATGGGTACCCCCAAACTAAAATCAATTTTTGAAGAGTAGTTTTCTTAGGAAATGTTCAGATAATAAGTTCAGCAAACAACCAATGCGGTGGTGAATCATTTCACACTTGTGTTACCTTTTTTTGTCATACTGTTGTCTGGTAATTTTTCGCCTCCAAATGAATAATAGTTCATTCCAATGTATACTTTTATAAGAGAATGGGAGAATCCAATTAGTAAAGAAAGCATTAATCAATCATGTATAAACTCACCTGTCACTCCGGTTATTGAAAACCGAAATCAAAGTTGTGCTCATCCTCAATCCGCAACTCAAATCGCTATAACGATCGAAAGAATTAGCACAAAGTTCCGGCGAGGTAACAGAAGACTAATTCTCGAGCTGTCAACAGAGACACAACCAGGTGACAAAAATCAAATAAGTCACTCGAAATCTTGAGAAATAAATACTATTGGTTGAATGTGTGATCACGCATCACAATCTATCATTGTAATTGCGAAGAGTCAGTGCGCGTATTGACCACAGTGTGATATCGGAGCAATTTGTAAGAGAAGTTTTTGTTACGACTGGGCCACATTGTGCCGAGCGATACGGGACAAGGAATCAAGAATTTGCTGCCGACTTTTATTGATTTTTCTGGTAGTTCTGTTATATCTATTACCATTTTCTAGAGTTTGGAAACAGATAGGTGGAATAATGTTGTAGAAGGTTACAATTTGGACCTGTAGGAAGATGGCACAATTACTATCATTTGCTATCTCACCCCAGGCACATAACTCATTCATTTAACTCAAACTCTCTCTCAATCTCTCAAGGTCGCTTATAATGATATAAATTAAGGGCTAAGGAACTTCTCTTCATTGAATTTAATTCTAGTTTCCAAGGAAAGGATGGAAATCACCACCATATTTACAGTAATGCCCTAAGTAATCGATTCCTTAACCACAGCAGAATTATGGGTAATTTTTCAGGATTTAGTCGGAAATATGGCTTGTTGCCATTCATCGGAAAGTTCTCAGCATTAATATAGGCTCCACAGACATCACCCGCAGTACAGGGCTTTTGCAATTGTATGCCTTCAAAGAATAATAGGATTATGTCAGCCCCTGTTATTATTTTCATTAAATTAAATTATTTATTCTAAACTCATTCTTTGTAAGTTCAGATCAGGATGGGTCTAAATAACCAAAACACTCCAATATAAAAGTATCAATGAAACTCTAGCTCAACTTGGAGAGGAAATAATTCAGAAAATGTTAGTGGAAGGAAGAAATATAATGAAAGTTAAAAGTTCAAGTAACGAAAGGATTGAACAGATGACGCAACTAGAGGCCTCCCGGAATATCAAGTCTGAGTTTAGTGTGTCTGAAATTTGCTGAATGAGGTCCCCAGAGGGTGAATTCAGTGATGCTATCCCTCATAGCGGGCTAGCATCACTAAATTCACCCTCTGGGAACCTCATTCTGCTTAGGCCTCATTTTCTCTGGAAAGTTTCTTTATTATCAAATATATATAGAAACTTCTTCACATAGATTCTATTTCTTTTTTAGTTTAGTTTCTCTGTATCCACAAATTGGCAGATGACACATTGCATAATCGAGGTTCACAATGGGTGTACATCACAATATTCACAATTTGGGAACTTCGATCTGAGTCTATGTCTCCCATAGCAGATGAGACCATGCAGAATGAGGTCCCCAGAGGGTGAATTCGGTGATGCTAGCCTGCTCAGCGGGATAGCATCACTAAATTCTCCCTCTCGGGACCTCATTCTGCAACTGACAGGCACACTAAAACTCAGGTTTGCCAAGATCCATATGAAGTTTTGAGGATGTGGCCTGTTTTTCATTGGAAATGATTCAAATTCAATAGTTCCCATCTAGGTGATCCTATATATGTCTAAATTTTCAAAACATTTTAAGTTGCAGAAATGCGAAATCTAAAATGGACACTGTCAGCCATTTGTTTCAACAAAATTCGGAGAAAATTTGATAGCTCTCATCTTGAGGCCATCCAGAAGATTCCTATGAAACTTTGAGGTGATAAGATGAGGGAATGTGGCTTGTAGGGTGTGCCAAAGGAAATTGTTACACGAACGTTTGCGCTATGCCAAAATTGAGCTACCTTTATACTCGTATTTAATTTCATGCAGTACTATTTTTCGCGCACCCATCGGTGCGCGAATTTAAAACTGAGCGAAAAATAGTACGACTACATCAACCGTCAGGAAAATAGGATAGTTATTGAGTTGCATGTACATTGCGGAACGTTGTATTGAATGTACCATTATATATGCATATGGAAAACATATATCTCAACACTATTATTCGCATGTAGTGCGATAAATCACGATAAAATCTTCGATTTCGATGAGAGTAAGACATATTCGGATATTCCACTAATTCTGGACGCAAAGTGCACCACGAAAGCACTTCTCCATAATAGTATCCACAGCCCTGAATTATTTCAATTTTACCCAACTATATATTTAATACATGCATTATACAAGTGTTGATTTCCTCAACACAGCAGCCTACGTGGATGTGGTGTTACTTCATTCGAGTTAATATAAATCATGCCAATTTAACTATTTAAATACCCATACCATAATGAAAATGTGGCATTTAATATATATTCATGTGTATCATATAAAATGAACGACTAAGAACTGAAACTCTCATCAGATACAAGACTTACGAAAATATTTTGTCAGTTTTAAATTCGCGCAGCACAGTGCGCGAATTTAAAGTGCGCAAATTCAAAACTGAGCGAAAAATAGAACTGCGCGAATTTAAATACGAGTAAGGTAATAAGATTACATCTGATGTCAGGTCAACTTCTGGATATCTGTGTATTTTTGCTATCTTGTAGTAAAGGTTAGATTCCTAAATTTTCAAAAGCCACCAACTTCCAAAATTCTGTACTCAATATATATCCCTCCACCACACATGCATACTAAGCCATTAACCCTTACATGACTGGAGCTTCCTGAAATTTTGTGTAAACCATGTGCCAATGAATTCTCTGTTATTATGCTATTCTCCCATAGGAAGCCTCACATATATATAGACAGAACACAACGCGCATCTTAATCGAGACTCTTTTATCGAATGAGTTGGGGATGGCGCAAGGATATATTTCGCGAGAGCGTAGCTCGAGCGAAATATAACTTTGCGCCGTCCGCAACGAGTTCGATAAAAGATTTGAGATTATGATGCAAGTTGTATTCTGTATTTATTCTACACCGTTCAGTCAGATAAGTTCAATCCATGAATGTCACCTCCATTGTTACTATATAGCTACCTTTATTGTGATTTAAGTCTGACAAATAACCACGTAATTATGTGGGGATCACCGGAAGCGGATGTACGTCATCTTTCTTGGCGACAACGTCAACAAGAATAGTTCCGGCTTGTATTCCACTAGAGGTATACACTTATATGTATTCAATGGCTGGGATTCCGTTGAATACATGTGCCTCGCGTCAATGGGTGTGGAATAAAAGATAATACACTGGCCTGACAATATTTACCTTGACCTTGTAAGCCAGTGCATTTTCTTACATATGCGAGGCTCCCTATGGGAAACTGGCATACAGTAATGCTCTAACAGGATTTAGTCAGAAATATGGCTTGTTGCCATTCATCGGAAAGCTCTCAGTGAGATCTTTCCGATGAATGGCAACAAGCCATATTTCCAACTAAATCTGAAAAATTACCCATAATTCTGCTTTGGTTAAGGGGTCGATTACTTAGGGCATTACTGTATACACATCCTTATATAATTATTCAGTTTATAAATGTGTTAATGTGTACATATCCTTATATAATTATTCAGTTTATAAATGTGTTAATGTGTACATATCCTTATATAATTATTCAGTTTATAAATGTGTTAAGGTATACAAATCATTATATAATAATTCAGTTTATAAATGTGTTAATGTGTACACATCCTTATATAATTATTCAGTTTATAAATGTGTTAATGTGTGCACATCCGTATATAATTATTCAGTTTATAAATGTGTTAATGTGTACACATCCTTATATAATTATTCAGTTTATAAATGTGTTAATGTGTACACATCTTTATATAATTATTCAGTTTATAAATGTGTTAATGTGTACACATCCTTATATAATTATTCAGTTTATAAATGTGTTAATGTATACACATCCTTATATAATTATTCAGTTTATAAATGTGTTAAGGTATACACATCCTTATATAATTATTCAGTTTATAAACGTGTTAAGGAATACACATCATTAAATAATTATTCAGTTTATAAATGTGTTAATGTGTACACATCCTTATATAATTATTCAGTTGGGGAATTCTCAGACAAGCTTTTATACCACAAATGATTGAATTGTTCCGTTGGATGATCTGGTTGCACTCTCTGCCAATTTCAATTACTGTCAACAATAATAGAGTTAGAGGAACTATATTGATGGACAGGGGCCTCCATATCACTTACATATCACCTATATACTTGAGCCTTGAAATAGTGTGTCTGACATTAGCAGAATGAGGTCCGCAGAGGGTGAATTAAATGACGCTACCCCGCATGGTGGGCTAGCATCACTAAATTCAAACTCTGGGAACCTCATTCTCGCTATCGGAGACCTAGGATTAGATTGAAGTTCCCCAGTTGAAGTTGATGATGTTCACCCATTAATCACCTCGATTATGCATTTTATCTTCTTCAAATTAGGTGGATATAGAAACTGAACAGAAATTAAAAAGTAATAAAAAACAATGTTAATTTGAGACATATATATAGATACTTCCCAGAAGATGAGGCCTGAGCATAATGAGGTCCCCCAGATGGTGAATTTTAGTGATGCTAGCCCACTGTGTGGGGTAGCATCAATAAATTCACCCTCTGGGGACCTCATTCTGTAAATATAAGACACATATTTGCAGGCTTGATATATATGGTCTACTGGCTTATGATTATGTTTGTTGTCTATTGATTTAACACCCACCTCATCCTACACTCTTCAGTTTTTTTGGCTGTGATTAATTATTTACAATATAAAGCTGTGTACTTTGGGATGGCTTTTCGGCAATACTACTTGATTGTTACATTCTACCAGCAGAAATACTGCCAGGGGTTATCATTGGAATTTTGGGAATGGGTCCGGGATCTCTACAATTGAAACAAGAGGTGTGCACTCGAGTGCTAGCATACCCCCACCGTGGCAAATTCAACCCGCATTATCCGTAAACTCAACCAAAAAGATTTTTAACTTTAAAGAAAAATTCGAACTCATAATATCAATATGGTGTCACAAGAAGCTTGTACAGAAAAAATTATTCAAATCGGTTCATATTTGTTAAAGTTATTAAGTCAGACAGAATTTTCTAAGTCAAAATAAGTCGAAAATGAGGTGTAATATTACGAAAAACAGTCTGAGCCAATCCCTAGCCGCATCATGTAGAGAGGGTATTGTGAGAAGCATGTATACCAAAAATTATTGAAATCAGTTCATATTTGTTAAAGTTATTAAGTCGGACAGAATTTTCTAAGTCGAAATAGAGGCGTAACTTAAAAAAAAAAGTCGGACCGAACCGCAATTAGCATCATGCGGAGAGACCGTCCTAAGGAGATTGCATACAAAAAATTATTGAAATCGGTTCATAGTTGTTCGAGTTATGAGGTCGGACGGACAAACGGACGGAGAAAAAGCGTGACGGAAGGACAGACAGATGGACGGACGGACGGACAGACGCAGTCAATCCAGTATACCCCCCATTTTCTTCGAAAGTGGGGGTATAACAATAGAGCGGAGACGAGTAGACCTAGTCTTCACAGTCCACAACAGCTTGGAATATCGGTTAGGATGATACTGTTTTGGAGTCTCATCCCAATTACTCTTCTATAACGGACTTTTGTCCAGAATCGTGGGTGGGTGTTATCTTGCCTGTATGTCTTCTGAATAAATAAAATGGATGCTTTGTGAATATGAACATAGAGGGCTGCCTTTCCCAAGCTTGATGATATCAACCATGCAAATATCAGAGGTCTGTTAAATGTCAAAGCAACGAGATTCATAAGTAAGCAAAGCCTTGTTTTCCAGAGAATTTTGATTTTGTCGCTCTATCAGAAAATGCATTGTAAACTACACTTAAATGATTGTATCATCGCCATACCTTTTTCTATCAGGGTAAATCATATATCATTTTGAAGACTGCTTATAATCGCGGACATTCAGTACATTCAGGGGTTTACCTGAAGGCCTGGTCCATGTGTACATGTAGGGCATCTTTTGAATGAAAGTCCATTATAGAGGAGTAACGGGACAGGACTCGCAGTCCAAAACAGCATCAACCAAACTGATATCCCAAGCTGTTGTGGACCGAGAAGAAACTTAGTTCATACCAATCACAGTGCAGTACTCTAGAGGAGTTGAATTGGGTATGTTTAGGCTGCCTGCTCTTTCATAATCATGTACCTGACAGTAATGCCCAAAGTAATTGACCACTTAACCACAGCAGAATTATGGGTAATTTTTCAGGATTTAGTCGGAAATATGGCTTGTTGCCATTCATCGGAAAGCTCTCGGTGAGAGCTTTCCGATGAATGGCAACAAGCCATATTTCCGTGCTGTGGTTAAGTGGTCAATTACTTTGGGCATTACTGTATATTTTGCTATCGTTACACTATCAAGATGCCTTTTTGGGTCATCGGCCATACACGGAAGTTTGTATATTTTGACAACAATTTGGATAGGGATTGGATGATGTTTATGCTAACTACGTGTTATTCTGTGAATATAGTTTATTGTTTAGAGCATTAACTTGTTTACAAGTTTGCAAAGAGATTTTGGATGGTAATGACTTGAACTTTGTCAGGACATCCGGTTTGGTGGTGTCTTAATGCCCAAATCTGCCAAAATTCCATTCCAATTTTTGCATAAATCTTTGGGGTATCATGAACCCGTGCCCTTTGTGAACTAGAGGTGTGCACTTGTGTGCTAGCATACCCCTACCATGGCAAATTCAACCCACATTATCCGTAAACGCAACAAAAATGATTTTTAACTTTAAAGACAAATTTGTATTAATAATATCGATATGGTGTCGCAAGAAGCTTGTACAGAAAAAAATATTCAAATTGGTTCATATTTGTTCGAATGATTGCAGAAACCCAAAAAAGGGTAGAAAATGAAACGCAACCTTAACATCTAAGATGGCTTTTGTCGAGTGTTTCCTAACTTGATAGCATACACAAAAGAAATCCCAAAATTTTCTAAGTCAAAATTGAAGTGTAATGTTAGGAAAAACAGTCCGAGCCAACCCTGAGCCGCATCATGTAGAGAGGGTGTTGTGAGAAGCATGTATACCAAAAATTATTGAAATCAGTCCATATTTGTTAAAGTTATTAAGTCGGACAGAATTTTCTAAGTCAAAATAAGTCAAAAAGTAAGGTATAACTTAAAAAAAGAAAGTCGGACCGCACCACAATTAGCATCATGTGGAGAGGCGATCCTAAGGAAATTGCATACAAAAAATTATTGAAATCGGTTCATAGTTGTTCGAGTTATGAGGTCGGACGGACGGACGGACAGACGAACAAATGGGTATATAGATATGTGGCTCCGACCTATGTGGCTAGAAATGGTAATGTGGCTTTAGTTTTTATGTGGCTTCTCAAGTAGCCATAAAAATTTTATGTGGCTATCAAGTAGTAGATAGTGATAAAACTCCAGATTATGGATTCATAACATGTTGGAATTATAGCAGAAGAAGCTGATTAAAACTCAAAAACTTGCACACAGCAACTGGGACAGTGGAATAGGAGAAACTGACAGGTCCGTGATTGGGTGGCTAGCCACATAAATGTCCGTCAGTGACCGACATCTCCTATTGACAGGTCATGGATGTCTAACTCTATGGACTTTTTGTTTCCAAATTTTTGGTGACTACAAAATTAAATAAGCTGATTAGGCCAAATAGATCATTTTTGAATGTCCATCTGAAAGCTGTTACGTGGCTAGCCACGCAACGGAAGTTATGCACATAAATATCCATTTTACACAATCTTAGCCACATAAGTAGTCATTAGTAAACACGGATGGCACGATGGACGGACAGAGTGAGAAAGTGTGATGGACAGACGCAGTCAATCCAGTATACTATATACCCCCCATTTTCTTCGAAAGTGGGGGTATAAAAATCTAAAAGGACGACCTACTATTTTTGTGAGTTATTTTCAAAGTAGTATCTACGCTACTTAAATTCTTTGTAAGTCTTGTTGAGATCTAAGAACCCGTATTTTTATTATATATGTCTGAAAATAGCCCAAAATTGGCCAAAAATAGGTTTCTGACTCGAGGCCATGTGACCTATTTTCATGTTGTCATCTGTTCATGTTTCAGGAACACCAGGTTTAAATTGTTATTTTTGAAGTTTTATCTCAGGTAACTTAACTATGAAACAGGACATAAATCTAGAAAGCATGTAATTTTTTTAATTCAGATCCCTGAACCTGGCTCTTGAATCTGTTAATGGTCTAAAATACGCATTCGCCATTAAACAGACTTGATAATAGTGTGACGATCGATACCACAATTATGTACCTTATATTTCTACAAGGTAGATGAGATAAAGGATATAAAAGTTACATGTAACTCACTTTTAATTGTAAGTTGTATATAACATTCAAGAAACTAAATCTTCCCACAAATGTTCAATGTTTGCAGCAGTTCATAAATTCAACATCGACATTACCAGTATTGCCAAATTTCCCATTGGAAAGTTAGTAAAAAAAATTGACAGATATCCTAGGTGTCGTATTACCAACTTCATACTTATTCATCAAGCCAATCAAACTTAGACAGTCCGTTTCATTGTCATTTTGGATCTGAATTACTTTATACCATGGTAGCCTGTCGGTAAGCATATAAGAAATTTCATCAACATGTGACATAATTGCTGTTTCATTCCATGTGCAATCAACGTATTTTTTGTTGCATTTATGGGCTTATAAAATTGTAAATTCGCAAAGTGAAATTATACCAAGTATGTTCTGTGGCCACTTACAATGTTATAAACCATAAATGCAACAAAAATTATGTTAATTGCTGATAATTACACCCCAGAATATTTTAATTTCAACATTTAGAAAGAATTTTCTCAAATTTGTCTGTTGTAAAAAAATCACAATTTCCGTTAATCAAGTATCCAGTTCAATTGATTGGGCAAAATTTTATTGGCTGAGTTTGCCAATGAACAAAATATTGCGATAAAAGAAGTTCAAGGCCGCTCAAGTCAAGATCGACTTGAATGTAAATAAAATTAAACTGACATTGAGGAACAACTAACAACTGTGTCATTAAAAATCACTTTTCGAATTGAATAATAGAAATTAGATACTTTATGAATTTGATGTGAATCCACCTACCGTAATGCATTGCCATTCTGCAATTATATCAGGAATTTGAAATTTGAAGTTTGCCGATTCACAGTAGGCTGTTAACATGATCAACTAATTGTTACAGGTGAAGCCAGTTATCACCACAGCCATGTTATTTGGCAACAATTTGGAGATAAATTATTGTTTGGCATCTTTTATTATAAAAAAATTCAACAAAGCAATCAGTTTTTACTTTGAAGCGAACACATTCAATTGACTGAGAAAGGATTCGTAACCAAGGACACACCATAAACACTATGGTAACAAAGGACACACCATAAATGCTCTATGGTAACCATGGACACACCATAAACACTCTATGGTAACCAAGGACACACCATAAACACTCTATGGTAACCATGGACACACCATAAACACTCTATGGTAACCAAGGACACACCATAAACACTCTATGGTAACCATGGACACACCATAAACACTCTATGGTAACCATGGACACACCATAAACACTCTAGGTAAATTTGCCCTGGAGACAATCGCACGCGCGAATGCTAACCCTTCCTTACATCTTTATCGAGAAATATACAAGCAACAAGTAATAAGGAATCGTCAGGACTTGTCCAATCAGAATCGAGGAAAATAAGACAGAAAAAAAGAGATGTAATTATATCACAAGTAATTGTACTCACATAAAGTGTTAACTATACTAGTAGTTGTGGCATTATTGTAAAGTATATTCATTTGGCAAATCAAAGTCATGCAATTAATTGTTATAATAGTGTGATATTTAACCACATACTGACGAAGAACACGAGGTCATGAATTGCACTTTTTTCTAAGCAACTATTTTAATGTGATGGGGCAGCACCATATACAATAAATAGAGGATCTCACATAAGTTTCTATTTTATACGGAATTTATCAACCGAGTTCACTAAATTCGATTTGAGCCGAGGTTTACCGAGGCTCAAATAGAATTTAGAGGACGAGGTTGATAAATTACGTATAAAATAGGTCGAGTGAGAGATACCTTTTATCACATGATCAAATAAACCCGAAGCAACGCGAAATATTAATCGAAAACAACAATCATAAACTACAGCGATTGCAAGTTATTTGAAGAACGCCGTGACGTCATCGCACGCACTGATATTAAACGTGTCTATTACCGATAATTATGAAACTGCTTTTATGGCCAAATTATGTGATAAGAATAATTATTATATGATCATAAACTTTCTTCTAAAAGTCCTATACTAAATCGTAGAGAAAAGAAGTTGATAATTCACGATATCTACCAGATTGTGCTATAAATAGGCAAGAAGGGTTAATAACAGTTTTAAGTCAGTCGACGTTATGGTTATTAAGAGGAATTGTAAATCCCTGGGTTTGTCCAATGATAAAGTATCTACATTGTTGTGCATTTGATGGGTCCATTTACACACCTGTATATACACGGGTCAGTGTAAAGGTGTTCCAGACCTAACGGGGCTTCATATCATTGGTAGATCATATAATAAAACACTTATTGCATTGTTTCGAGGTTGACATGAGGATTTATCAACCCTGCGGCCTCGATGAATATTAAGTTCCTCAGGTTGATAAATCCACATGTCAACCTCGAAACCATGCAATAAATGTATATTACAATATTTTGTCGTTAGGGGTTCAAAGGGTTAAAGCAAGCTTATGCCTTTTAAGAAAGATACTGATACAGTTATGCCCTAAGTAATCGACTCCTTAACCCTGAGAGCTTTCCGATGAATGGCAACAAGCCATATATTTCCGACTAAATCCTGAAAAGTTACCCATAATTATGCTGTGGTTAAGGAGTCGATTACTTTGGGCATTACTGATATATTTCCAGCAACCAATAGGCAATATCGTAATGACCTGAATATTCCACAATTTATCAAACTCCCTATGGCTAGACAGGGCTCCATCAGCGTTGAATCTGACAAACCACAGGTCATTAATACAGAAAGCTGAGACGGATTGTTCTATATGAAGCCGAGGTGGGAGTTTGTCTAATAATCTTTGTATTCTCAATGGGGTAATCACATTCTGCTAGGAAACCAATGCGATTAACTGACGACACAGTCAACACTATAGAGAAGCAATTTTCCCCACAAGTCAATGCGAACAACGGGAATACAACTCCTGAAGCTTCTTTGGAATGTAGATCCTTAAATAAACTAATTCTACACGGCTCAAAATTTGGTGCGAGCGTATTTTTCATTTACGCAAATTGAAATGTGGGTGACCTATTTTCCGTTCGCCATAGCACTTGTGCCATGCGGGATATAGCGTCACTAAATTCACCCTCGGGGGACCTCATTCTGCAAATGACAGACACACTATTTTAAGGCTTGAAGGCGAACCTCCGTACCGAATCTAATTCATATCCAATAACCCTGTATCTGTATTGGTTGATGTGCAGGATCCTCATGGATAATAAGCACTCGGATTAGGAATTCAGGATGAGGTACAAGTCTGAGTTTAGTCATTTGCAGAATGAGGACCCCAGAGGGGGAATTTAGTGACACATCACTAAATTCACCCTCAGGGGACCTCATCTTCTCTGGAAAGTTTCTTTATTATCAAATTTCTATAGAAATTTCTTCACATAGATTCTATTTCTTTTTTAGTTTAGTTTCTCTATATACCCAAATTGGCAGACGACATATTGCATAATCGAGGTTCCCAATGGGTGTACATCACAATATTCACCACCATACATGTAGCAGATGAGGCCATGTGGAATGAGGTCCCCAGTGGGTGAATTTGGTGATGCTATCCCACTATGTTGGATAGCATCACTAAATTCACCCTCTGGGGACCTCATTCTGCAAATGACAGACACACTAAACTCAGGCTTGATGAGATGCTGGATGTTATAATATCCAACGCTGATGTTTGGTTGCACACACTGTCCTCCTCAAGTTGAATATAATCAATATAATATTGTCCTTTGGTAGAATGAATGTTCAAATTCTACAGGTGTCGCCTTCAGGAACTAAGATAATGGCTGAGATGGAAAAAAAACACCCAAGATTTCAGTCAGATAAACAAAGAAGATTAACTCTAGAATATAAAACACGAGCAATTTGCCCTACTTTGAAAGCAGTCATGATAGTGAATCTTCATACCAAATTTATTCAAATCCAGTACCCCAGGGCTGAGATATATGACAGGATGGACAGACGGTTAGACATCATAGTTAGGGAGCCCGCATATGTTCTATTTACACTTTTGCGTACAAAAGGTTTGACCCCCTAAAGTTGGTACCAATAATGGAACATTCTGAAAAACCGATTTCTTAAGTTGCGCATTCCTGGGGTTTAGGGGCCGCTGAACCCCAAAAAGTGCCAAAAATCACTTCTATTTACACTTCTGCGTCCATCGATGAATTTTGGTTTGATGATACTCCTAAGTGTACTGATTAAGAAAACACAACTTAAGAAAGGGTTTTTCCTGGGGTTTTCAGATAAGAAAGGGGGTCCCATGCTGAACCCCAAAACGTGATTTTTCACTCTTTCACCAAATTTATTCAAATCCAGTACCCCAGGGCTGAGATATATGACAGGATGGACAGACGGTTAGACATCAGTCGAGTGTGGGTATAATTAGTTATATAGCACAGTCCATGGACCACATGCCGTCTCCTGGTAGAACAATCTGTCAAGAGATATAGCGTGTGGCAATCTCCAAAGGATCGAGTCTACAAAATTAAGGCACCTGACAGAACGAATGCTCATTTAAAACCAGCCAATACCAACAGCCCAGACAATGTTCAGCTGAGCTGGGGCCGATGTAAGTACACTGGTTCCTTGGGTAAATTGTAAGTCTAGCCAAAACAAAGGAATCAAACTCCATGCAATCAAGCCTTGAAATAGGGTGTCTGTCATTTGCAGAATGAGGTTCCCAGAGGGTGAATTTAGTGATGCTACCCCGCATAGCAGGCTAGCATCACCAAATTCACCCTCTGGGAACCTCATTCTGCTGAGGTGTAAGCAGAATGAGGTCCCCAGAGGGTGAATTTGGTGATGCTAGCCCGCTATGCGGGGTAGCATCACTAAATTCACCCTCTGGGAACCTCATTCTGCAAATGACAGACACCCTATTTCAAGGCTTGCATGCAATGTTCATCTTCCTTGATGACTCAATAAGACCACTGCTATCGGTGACATTTTACCCACATTTGGTGAACTTCCGCGATATTAATATATATACAGTAATACCCTAAGTAATCGACCCCTTAACCACAGCAGAATTATGGGTAACTTTTCAGGATTTAGTCGGAAATATGGCTTATTGCCATTCATCGGAAAGCCATATTTCCGACTAAATCCTGAAAAGTTAACCATAATTCTGCTGTGGTTAAGGGGTCGATTATTTAGAGCATTACTGTACTAAGCGAACAGAGCCAGGTGTTGTTATCCTTATCAAGCACACAAAATATCGTACCATATGTTTGGAAAGTCCGACAAGAAGCAAAAAACTATATTGCGAAATGGTGTAATTTGGTTCACCGATTATTATCGTCAACAAGACTATACCACTCTATAATTCTCCATTCAGCAAAATAAGTTTTAGTGCTGGAAATGTTCTCAAAGCACATAGACAATTTGACTCTGGGAGATTAGTTTCACCATTTTGTCTGGAAAACCCTGTGCTAAATAACCACCGACTACAAGGTACATGTAGTACAAAACCGGTGACAGAGTCAGAAAGGAAGTATGACTGGTGTGTTCTTGTAGAGATTGATGAAGGATATGCTGTTTGGAAATAATACATGATGGTTCCCTAACAATATTTACATAGATCATGTGTTACACTAAATCATGTTTATTGATTGGTCAACAGCAAATTAGATCATGCATTTTATATAATACTAGCAGATTAGCCCGCCACTGGCAGGATTGGTCCCATGGCTTTGGTTGATCCATTAATTTTTGTTTTTCAAGGTAACCCTGTAAAGGCACGCCGACAGCATGCTGATGCCCGAAATATCATTTGCGGGTACCCGTTTCAAGGTCAAGGTCATGTCGGGTGGACAAACTGACCCGACAAAAATATTCCACGTCCTGAGTTGACCATACATAACAAATTTCACGTTGCTACTGATGCCCGAAATATCGCCCAAGGTCATTTGCGGGTACCCGTTTCAAGGTCATGTTGCGAGGACAAAATAACCAACAAAAATATTCCCCGTCCCGAGTTGACCATACATAACAAATTTCACGTCGAGGTCACCGCAGACGACTGAATGCGGAGTGCACGGAAATACAACTGAGTGAGCGCACCAATTGAGCCGTATTTATACTCGTGTATATAAACACTCTTTAACAACGACACCGCAGATACGAACGCTCCTTAATCATTAACCCATCAATTCCAATGACGGTGGCAGGGCGAGGGGTGAAGGAGTGCTCGGACGTTCTCAGAAGCGGTGCGATGGCACTTCTCGTGGCTTTTTACCCTTAGATAGCAAGTTTGGGCTCAATCGGTTGAGCCGTTTTCGGGTCTATAAAGGATATACACATATACGGAAGTCTCAAAATATATGGTAGACTAGCCGATGAGCCCGACGTTGTCCTGGCTATTCAAATACCAAATTTCGTTGTCCGGGCTATTCAAAAACCAAATTTCAAGTCGATAGCTCCACCTGTTTCCGAGATCTGGTCTGCGCATGCACGAAGCTGGCGTCGCACAGGCTCGGCAACCCGATACAATTCGTATCTGGGGCAAGATACATTCACATAGCAAATTTCAAGTCGATAGCTCCACCCGTTTCCGAGATCTGGTCTGCGCATGCGCGAAGCTGGCGTCGCACGGGCTCGGCGACCCGATAAAATTTGTATCCGGGGCAAGATACATTCACATAGCAAATTTCAAGTCGATAGCTCCACCCGTTTCCGAGATCTCGTCTGCGCATGCGCGAAGCGGGCGCCGCACGGGCTCGCCAATACGACAACGTCCACCGCCTGTTCAAACTACACACACACGTACCAAGTTTCGTCCCGATCGGTCGAGAATCGTAGATTTGTAAAAATGACAGACAAACAAACATACATACAGACAGACAGACAAACAGAGGTCTTCAAAATATATATGAGATTCCAATAAAACACACCATAACACAAACTGATGTCACATCCTGTTGACTAAAAGTGGTAGATAGAATAACTGGTCATGTTTTTTTAAGTGCATGGCCATAGACTGATAGGTAATTCATGGGTAGAATATTGGGCTGACTCACAGTACTGCATGATATAATATCCAAACTGCAGACCGATTTCAGAAAAAAGTTAGCTTAGTTTTTAAAGTTAATAAGTAAAAAGCTATATAAATATAAGAAATGAATGTAGTTACAGTGACATACCCTTCCATAAAACATACTCAAACTACATTCATTTCTTAACTAACACAAGCTCACAGTCCCAGGCCTTTAGATAAGTATAATATGGAAACATCAGGTTCGGCCTTGTAAAAGGATAAAGCATTGAATTTTTAGAGTAAAAACCTTTAAATCCTTGCATTAGATTTCCGAGAATGGTCAATTTCAGGATAATTTTCATTGATATTATAAAGTCATTATAGAATGTTGTGTACAGTATGTGTTTTTCTTGTACTCATCCAGGTTGTGATGAAAAGTCATATTGGATGAGACACAAAGTGTCGAGTCCAAAATATAACTTTTTACCACAACCTGGACAAAGTACAAGAAAAACACATACTGTACACAACACTGTATAATGACATTTTTATTATCCATCTGTATGTTTATCCAAATTTTGGGAATAAAACTTTTGTCGTTATTTTTTATATTTGTCGGCACTTGATTATAAAAGTCTGTATTTGATCACCAGAAATCATGATTTGGAACAGTATACAAAGAAGTGAAAAAAAAACTCAATGCGGAAGTGAAATGTCTGCTAAATCCATCAGAGTATTCCACACGCATCACAATTTCACTGATTCATTTCGCAATAAGAGTTAATTCGTGATGTCAGAGAGTCCCGATAAAAAAGTCATATTGAACACTCGGGAGTCCAATATAACTTTCGGGAGTCCAATATGACTTTTTCCCGGATAATCACGTGACGGCTTTTGCCCAAATCAGAAATAGTGTTAGTTAAAGGATGGATAATAATAACTTATATGCGATCATTTCAGTATAATATTAAATCTGAATGTTACAGGTATATAAATACAGCTATGCAATGGCAAAAATGTTATTTGTATGTTTATTTTGGGCACATCATATTTTGAGAACATGTACAGCATTACTGACTTGAATTTGGGGGATATAAAGATCTGGACAGTCCATGAAACACATGCCCGTCTCCCAGTCGAACAACCTGTCAATAAATAAAGTGTGATGATCTCCAAAGGAGTCTACATAATTAAGGCTCATGACAGAACGAATACTCATTTAAAACCAGCCTATAGGAGAATTGCAGATAACGTTCAGTTGGGCTGGGGAAGATATAAGTACACTGATTCCTAAGGGAAATTGGAAGTCTAGCCGAAACCAAGGAGATAACTTTGTTTGAAAATAGATGCCTGTCAAATGTATTGTCCTGAGGATTAGGAGATTACGTATCAATTCTATTTACATCACAGTTGTCTGTGGGAGTACTTTTATATCATAGTTGCATGTCAATTGGTGTTCTCTCTCAAAGCACTTGATCAAGTTATAGTGTGTCTGTCATTTGCAGAATGAGATCCCCAGAGAGTGAATTTAGTGATGTTATCCCACATGGCAGGCTAGCGGCAGAAAATTCACCCTCTGGAACCACAATTGAGGCCGAAAAATCAGGATAAACCTGATTTTCGCACTAATTTGAGACAGCATGGTAAGCAACTTGTTTACTAGTAATCAGTTTATAAGTTATCAAGCCAGTTTAAACAAAATCGGAGAATACTGACGACCAAAGGACCATAGGCAAATAAATTAGGATAAACCTGGTTTGCTGAATGATTTGAAATATTGTGGACAGCAACTTGTATACCAAAACTTATTGAAATCGGTTCATATTTGTATGAGTTAAAATTAACAAGCCGGATAAACAAAAATAGAGATATACAGACAAACCAAGGCGCATAACTAAGGGAAAATGATAACATAAAATACAAACGACGTCATTGTGCACTCTTTTGAAAGCAGCAGTGATGGTGAACCTCCATACCAAAATTTCACTCAGATCAGATGACCCATGGCTGAGATATCTGCGATCAGAATTTGTGAACATAACATGGGCATGGCACAACGTTAGCACTGACTGAGTTCTTTGGAAAACATTTGGTTCCTTCTAACCAGATGAACTCCACCATTCGAATGATTCCAGCAGATTTACAATTCTCCCCCTTGTATCAGAATACAAGGATAGGGTTCTCCCCCTTGTATCAGAATACAAGGATAGGGTTCTCCCCCTTGTATCAGAATACAAGGATAGTGCATCTTATCTTTTGAGACATTCATTTCAAATGAGAGTAGAGTTACTGCCCTTACAACAGGAATCCGTGACTTGTTGGTGTGTATCTTTTGTAATTACTATTGCTTTGATCACAGTTGCATGCCAATTAAGGTCTCCCAGAAAATACTTCAGATTCAATCCTAATACCATATTCTGCTTGACTCCCAGGAGTAATAGTAACCCACAATTTGTTCATGTCCACTGAAGCAAACACATTGAACCAATGAACCAGGGACCAGCCGAGAGGGCGACTTGGGAGACATCTTCTCCCTAAAATTTGCCACTTCTCCCAATTATTGACCAAGGGAGAAGAAATTTTTCTCTCATAAACCAATTTGCACATTTCAAAATAGCACATTTGAACTGTATTTATTGATTATAATCAAAAAGGTAATGTCATAGAGTAAATGATACATCTGAAGTGACTTAACCCTTTCATGACGGGAGCTGCACATAGATCGCCTCGCATATATAAGAGAATGCATTGGCCTAACAATTGTTTAACATTTTTTATATTCTTTAACAATTTTTATCATTTTTTCTTATATTCTTTAACAATTTTATCATTTTTATCATTTTTTCTTACATTCTTTAACAATTTATTATTATTTTTTTTATTTTTCTTACATTTTTTAACAATTATGAAAAATAATATAAATTTGTTAGGCCAATGAATTCTCTTATATATGCGAGGCGATCTATGGTCGACTCACATAAAGAAGAGAATGCATTGACACAGGGTTTTCGCAAAAATTACTCCCGTCATGATAGAGATAACGCAATTTGAATTCTCTTGGCTGGTCCCGGCAATGAACACTATACT
This sequence comes from Siphonodentalium dalli, assembly GCA_032622095.1. Classification (NCBI taxonomy): domain Eukaryota; kingdom Metazoa; phylum Mollusca; class Scaphopoda; order Gadilida; family Siphonodentaliidae; genus Siphonodentalium; species Siphonodentalium dalli. The sequence continues at coordinate 271,738,080 of CP136064.1, read as the reverse complement.
AAGTCCATGTCTCCATAAATGTAACATATAGCAATTGTACTTTTTAACACTTTCATGACAAGACCTGCGCTGGCGCAACATTAAAGTCCCTGTGCCAATGCATTCTCTTATATATGTGAGTCAACCAATTTTTTTTAATAATTTTTTATCAATTTTTCTTACATTTTTAACAATTTTCATTTTTTTTTTTATCATTTGTTCTTACATTTTTTAACAATTTTTATTATTTTTTATAATTTGTTCTTACATTCTATAACAATTTTTATCATGTTTTCTTATTCTTTAACAATTTTATAAAAAATAATATAAAATTTGTTAAGCCAATGCATTCTCACATATATAAGGGAACGCATTAGCACAGGGTTTTCGCAAAAATTGAGGAAGCACGTACTCGTCATGAAAGGGTTAATAACTACAAATGTCAAATCAGTTCTTTCCCAGTTGTCCCACTCTTGATATTACTCATTTTACTCATATGTAACAGCTTTCAAGCTTGTGAAAATTTTATCTATCCACCACTGACTACCTCTATTGCCTGCATAAAGACTGTTATTACTATTATTACACCACTCATGACCCAAATATTGTCATGTCAAATACATGTTAGAGCACAATCCCATTGTTGCAATCGTTCCCTGATTTTTGGTAAAGCACACCGATTCCCAAGGTTGGCGAATGAATAGTTCAATGATTACCCCATTGTTAGGCACACTCAACTCACAACAGACAAATCGCACGGTCGCTTCGAAGTAGCTTCAATTACAAGAGGCCAAAGGGGCATGAACAGCGCTCTGCTTCCCCCAAACACACTGCCATTATACGCCGTTACTATTTATGCACCTCTAATATACTCTAAGCAGGCACATATATAGGGACGGCGTATAAGGGGAGTGCGGGTGGGGGATGCACGTCCTCTTGTATAATAACTGAAGCTACATTGAAATGACCGCGCGATTTGTTTGTTAAGAGTGGCGCGTCTCGAACAATGGGATATCGCTGAAATATTAGTTTGCCAGCCTTGGGAATTGGGTGTGATTTACCAAAAATACAATATATATATATATATACACCAACAGGACGAACGGAGGGGGTGGCAATAGTAACACATGCATTGGTTGAATTATTTATTAACTAGTAGAATAATTACATTTATTATAATTATTCCACAAAACTAATCCAGTTCCGAAAATATTCTTAGGACCACTAATCCAACGATGAAAGTAAATGAATTAACATTTACATTTAGAAACACTAAATAGTGATATATCCAATAATCCAACAGAATCACCACTTCACTATATAGCGCTCCACATATCCGATATAACTAACAACAGAATCTGGAGGAACCAATGGACTATTATGGTAGTAATTTCGAAACATTTCTTGAAAAGGCGACACGTTTGTCACATAATAATGATGTGCAGGATTACCTTTGGCAAAAAGTAGTTGGCTGTTGGTTACAGGTCCAAATTCCATGTCATCATTCTGGCAGACAGACTTCTTCGGAATTCATGATCCACTTATACAATGTATATAATAATAGTGAGGCCCGTTCCAAACGACGGATTTTTGTCGACTCGAATCTAATTGTATTAAATCCGTCGGTGATGCGTCTGCGGTCAATTTTGTTTCAGACGGACGCATCTTTGTCGCGTCGAATCTAATACATCGGTCGATTTATTTAAAGGTGCACTCCATGTTACCTTCACAAAATGGTCACGCGTAGATATAGAGGCCTATATATACCGGTATGTTATACATATATATACTAAAATACAGTATAATTTATGTATAAATATATGCGCGATTGCAGCGCGAATATATGTGCATATGTATATGATGATGTATATAGTACATATAGTTATATAATATAATATAATAGGTGCTACAAATAAATGTTAGATCGTGCAACCAATTGCCATATATGTGTATACCATGCATGCAAATACAGGTATACAAGAATTATTATAAATCAGAGACTACCACCCCTACCCTTATAATAAGGAATACCGGAATATATGACTTATTATAAATAAGAGGTTACCACCCCTATACCCCTCATAATAAGTAATGCCGGTATATATGAATTATTATAAATAAGATCAGTGGTACTACCCCTACCCCTTATAATGAGGAATACCGGAATATATTAATTATATATTATAAATCATAGGCTACCACCTATATATCCTTTATAATAAGGAATACCGGTATCTATGAATTATTATAAATCATAGGCTACCATCCCTACCCTCATAATAAGTAATACCGGTTCATATGAATTATTATAAATCTGAGGCTACCACCCCTACCCCTTATAATAAGGAATACCGGTGTATATAAATTATTATAAATCATAGGCTACCACTCTGCCCCTTATAACAAGTAATACCTGAATATATGAATTATTATAAATAAGAGGTTACCACCCCTATACCCCTCATAATAAGTAATACCGGTATATATGAATTATTATACACCATCAGAGACTACCACCCCTATTCCATACAATAAGGAATATCGGTCTATATGAATTATTATAAATCAGTTGCTACAACCCCTACCCCTTATACCGGTATATATGGATTATTATAAATCATTGATACTATATCCATTATAAGATGTGAGTCAGTGACATGCCATGTTCGTTGAGGAATCAAACTACCAAAATAATTACAATTTGCACAATGTTACCTAAGCAATGCTTATAGATATATCTTTCTTTATAACAAAGAGAGTGTGCGACAAATGACGTCATGTGGGTATTTCCGCAGATAAGGGGAACCCCCTCATTATTATGCCATTATCATATCATTATCATATGATTTGTATTCGTTCTTCGGCAACTTTCGGCTCTTCTCGTGACATGTATTAGATTTGAGTCGTCAAAAATCCGTCATTTGAAACCAAGACAGATTTCAGACGCATCACCGACGAAGATTCGTCTGAATTGGACGGAGATTCGTCTGCGATGCGTCTGACACGGATCTAATTGTTTCAAACGTCGCATTTTTGACGCATTTAATACAATTGTGGGTCTGGTATTAGATTCGAGTCGACAAAAATCCGTCGTTTGGAACGGGCCTGAGACACAATCATGCGATTTCCACATTTGACTTTCCAAACACATCTGCGAGTGACTTGGTTGTGTCGCTTCGGACATATTTATTCACATTCAACAGCGATCACTGCATGGGTAATCACGATGATTGGTGTGGCTAACGGGTCATTGTGTTCATCTCGGCCAGTGCACGGATTGTACGTCATGTTCAACGCACGATCAATTGCGTATTTCGAGATAATCGCATTATGTGCGGTCAATTGTGCTCTAAGTAGGTCAAAGCACGCGAATAGTTCTTTACCAGAATAAATCTCGTCTCTGACTCGATTTATTCTGGTAAAGAACTATTCTTGTGCTCTAACCATTACTTATTTATTAGGAAATATTCAGATTAATAATAAACGATTCCAATGTATACATTTATAACTGATGGGAGAATCCATTTAGTATAGAAATGGTTAAAGGGACATGCAGCTAGCAATTATTCAGAATAAATCAAAACTATTCATACATAGGAGATAGCAGATAAATTATATGTTGTATCAGATCATTGTCTGGTATATGGTGTATGTAACATAAAAATGCAAATCACCCATCATATACTCATGACGAATGATATAATTCAGATCTTAGATCACCCAGCAAGTATTCAAGATGAATGATAGAACTGTGATCTTACAGTCTAAAGAAGACAATTATCTACCGGTATGCAGTGAATGTATGAGGCTCACTCTTATGGAAGCCATTTATATTACCCATAACAACACCCTCGAGACATTATAGTTTGCATTCATATTACTGCTATTGCCATATAATGAAGACTTTGGATCTGCATAACTATGTTTTCCCATTATGGGCACAATTAATGTGATTGTGTTTCGAATACATCTTGAGAAAAATAAATACATATTTGCACTTCTTGCATATTGTAACATATGGTAGTGCCAACTTTAATGGCTCCGTGAATTAACCATTCCAATCGACAAACAGTTGTCTTCAAATGACAATGTTCATTTCAAGATTTCTATAGTACAATAATGCCCTAAATAATTGACTCCTTAACCACAGCAGAATTATGGGTAATTTTTCAGGATTTAGTCGGAAATATGGCTTGCCATTCATTGTAAATCTCTCAGTGAGAGCTTTCCGATGAATGGCAACAAGCCATATTTCCGACTAAATCCTGAAAAATTACCCATAATTCTGCTGTGGTTAAGGAGTCGATTATTTAAGGCACTACTGTATAGCTAATCAGGCAGACCATGAAATTAAGCCTTGAAATAGGGCGTCTGCAATTTGCAGAATCAGGTCCACAGAAGGTGAATTTAGTAACGCTATCCTGCACAGTGGGATAGCATCACTAAATTTACCCTCTGGGAACCTCATTCTGATGAAGTCTCAACTGCCAAGGAGACCTAGGATCAGATTGAAGTTCCCCAGTTGAAATTAATATTCACCCATTGAAGTCACCTCAATTATGCATGTTATTCATTTTATCTTCTGCAAAATCGGGGATATAGAAACTGAACATAATGGGAAAAGTAACTAACATGACTGTTATTTTGAGACTATGGACACTTCCCAGAAGATGATTGAGAGTTAAGCAGAATGAGGTCCCCAGTTGTCGCACACAAATGCATATTTGCTTCATATGCAATCTACCCAAGCATCGTTGAAAATGGGAACTAAATTATTTGTCAGGTCAGTTTGAGTGTGAATATAAACTGGATGTTGATTTTTTTGTGGGTTGCATGCAGAGTTGAAGGAACATGCAGCTAATTAAGGGAGGCAATTTGACCACCAGCCAGTGGGTACCGTTAACTAGATTCGCAGGAACTCAGTGAGACAAGCCGCATTCCTTTGCCTAATGAGACTAATACAGTCACAACACTGAATATGTATGCCAGAGCTAGCTATACTTTTAAAAAAGAAGATAGCCTGCCTGATATGATGGTGGAGACTAATATAGTTACAACACAACCAAAAATAGAAATTAGAAATTATAATTTGTTCATGTCAACGCATACCAGATAGTGATAGAGATCAGCACATAAACCCGTCATTTTTGACAGGCAATCATCTAGTGAAATAATAAAAATGTTGATTTCCCAGATACATGTACAGTAATGTCCTAAATAATTGACTCCTTAACCACAGCAGAATTATGGGTAATTTTTCAGGATTTCGCTCTCACCGAGAGCTTTTAGATGAATGGAAACAAGCCATATTTCCGACTAAATCCTGAAAAATTACCCATAATTCTGCTGTGGTTAAGGAGTTGATTATTTAGGGTATTACTGTACATGTATGCTACATGTATATCCATGACAATCATTCCTTATTCAAAATAACCCCAGTTTCCTGTAATTCATGGAGCACTTCATGGAGCACTCACAAAGCATGATTTTTCATTGTTTACTGTTTCATATTCATAGTTATGTGTGTTCATGGTTGATCATTGTTTTTATAAGGCTGAACTGGCATCAATAAATTTGGACTTTGGGAAATAGTATATTTTGCATGTTATAAAGGTATGAAAACAGTGGATAACATGAACTATTGCAAAAAAACAATTTCAAATGCTTTGAAAGTATAAATAAGCATGGACATTAAAACATGAATATAACAAGAGGTGTGCACTCGAGTGCTAGCATACCCCCACCGTGGCAAATTCAACCCGCATTATCCGTAAACCCAACAAAAAAGATTTTTAACTTTAAAGAAAAATTCGGACTAATAATATCGATATGGTGTCACAAGGAGCTTGTACAGAAAAAATTATTCAAATTGGTTCATATTTGTTAAAGTTATTAAGTCGGACAGAATTTTCTAAGTCAAAATAAGTCGAAAATGAAGTGTAATATTACGAAAAACAGTCTGAGCCAATCCCTAGCCGCATCATGTAGAGAGGGTATTGTGAGAAGCATGTACATGCATACCAAAAATTATTGAAATCGGTTCATATTTGTTAAAGTTATTAAGTCAAAATAAGTTGAAAATGAGGCGTAACTTTAAAAAAAAAGTCGGACATCATGCAGAGAGGCAGTCCCAAGGAGATTGCATACAAAAAATTATTGAAATCGGTTCATAGTTGTTCGAGTTATGAGGTCGGACGGACGGACGGACGGACACACGGACGGAGAAAGCGTGACGGACGGACGGACAGACACAGTCAATCCAGTATACCCCCCATTTTCTCTGAAAGTGGGGGTATAATTAAAGGAGTCATCAATTCATTCTCATTATAATTCCATGTTGTTTGCATCGTTCAAAGAGCACATGTGTATTTTGCACTAATCCATGACTCAAATTCATTCATTTGTTGCATATATATTCTAATATTTGAGTATAAAAGGATAAGGCGCATAAATGGCTGGATTTAGTGTACAGTACCCCTTTAATATATGGTCAAATGTTTATATATTTTGAGTGAGAAATGTTCCATAGTCAGAAACCAGGGGTGGTAAAGCCACCAATTACTAAATATATACTGCTCTATATAAAATATTATTGTACCACCTTTACAGAATAGTTTATATATTCCTTTCAAAACAAAAACAAAATCTGAGCTTATCAGCTACAAAATAAACAAATGACATTACACAATCATTCTGTCGAGTCAGATCACTGTGACTTATAATCGGCAAGTTGATCGTCGAACAGTTGTCAGCACATTAAACAGCTCTATGGGAAATTTCATATAATATTTAATTCATGATTCCGGAAACTGACTCCAGCAAATCTACCCAGGTAGCCGGTAGAAAACACGGGGCTTTTCAACAAACTAATGGAATATGACTTTAATAATTTCCTATTCTGCCATTCACTGCCCAACATTACCATAACTCTCCAGGACCCGGCAATCAGAGAGGAATGTCCTGGGTTGTAATCAATATTCAAATGTTCACCAATGTTTATTGTTATTTCCTAAATACGCATTGACAAGCAGATGTAGTTCCCTTAGGAAGTGTTCAGATAATAAGTTCAACTAGAGGTGGGACTGTACCAGCAAGAATAAGAAACCCCCAGAGCGCAATTGGCCTGCATAAGGCAAATACTTGACTGTTAACTACAGTGTTAACATATTATGGTAATTAAAAGTGACATAAAGGTCTAAACTTTTTGAAGGGTATATGATAATTAAATTGCAGATAAATCTGAACTTGATGTGGGACTGTCCCAATGGGACTAAAGATACCCCCTGCAGTGCAATTTGTCTACATAATCATTAAGTGTTATTATTATATGATCATAAGTAACAGTTGCTTTCCCCAATTCCTATGTTAAAACGTAATGAAAAAATTGACATATCTAATGATGTTCACCTCAGTAATGAAACAACATGTTAATAACAGTTTTGTGTGATGTCACAAACTTCAGGGGTAAAACCACAGGGGCCTGTAACGCGCTCCGCTGTCCGCCCCCCTTTTGCGCTGCCCATATACGCCGCTGCTATATATGCGCCTGCTTCACGCTAATGGTATAATAATAACACAAGGGTAACTGTAGAAATTCACCTTTTTACCATCACTCGCCGATCGATCAAATATAGCTCATTCACACCAGTAATGCCACAGATATAACCACGGATGTATCGGCGAAGAATTCATCTTTCAACCAATACCACAAACTCCCATCAAAACCATTCATATACATAGCATTTGATAATTTTTTAACCACCGAATATTGTCTCCGAAGACCGTAAATTTGTCAAGTCACAAAGTTCCTAATTTTAATTATTCATTGTGACCTGACCTTTCTATGACTGACATAGTAGAAACAGCCAATCACCGCTCAGTGTTAGAATCGAGGTCCTCATTTTAATATTCATTATGACCTGACCTCGATTCTAACACTGAGCGGTGATTGGCTGTTACTACTTGTGACTTGACAAATTTTTGTTTTAAAGTTGGAATTATCGACAGATTTCTCCTCTATAGAAATTGTTTACTGACGATCTGTTGATTTGTATGAGTAAATAAATTATTAGCCGACAAGAAACTGAGCGCTAAACGTTTAGTTGATCGTTTGGCCGATTTTTAATTATAGTAAGCCGCGCGGGGGTGAAGTTATAAGAAGATTTCCGACATTTTGTTCTGAGCCGGATCAAAATGAAAATTTACGGTCTTCGGAGACAATATTCGGTGGTTAAAAAATTATCAAATGCTATGTATATGAATGGTTTTGATGGGAGTTTGTGGTATTGATTGAAAGATGAATTCTTCGCCGATACATCCGTGGTTATATCTGTGGCATTACTGGTGTGAATGAGCTATATTTGATCGATCGGCGAGTGATGGTAAAAAGGTGAATTTCTACAGTTACCCTTGTGTTATTATTATACCATTAGCGTGAAGCAGGCGCGTATATAGCAGCGGCGTATATGGGCAGCGCAAAAGGGGGGCGGACAGCGGAGCGCGTTACAGGCCCCTGTGGGTAAAACACAGTGTATTTATTTCTTTTGTAATTCGACTGCAACTTTTGGTCGAAATTATAGTGACATAGATTCAACCTGCCATGTTTCTTAAGCTCTGCGCGGTATGATTTTCCACCAAACAGTTCTTCTCTTAGAACTGTAATGTCAAACATGAGGTCAATTTTGAACGGCGACCCCTTTTCTTTGCCTTTTTGGCAAAATAATTTCAGTTAAGACTTATTTTTTTTCTATCTTAAATATAATTCAATATAGTAGGGTAAGGTATAGTCATTATATGTCTCTTTCTTCAGTCTATAGCATGACATTAACCAATGCCATTGTGGTTTGACTTCCGAAAGTTTGAGCATTGGCAGCATTGCACTGATTGTACCACATTTTTTTGTGGTTCAATTCAGAATATTTCGAATTGTACCACAATACGATGGTCTATGGGAATACAGGATACCGACCAATCAGGACAAGCCTTGTATGTAGGCTTAGGCAAGGTCGTATTACAACATGACTTATTATCAGACCTGAAAATAGATCAGGATTTCCCAGCGATATTCAGTATCACAATGACTTGTCCAATCAAACAATGCGTTTCATATAATACATATAAATAGTTATGCATGTTTATACAAGTCAAAAAAGGGGGATAACTAAACACAAAAAAGTTGGATAGACCTCATAATCGCAGGTGCACAGGTTCCCCATGTACTAAATATCTATGTCATGTTTATAAAAATTGACCAGAATATGTATATATAAGGAATAGAAGCTCAGACAAATTTATGTATAAAAAGTCAGACAAACCTCATAATCTGTGCCAAGTTTTAAACAAAATTGACTGAAAAATGTAGGAATACAAGCTTGGAGTAACTATAACAAACGACCTATGGCCTGACCTGAACGAACGATTCCCACAAAGTCGATCGACAAGGGCCAAAACTCGAACTTGACCAGAATTTTCATGTGAGTAATCCACATACAAAATTTTAAAACTATCAGATAACTAAAACTAAAGTTGTCATCCAGAACCATCTGGGACGCACCGGACAACGGGAGATTTGTAACTAATTCATTTTGTAAAAAAGGAGGTTATTAACGTTTATCTCATCATGCCACTACCATCAGGCAGGAATATCCTGATTTGTAATCAATATCTGAGCTATTCAAGTGTTCCACGGGATATTTATAAAACAACGAATCCTTGCAAATCACTTCAAAGTTGGTTCTGGCTTTGAACTGAAATTAAAGCTTGTCAAATGAGAAGAAATCTATTCATCTTTTCTTTGGAGTTTAAGCCAAAGATCAGAATTTTCTTTCATCACATATATGGCAGTACATTAATATATGTCTCAAGAATCAACGTGTTAAGGAAGGAAGGAAGCCAAAATCTGTAACCATATATCATACTCTATGGAGATTATTCCAGTGATGCTTAAATTACTCCGGGACCAGAGTGGAGGGTGCCTTGGGAGACATCTTCTCCCTAAAATGTGCCACTTCTCCCTATTTTGTCCTATGACTTCTCCCACATACAGTAATGCCCTAAATAATCGACTCCTTAAACACAGAAGAATTATGGGTAACTTTACAGGATTTAGTCGGAAATATGGCTTGTTGCCATTCATCGGAAAGCTCAAACTAAATCATGAAAATTACCCATAATTTTGATACGGTTTTGGAGTCGAAACAGCATACTGATTATAGTGGTGTACTTATTAACAGTATAATGGCATTAAATGGTCTCTTGTACATAAAGGTGATGTTAGTGCTCTAGAGAAAAATTTACTTCAGCCTTTATAACCTATTTATGACTTTTCCCTAATAATAGTCCATATCTCCCTAATAATATAATAGGGAGAAGTGACTTCTCCCTAATAATAGTCCATATCTCCCTAATAATCTGATAGGGAGAATTGACTTCTCCCTGATAATAGTAGATAGGGAGAAGTGACTTCTCCCTAATAATAGTCCATATCTCCCTAATAATCTGATAGGGAGAAGTGACTTCTCCCTGTATCACTTCTCCCCTGTATGAATTCTCAAGGTTGCTCAATAGGCAAACTTCATGGGCTGCAGTAATCAATGTTATATGTAACTAAATTTATGAGATACAATACTGTCTTCCTGTTAGAAGGGTGTCATGCTGCAATCCTCAGTTAATGTCAGCTTTGATATTTCCGTTGTGTAACCTATGACCACATGGCTGCAACCCTCCCACCCCCACAAAAAACTTATTTTGAATGCTCAAAATAAAGACAATTTTCGGGAAAATTTGAGATATTTTTTGGTCAAATTCAAGCAATTTTCAGGCAAATTGAATGGGACAAATTTCATGGTATTTCAGGGGGAAATTGGGGAAAATTATAGTATTTTTTCACATTTCTGCCCGAATTATACATATTTAAGGTTAATTTGAATCTAATTTGTTATATTTATGTGTGTATACAAGGTATATTTTTCAAAGACTGTGTTACAACCATGAATATATTATGTAAAAAAATTTGGACAAAAAGTCTCAACCCCCCTGAAAATATGGATGCCCGTACGGCTATACTGGTTGCCATGGGACAAAACACACCACGAGGTATAGAGTAGGGCGGGATCTGAACCCTAAAATGGTCATGATACTGTGTAACCCTGCCTATACAGAACGGAGTCTCCCAGACAGTTATAAAAGGATACATAACGGTCTATTATTCATTTAGAGGGATGCTAAGGATAAATCAGCAGACATCAGCAAGACAAAAAGATATATTTACACACTAAGTGTTGTCATCACTAAATCCAGCATTCTGATTGGTCGGCGCCCACGTGGCTAGTTGCAGTTATTTCTCGGTGAATGCGCAACGCCTCATGACACCAAGCTAATAACACCATCGATACGTCATTAGGTTTGGTTTGACGAACGCGTAATGTTTTGGGTGCATTTGGACTCGCGCAGCCTGACTGACTTAATACATCATCGGGTTTCAATATGAAGAGAAATTGTTCTTATTAACTTTTGCCAAGGGTGCTATTGGGTATTTTGGGCTGATCTTGTCACGATACACTTTTCGATTTAAATAAATTTACAAAAGTGGCTTTTTCGCTAAATGTATATAAATATAAGGATTAACTGTCATGTGGACTATTTTTATGGAGATGTAACGGTGAGGTAAGTGGTCATAACTTGTATGTAAAACCCTTCGGGTTTTACACAAGTTATGTCCACTTACCTCACCGTTACATCTCCATAAAAACAGTTCACATGACAGTTAATCCTTATATAATACAAGTACAGAAGAATTCATATTCAATGGTGGGAAATGTTCAGATAATAAGTTCAACAAATGACCTATGAACATTTTATCTGAACATTTCCTAAGGGAACTACTCCTCAATGAGTATCTAGTATAGAAATGGTTAATGCAAATATATTGCGAATTTCAAATACTTTAATACTATTACTATATATAGCTGGGGTGTGATCGATACTCAAATAGATTTAATATTTATGCTCAGTGCAAGATGAAAGCAAGAATTTCACTCTAGTCTAGACAATTGAGACCAAAAAGTGTCTGCACAGTAAGTAAATTAATCCAATGTTAAATTTTTTATTTTTTTGCGGTAAGGTGTTCAGACTCTATTATATGGAATGTCATGCTAATGAAGTGGGGCTTCAACAAAACACACTAAAGCTACATTCATTTCTCTAAGAGCTCTTTCCATCAATGTATCACATTATTATAATCAATAAATTTGAAAAATGATCAAGGAAATATGGATTGATACAAAAATCGGACTTGGCACTGAAAGGGTAAATAATAACACAATTTCTTTAAAATAATGAGTGAATCTTCAACAAATTAACTATTCAAATTTGTTTGTTGTGCTTGGTCACTTCAGATGCTAGGCCATGTCACGACATCAGTTAATTTTCAAGGAAAATCAGCACTGAGCATTAATGTCACTGAGAATTCACTAAATGCAATTAACCCTTTACCCAACAGAAGGGCCCTGTGCCAATGCATTCTCTTATATATGCGAGTCGACCATAGGTCGCCTCGCATATATAAGAGAATGCATTGGCTTAACACATTAAAAATTATAAAATTGTTAAAGAATGTAAGAAAAAATGGTAAAAAGTGTTAAAAAAAGATTTTTTTAAAGCCAATGCATTCTCTTATATATGCGAGGCGACCTATGGTCGACTCGCATATATAAGAGAATGCATTGGCACAGGGCATAACTGTAACTATCACAATGTGGTCAAGGAGCCGGTTCCAATGATATCCATATTTGTATGGTTCTATTGAGACAGACCGAAGATATTTTAGGCTGTTGAAGCTTTATTTGGCCGGTTTGTTGGGTAAAGGGTTAAGATGCATCTTTTGGACTGACAGGGAGCAGCGAGAGAATTAACTACTCCATGTTATTAGGGAGAAACAGAGTGTTACTTCAGGAAGAAGTCATAAAGGCTGAAGTTCAATTTACTCTTTAACATCTCCTCTGTTGTCCAATAATAAGTATTACTGTATACAGTAAAACCTCTCTAAACCGAACACCCTTTAGACCGGCCCTTCTGTTCGATTTAGAGAGGTGTTCGGTTTACAGAAAATCGCAAAACCATCGGAATATATTGCCGCTGTCAGTAAGAGTTAACGAGATGCGAACACCTCATTACAGATTACTTAAACTTTATTCAATAAACTACAAAATAAACATGCTATAATAAGAAATAAAAGGCCGCTCGGCCACAGTGTCCCCTGAACCGGTGGCTTCATTTGGAGCGGAGGCTTTGTAGAAGTATACTATATGGATAAGACACTTGTGCATTGTCTCATTACTGACATGCATACAAATAACCAAATCTTAAAAAAAAACTCTTAAAGTCAAAATATATATAACCTCAAATTGACACAAAATGAAGAAAATTACAAGAAAAATTAAATTTTCTAAGTCGAAAAGCCCATAACTCTGAGAAAAATCATCGGATCAAACTCAAATTCGAACTTGACCTGTATATTGATATGACTGGTCCACTGGTATTTGCAATTAAAGGATCCAAACTTGAGATATCATCCGGAAACCGAAAAAATGAGAAATTTTCTAAGTAAAACAAGTCGAAAAAGGGCCACAACTCTCTCAAAAATGGGCGGAGCATACCCATATTCGAACTTGACCTGTACATACGGCTGATAAACGCACATACCAAATTTGGTTCAGATATGATCTCACAAACTGAAGTTATCATCCGGAAACCAGAAAATTACAAGATTCTAAGTAAAAAAAGGGCCATAACTCTCGCAAAAATGGGCGGAGCAAACCCATAAACTTGACCTGTATTTTGGTCTGATAAACTCACCTATAAAATTTGCTTTTGATCTAATAACCGAAACTAAAGTTATCATCCGGAAACCATTTCCGGACGCACTGTACGACACACAGACGGACACCGGCTATTTTAATAGTCCCCCCAAAAACAAATTTCGGGGGACAAATATATGTACAGATAAACCAGGAAACATGGATCATAATGTGTCTTATATAATGTAACTTCTGCTTGTATCTGTCTGATATTAGAACAGTCAATTTGTATGTCATTTATCGCATATTATTTCTTAACATGTATTCAGGATTCACCCCCCCAAAATTAACTGGTATTCAGGATTCAGGGGAAGGAGGGGGTGATACCCTCCAATAGAATAGGCAATTATGGTATAAAATACCATTATATATAGTCAGCAAATACACTTCAAATAGGCTGTTTTGAAATATGCAAAATGGTATAAGAGAGATAAATCACATTTTAGGGAGAAGATGTCTCCTACGTCGCCCTCTAGGCTGGACCATGCGGACTGAGTAAACACCGGGCCCCCTCCCGTGCATTCAGCATTCTATCATTAGATGTATAGAGATTGCCTAATCACAAGCAAACTTCACTGACATCAGCAAAGCTACCAAAATATATTGGATCTCTCATTATCTGTTTCTTGTTCCTTGGTCAATAGCTCTCAGTCATAATGCACTGAACTAGCTTCAGTCTCATCCCAAATTACTCTCCAGTGTACGGTGAGGACTCTACAGCAGAGAATTCCATCTAATCCACATCATTCATACCACACAGACACCTCACCATGACAAAGCTCCCGCATCAATTTGGGAGATCGTTTTCTCACTTATTTACGAATCATTTTTCCTCTCGCGATTGTCGAGTGGCTGAAAGAACGCTGTAGCCGCATGAATTGTATTATTGTGCATGCAGTACCACGTTCGTAAAGAGACTCAAAGAAAAACAGAATAATCAATTCAGCTGATCCAATTCAGGAGTTTCTACAAGTTACTGAAATCACATTTATCAATAGCTGCAGAATAAATAGGGGTGACATTCTGCACTATAAATCATGCCGCCGTGTGCACATGACACAATCAGTGGTGATCTTCGAGGACAGATCGGGAAATACCGACCTTGATTAATGAACTTATGGCTGTCTGCAGAGACAACGTAATTCAGTTATTTTCACCCAAAAATGCCCACGCACAGTAATGCCCTAATTAATCGACTGCTTAACCACAGCAGAATTATGGGTAACTTTTCAGGATTTATTCGGAAATATGGCTTGTTGCCATTCATCGGAAAGCTCTCGGCGAGAGCTTTCCGATGAATGGCAACAAGCCATATTTCCAACTAAATCCTGAAAAGTTACCCATAATTCTGCTGTGGTTGAGCAGTCGATTAATTAGGGCATTACTGTATGGAGATAGAGGGGGGGTTTCCACCTCTGACTCTCCAACTGAACTAACTAGAGGTGAGACTGTCCCAATGGGACTAAGGTCCAAACCGCAGTGCAATATATTGAAAGATTTACTGTTAGCCAAATAAAAGAAACACCCTGTAGTACCTACGATATGACTATCTTTCGATAACAAAGCAGAGATATGTATGCAAGAATCACAGTTGAGAATTGCGAGAATATCATAGATGATTTTCATGTTTCACTTTGCGAGAATCATTTGTCAAGTTCGCATTTGGAATCCGCCGACAATTTTCACATGAGTTATGACACCTTGTTGATTAGTTTCGGGCGAATATTCCACGCCCTGAATAAAGAGCGTTTAATTTGTTAGTTGCTTTTTACATGGGAATATGATAAAGGGCGGTTAATCCAAGGTAGTCTAGACTTATATTCTATGATTTTGTTAGTCTTATCCTGACATTTGTAAACTGCCGCAAGGTAGACTGCTCTAGACATCATTTATTGAAGTTTCCACTACCGGAGTCCAAGACAGGGGTGCCTCTTCTGTGGGACTGGGATACTAGCATCCCCCTGCTAATATATTATGGGTATCACAAAACTGCTCATATATATATGTATTAACATCCCTCCAAATGAATATTACACTATCCAATGTATAGTTTTATAATTGTGTGGAAGAATCCATTTAGTATTGAAACGGTTAATTAGTATCTACAATGTACCAAGTATTGATTTGAAAGGTAAATTTTCTAACAAGTGACACAATCACACAACCTGTTACCATTTTTGCCGAGTCCCCAGCATGAATCTACAACGAAGTTTGTTTCACCATGACGACATAGCTTCATACCAACTGAGCAGAGCAGACAAGTGATCAATTGACCGTGGCATAACACTCTCAATTATGAATATCGGGAGTCGGGCTCATGGCAGGAAACTTATTGATCAATCCAGCAAGTAAATTGTATTTTACTGCCATAATTAATACAAGAAATAGCACCTATTCAGACCGACAGTTCGGTCGGTGTAACAAGATTGGTCCGGCCTCTGGCAATTGGCTCCACGAAATGCCGTTATCCAGCTCTATTAGGAGGCAATGGGGATAGTGCCTTCCAAGTGTAAAAGCGTAACTCGTGTCAATTATGTTTACCGTCGCTGATTATACTGCCATGGAATCTTGGATATCTCATTTCCCAGATAAATTGCACAAAGTCATGCAACGCCCTGACTGCACTATGGGCCTCTAAATTACTCTTAGGGCCTGTTTATATGAGACGGGTCTAGCCCAGCCAACCGAGCCAGCCTGGTTAACTGAGCTGAGAGCACGAGGTGTTTACATGAGATAAAGCTATACCGGGCTATATCGACTGCCTGGAGAAAGTTAGAATAATGAATTGTTTTGCCAATCACATGGTGTTGTAACGCCTTTATTCTGATAGGCACGTGCCGTTGAATAAGCGTGATGTGCATATGTTTTATACTTTATCTCAATTATAAAAGATAAAATGAATCCATAAAATCGCGAACCATTTCCAAAGATTTTATCTGAAATTTTGTGTTAAAGGTGCCTTTACACGATTAAAGGTACGGTTGGCCTTGGCGGTGGGTATTCTGTGAAAAATTTTCCACCCGTCAAAAACCGCCACAAACAGAAAGAACATCAAAATGTACACAGACTTTGTCCGTATACAAATAAGAAATATCGCATAAACAGTATGTTATTGTCATATTTTTGACCATTGTTATGTAAACAAAAGCATAAAAAGTTACTTTTCTGGTGTTTGTTTATATTATGATGGTAAACATAAAGAGCGTTCTTTGTGGGTGAATTCCTGATATGGAACGAATAAAGAGCGTTTATGCCATTTGTGTGTGATCAGCCAGCAGCATTGCGCTGTCTTCTGTAACACAATCAGGCTCTTGCTTAGATAAAATATAGTAAATCTTTATGATAACATGCTGTTTACGCGATGGTCATGGTATATATGAACGAAACTGTATGCGTTTTAATGTTTTTCTGTTTACGGTGATTGGAACAAATATGAATATTTTCGACAACTAAGGCCGCACGTGCCTTTAACCCTTTACCCAACAAACCGACAAAAAACGCCCATATAAAGCTTCAACAGCCTAAAATATCTTCGGTCTGTCTCAATAACACCATACAAATATGGATATCATTGGAACCGGTTCATTGACCACATTGTGATGGTTACAGTTATGCCCTGTGCCAATGCATTGGCCTAAAAAACACTTTTTACCATTTTTTCTTATAATATTTTCTACATTCTTTGACAATTTGATCATATTTAATGTGTTAAGCCAATCCATTCTCTTATATGTGCGAGGCGACCTATGGTCGACTCGCATATATAAGAGAATGCATTGGCACAGGGCCGTTCTATTGGGTAATGGGTTAAAAGCTTGCTTAATTCAGCAAGCTCAAGAGGCGAGCTGCATCCTGTAATGCCATGCCATTTCATAAAGCTCAGCACTTTTTATTACCAATTGAGCAAGCTGAATCCAAAGGAACTCCCCTGTTTTTCCATACAGCATGAATGGCCCATTAATGTCAAGTAGCAGTTAACCCTTTACCCAACAAACCGGCCAAAACCGGCCAAATAAAGCTTCAACAGCCTAAAATATCTTCGGTCTGTCTCAATAGAACCATACAAATATGGATATCATTGGAACCGGCTTCTTGACCACATTGTGATAGTTACAGTTATGCCCTGTGCCAATGCATTCTCTTATATATGCGAGTCGACCATAGGTCGCCTCGCATATATAAGAGAATGCATTGGCCTAAAAAAAAAATTAATGTGTTAAGCCGATGCATTCTCTTATATATGCGAGGCGACCTATGGTCGACTCGCATATATAAGAGAATGCATTGGCACAGGGCCGTTCTGTTGGGTAAAGGGTTAAATAACATAATTCCTTGGATATCTGATAAAATACACATGTGTAGTCCACAATATTGGAGTCTAGTTAGTAAATATAACCACAGACCAGTTAATTATGATGGACAGTTGTAAAAGATTTCCTGATAAAACAGTGCTTTTAAAAGCTTGCTGGATGGTGTAATGTGAACATTCAGCATAATCCCCGTGGTTACCATTTGAAGCTGAATTAAGCAAGCTTAATCCTGTAATGGCACCTACAAAAGAGCCATAAACATATTGATAACAGTATATGCTTGGAATTGAAGAGAATTTGACTGTCAGCGTAACATTTTCATTATCAGATAGTGGAGTCACACCCACACAGATGTCAATCTCATATTCATAGAATTTTATCAGATGATGTGTATCATTATGAAACATTACTCTGTCCTATTAGCTACCGGGATCATTTACTCAGCCCTGGCTTCAAAGTGTTTACATGAGAAAAAGCTGGCTCAGTCTCTCCAACCGAGCACGGTTGACAGGGCTGGCTGCTTATGTCAACGCAAATGATATTTAACATGCGGCATCAAGCCAGCCAGCTAGGTCAGCTCGCCCATATAAACACGTACCCCTTATAAAGCAATAAATTGACTTTCCACTGGGACTCTGACATCAAAGAGTTGTTTAGATAAGATCTTAAGTTTCCACTGAACATAATGTGAAAGAGTGTTCAATCAGACTAATTGTTGGAAGTGAGGCGCAGTGGGAGTACCAATTCATCAGTTCTGTTTAAATGACCAGGCATTTTGGATTCCCTGAGAGGCGTACACATACTGGAATTATCTAATATTTAGACCTGCACTTAACGACAATTGTCAACAATGTAAATGATGTCAATGAAAAACTGCTGAACATGTTAGATTACAAAGAGAATTGATTAATAGAATGTCAGTAAAGCTTGGGAATACACTTAGAAAAAATAATTTGAGCTGCTTGCTTAATTAACCCTTTCAGTGCCAAGTCCGATTTTTGTATCAACCTATATTTCCTTGATCATTTTTCAAATTTATTGATTATAATAATGTGATACATTGATGGAAAGAGCTCTTTGAGCTCTTTCCATCAATGTATCACATTGTTATAATCAATAAATTTGAAAAATGATCAAGGAAATATGGGTTGATACAAAAATCGGACTTGGCACTGAAAGGGTTAAAAAAGTATTTGGTTCATTTGTTTAAATGACGAGGCACTTAGAATTCCATGAGAGGTGTACACATGCTGGGAATATATCTGATATTTTGACCTGCACTTAACAACAATTGTCATCTATGTTTGATGTGAACACAAAACTGCAGAATACAAAGGAAGTTAATTGAGGGACATCAAAGCAGCAGAGAATCAATAACTCTCTTAAAGGGACTGAAGGCATTCGAAGTGGGATCATGTGAAATAACATGATCAATTTTATAAAATGCTGTAAAACAACTCTCATCCACAAACACATGTACATGATTTGAAAGTGTCATTGACACTGTAGCTCAATTTCATACATTACAGTCAATGGAGCTATAGGGAATGTGGAAAGTTTAAATGTTTAAGTAACACCAGAGGTCAACCCGAAGAGCAATTTGAAGTTCAATTGGATGAAAAATGTTGGCTATTTGGCATGCCAAATTATTTAGTCATGCAGAGTGTAAAATTCAAGATGGCTGCTGGCAGTAGAGGTTGATCACCACGAGGATTCTTATGAAGATTGATGACGATCGAATGAGAGATGTGGTCTGTAGGATGTGCCGAAGGGTTTAGTCATACAAAGAATAAAATCCAAGATGGTGGCCACGATTTTCATCGCAAAACATTTAAATTCTCCCTGGAGGCGATCCGAAATATGCTTGTAAAATTAAAAAATATCACGACAATAATTGTCGACTGCAAGGTGTGCTGATGGATTCAAAGATGGCCAATGGCAGCCATGTTTTTTAACAAAATTCGGGAAAAATGGTAAGGCATTATGACCTTGACTTGTTGATGCATAAATATGAATGGAGCAGAATTTATTCAGAACACGGCTGTACCAAACATGATCATACATTACATAGTGATGTATAGTAATACATAGCAATAATTATTAGTTTAACAATCAAGTCTCCCAGTCAACAGACCTATTCACATAATCAATCAGGTGATTGAAATAGTCCAGCATATATATGTGACCCGCCATATCAAATCCAGTCGTAAGTCGGGATTTTTTTACCCTGTGCCAATGCATTCAATTATATATGCGAGTCGACCATAGGTCGCCTTGCATATATAAGAGAATGCATTGGCCTAACAATTTTTTATCATTTTTTTAAAATAAATGTTTCTTACAATTTTTAGGACATAAAATAAAAAACATCCATTACCCTGCAGGGAGCCCAACACATATATAGAAGCATATAGAAGAGTGTCGTCTGCTCATGTTTATCTGGGGCTCTGTATGGGTGAAATTATAAAATTGTTAAAGAATACAAGAAAAAATTATTAAAATGATAAAAAATTGTTAGGCCAATGCATTCTCTTATATATGCGAGGCGACCTTATGATGGTCGACTCGCATATATAAGAGAATGCATTGGCACAGGGTAAAAAAATCCCGACTTACGAGTGGATTTGATATGGCGGGTCATATATGGTGTCTATTTATCACACTGGTCATCCTATAATACCCACTGCGGGCAAATATTGAGTAAACCCCATTGCAGGCACGAGTGATGAGTACAGGTAGGTTTGTTTTGAGGGAAATTTTGTTATTAATTGTTTTTCTTCGGCCACAACTCAGGATCCACGAGGTGCATGGTGAACCCAGCTTCAACCAAATGTTAACAGTTTGACGAATAAACGAATAAAGCTCCATAAAGTGACGAAACGCTCGATGAAGTGTGAGAATAAGCTTCCATGTTTCAATTTTGTGTGTTTTCAGCTCAAGATGAGTGCTTGGTGTTAACTTTGGACAATGTTGTCAATGTTCCATTGATACAGATAATTTAGGAAACTAAATCTACATTCACATTGGAATTTGCTGCATTTAAGTAGGAACATATTGACAATTGCATGAGACACTCCACGTTGTTGGAGTAAACCCCACTGCGGGCATGATTTTTGCCCGTGTCAGAGTTTACTCCTGCCCGCATTACGTTTTACTTTATCGATGTACAGTATGTTTGGAAAGATGTCTTTATTCGAGTTACTCAGGATAGAGATTTGAGATTAATAAAACCAAAACATGTCAAGGATAGAGTGTCCCGTATAGACTGCTCAGCGTTTTCAAAAACATTCTCGAGAAGTATCTGCAGTGAAAGTTTTGCTGAATGAAACTTAAATTTACCCAGATATTCTGAATGCGCTTGACTAAGACTGTGTTTTTCTCGAGAACTGATATCTGAATTTTCTCTAAATTCCTGTCACGGCATAAATAGATATTGCCTATCATATCCGTCTTCCATTGGTTAGTATAACTTCTAAATTGACTACTTTTAACTAATTAGACTATCCCTGGCATGGAAAATTATAATTGTTATAGCCCGATGTGCGGTTTACTGACGCCCACACCAGGGTTTACAGCCCGCAGCGGGGATTATAGGATGATCAGCGTGTTTATGGAAAAGATTATTTCCGAGCGAAATGGAAATGACCGAGTGGTTAAGAGCGATACAGCATACGTCTCCCACAAGCCAGAGCCCTGTGGATCTGCCTTGGCTGCAGGCTGGATAATAAATTTACTTCCGACATATATTTTGACTCGACTGGTCTCTCAGGAAGAACATGCCAATCATAATTCTTATTAATGTTTTTCAATTCTGAGATGCTTAGTCCACCGGGGAACTTGCATTACCTCCTCTTCTAAACAAACTAAACTAAGAAGATGTAGCAAAAGGATAACCCTGACGGAAGTACTCCTTTGAGAATAACATTAGCTGGTCCTATCAATGGTTCGTTCACAGCAACTTTCAGATCAGTTAAATCATCCAAGACTCCCGAACATGTCTCCATGAAATATTCACTTGCAATTGCTTTCAATTACAAAAACAACATTGGTTTGATTTAGGCCGAGGTTGTTTGAAAGTCAGTTTAGCGTAGTTCACTGCATCATGTTTTTTGGGCCAAATAATTACGCATTACCTTTAATTATTGAATTTTTCGCAATCAAAATTGAGTTTGCTGGAAATCCATGTACTGACTGGAAGGTGTACTTCCAATTGAGAGCTTTTCTGATCCGACACGGTTGGCGATTATCGCCATACTATAGGGGAACACTCCGACGTTTGTACTCAGATGTTATCAATATTTGTACCTCCCTTGTCATTTTATATATGTCTGTCATGCCATTTATTATTCATTTTCATGAAAATAAAACATTACCAAGTCAAAGATATGATGTTTAAAAATTCTCATGCATGAAATTGGAGTTAAGTTGTTTCCAGAGTACATTATACTTGGGATAGTTACGAATCTTACTATACAGAAACGGTGTTCCCAGTCGTATAGCGATAATCGCCAACAGTATTGACATGTTGTGAATTTTATCTTTCCATATTTCAACGTAGGTTTCTGAAATCACGCAAATTGACAATCACAATGCTCCTAAAAATTCATATACCGATAATAATTAATCACCTTTTTCCCAAACTTTTGGTAATTTCTTGTCTCTTTTATCAACTTGATGAAATAACATCATCCACATGTCATAATAGCAACCACAAGCGAGCGAAGCATGCATTGGTGCTTATACCTTAGTTGCAGGTGAATTATGACATCACATAATTTTTTCTATATTTTCTATATAAAATACCTTCATCGTATGAGTATGGTGGTACAGTAATGCCCTAATTAATCGACTCCATAACCACAGCAGAATTATGGGTAACTTTTCAGGATTTAGTCGGAAATATGGCTTGTTGCCATTCATCGGAAAGCTCTCGGGGAGAGCTTTCTGATGAATGGCAACAAGCCATATTTCCGACTTAATCCTGAAAAGTTACCCATAATTCTGCTGTGGTTAAGGAGTCGATTAATTAGAGCATTGCTGTACTACGCATAATTATCATCCTATGATTATTGTAATATTGAATCACAACAAATTCTGTGATTGCTCCACTACGTGTCACATGCGGACAAATTATTACACGCTTGTTCCTAGAAGTACAGTGTTATTGCTGTTCCATATTTACAAATCCGTATGGAACGTACACGCATCTCGTTGACATAAAATGACGTACATGACGTTCGCCTCAACCAGGAAACTGGAACTATTTAAATAAAAGAATCATCACACATGACAAACACGCCCTGTATGAGCCTAAATAAACCTTCTAATCCTGTATGTTTAATGCACGGATTCTAGGATGTGAAGCGTGTAATAAACACAGAACGATACGATGTGCAAATGGGTTTGTCGATACGGCACTCGTGCTGTTGCGGAAGGATAGAACTCGAGGCGCAAGCGCCCTCGTTCTATCCTTCAGCGACAGCACTCGTGCCGTATCGACAACCCCATTTATACATCGTGTCGTTCTGTGTATGTATTCTCTTATATATGCAAGGATCTCCATGGGAGATATATAAGAGAAAGCATTGGCACAGGATTTTCATAAAATTTCAGGAAGCTGCAGTCATGGAAGGGTTAATTTGTACACTATCAAAATAAATTGGCCTGGAACCACGAAGACATCTTCAAAAATGCTCGAAACCTTATCCAAACATTGCTGATCTCTGCCGGGCAGCTCATATTGAATTTAGGCTGTAACAGTAACATAGATTATAATTTGAAATCTGGTCAGGAATTCCCATGTTGTGTGTAAAAGCAATATAATTGACTCAAGCCCGAGTTCGATAAGTATAATTTACTGGGGGACATATCAAAGTTAATGGACCAATTTCAATGATTATTATTTTGTAACATTTTCAATCATTCGGGGCTGAAGCAAAACAATCTCTACGCGGCGGTTGAGCCTAGAGTCTACCGATAAATCATGCACTCTCGCTCTGTCCAATTAAATGGATTTCACAGAATTACTTTTTTCATTTCTAATTCTTCTACTTAATTGGCTGTGTTCCCTCTCCCTCCGGGTATTTAGGTCAATTGAGTTCTTGCGGCATAATGTCCTGGTCTGAGATTTATCTTAATTTTTTATTCAGACATCAGGCCAGACAAAGTCGAACCAGGGACCAGCCTGTTAGATTAATTATCAGGGAGAAGTCTAGCATCGATCATGCCATGAATCTCTTCTATGGCTAACGCCCGTAGAGTAGATATCATATTCCACCTGTACAAAACCTTGGAACTTTTTGAAGTTTTGACAGGGAACATTATAAATTTGAAAAAATAACAAAGGGAATATATTTCTTAGTTATTATCTGTTCCTTGATAATGTACTTCACTGTAGGTGAAGGTCCCAACTCGAAATTTCACGATTTAAGTGACTTTGTGAGCGATTTTGCTTTGCATCGCTTACAATTATGGAATTTCTCCTGGGTAATTAATTCAATGGTTATTGCGATATCGGTTCACAATAGTCACAGAAAAGCATGCAATTTCGAGTTGGGACTGTCATCTACAGTGAAGAACATTATCAAGGAACAGATAATAAATAAGAAATATATTCCCCATGTTGTTTTTTTGACTTTATAAGGTTCCCTGTCAAAACTTCTAAAAGTTCCCAGGTTTTGTACTGTGCAATATGATCTCTACGTGTGTTAGCCATAGTAGAGATTCATGGCATGATCTAGGAGAAGTCCTAAAGGCTGAATTTCTATAAACTCTCTATTTATTTTCACCTTTCTGGGATCCAATAAGTATTATGCAATATAAGCGCCCATTTATAATAAGTACACCATTATAGTCAGTAAACACACCATTATAGTCAGTAAACACACCATTATAGTCAGTAAACACACCATTATAGTCAGTAAACACACCATTATAGTCAGTTAAGACACCATTATAGTCAGTAAACACACCATTATAGTCAGTAAACACACTTTAAGTATGCTGTTTTATAAGAATGCGCACATAAGAGAGAAGTCACTTCAGCCAAGAACATAAATAGAGAGAAGTGGTATATTTTAGGGCTAAGATGTCTCCCAAGTCGCTCTCTGTGCGCGTCCTTATGTTGAACCAAAAGAGCTAATAATTTGTTGGTGCATGGGATCCCGGTAGCTCAGTTGGTGATCTGAATAGCTCATTAGATCATTATAATCCAGTGAGGTTATGTCATCCACATAATGGGAGGATTAACCTAATCCGTGTATCTCGGTAAGTTGCTTACCGGGGCGGGGGACAGTGGTTTCTACATGCAGTGAGAATGGATTCCTGGTGACATAAAACTATGCGTGTCAATTCCTGCTGACTCCTCCAATCAAAATGATGTTGTGATTTGGCTTATTAATTGGCTTAGAAACAATGTTGCCCCAGTGACACTAGTATGATCAACAGTTCATAACTGTTCTTGGTGAGTTCTTGACATATTCATTAAGTATTTTCACGAACAAATGTTCATGAACTGTTCATCATAACATTACAAGAACTTTTCAATAACTTTAATGCAGCATAAAAAAAATTCATGAAAGTTCATGAAGTTATATGTTAATATGTCCATGAAATAGCAGCCCATTTAAAGTTAATTTTATTCTTGAAATGTTCATGTACATTTGATGAATAATTAACAGTGTTTGTGAAAGGTTCATACTGTTTCATGAACTGTTCTTAATCTTATCACTGGGATGAAACCCATACAGGGTAACAGTTCAAACACCTATCCAAGGACGACTTTCCATGTCTGTTCCAAAACTTGTCCAGGATTTTCAAAATAACA
The DNA here is from genome assembly GCA_032622095.1 of Siphonodentalium dalli. NCBI lineage: Eukaryota > Metazoa > Mollusca > Scaphopoda > Gadilida > Siphonodentaliidae > Siphonodentalium > Siphonodentalium dalli. The sequence goes on along the minus strand of CP136064.1, from coordinate 271,712,110 downwards.
TCTCCAGACTTTGATAGGCAGGATTTCAGTTAATCGTATGATATAACTTAATAAGTTAATATCAACGATAATTCAAGATAATTTTTTAATTTCATGACATTTCCAGACAGGCAGCTGAGAGGCCTTGAAATAGGTGTCAGTCATTTGCAGAATGAGGTCCCCAGAGGGTGAATTTAGTGATGCTATCCCACAGAATGAGACTCCCAGAGGGTGAATTTAGTGATGCTATCCCACAGAATGAGACTCCCAGAGGGTGAATTTAGTGATGCTATCCCGCAGAATGAGACTCCCAGAGGGTGAATTTAGTGATGCTATCCCGCAGAATGAGACTCCCAGAGGGTGAATTTAGTGATGCTATCCCGCAGAATGAGACTCCCAGAGGGTGAATTTAGTGATGCTATCCCACAGAATGAGACTCCCAGAGGGTGAATTTAGTGATGCTATCCCGCAGAATGAGACTCCCAGAGGGTGAATTTAGTGATGCTATCCCGCAGAATGAGACTCCCAGAGGGTGAATTTAGTGATGCTATCCCACAGAATGAGACTCCCAGAGGGTGAATTTAGTGATGCTATCCCGCAGAATGAGACTCCCAGAGGGTGAATTTAGTGATGCTATCCCGCAGAATGAGACTCCCAGAGGGTGAATTTAGTGATGCTATCCCGCAGAATGAGACTCCCAGAGGGTGAATTTAGTGATGCTATCCCGCAGAATGAGACTCCCAGAGGGTGAATTTAGTGATGCTATCCCACAGAATGAGACTCCCAGAGGGTGAATTTAGTGATGCTATCCCGCAGAATGAGACTCCCAGAGGGTGAATTTAGTGATGCTATCCCGCAGAATGAGACTCCCAGAGGGTGAATTTAGTGATGCTATCCCGCAGAATGAGACTCACAGAGGGTGAATTTAGTGATGCTATCCCGCAGAATGAGACTCCCAGAGGGTGAATTTAGTGATGCTATCCCACAGAATGAGACTCCCAGAGGGTGAATTTAGTGATGCTATCCCGCAGAATGAGACTCCCAGAGGGTGAATTTAGTGATGCTATCCCGCAGAATGAGACTCCCAGAGGGTGAATTTAGTGATGCTATCCCGCAGAATGAGACTCCCAGAGGGTGAATTTAGTGATGCTATCCCGCAGAATGAGACTCCCAGAGGGTGAATTTAGTGATGCTATCCCACAGAATGAGACTCCCAGAGGGTGAATTTAGTGATGCTATCCCGCAGAATGAGACTCCCAGAGGGTGAATTTAGTGATGCTATCCCGCAGAATGAGACTCCCAGAGGGTGAATTTAGTGATGCTATCCCGCAGAATGAGACTCCCAGAGGGTGAATTTAGTGATGCTATCCCGCATATTGGGCTAGCATCACTAAAGTCAGCATCTGGGAACCTTATTCTGCTAAGGCCTCAACTGCTATGGGAGACCTAGGATTAGATTGAAGTTCCCCAGTTGACGTTGGTGAATTTAGTGATGCTATCCCGCAGAATGAGACTCCCAGAGGGTGAATTTAGTGATGCTATCCCACAGAATGAGACTCCCAGAGGGTGAATTTAGTGATGCTATCCCGCAGAATGAGACTCCCAGAGGGTGAATTTAGTGATGCTATCCCGCAGAATGAGACTCCCAGAGGGTGAATTTAGTGATGCTATCCCGCAGAATGAGACTCCCAGAGGGTGAATTTAGTGATGCTATCCCGCAGAATGAGACTCCCAGAGGGTGAATTTAGTGATGCTATCCCACAGAATGAGACTCCCAGAGGGTGAATTTAGTGATGCTATCCCGCAGAATGAGACTCCCAGAGGGTGAATTTAGTGATGCTATCCCGCAGAATGAGACTCCCAGAGGGTGAATTTAGTGATGCTATCCCGCAGAATGAGACTCACAGAGGGTGAATTTAGTGATGCTATCCCGCAGAATGAGACTCCCAGAGGGTGAATTTAGTGATGCTATCCCGCAGAATGAGACTCCCAGAGGGTGAATTTAGTGATGCTATCCCGCAGAATGAGACTCCCAGAGGGTGAATTTAGTGATGCTATCCCGCAGAATGAGACTCCCAGAGGGTGAATTTAGTGATGCTATCCCGCAGAATGAGACTCCCAGAGGGTGAATTTAGTGATGCTATCCCGCAGAATGAGACTCCCAGAGGGTGAATTTAGTGATGCTATCCCACAGAATGAGACTCCCAGAGGGTGAATTTAGTGATGCTATCCCGCAGAATGAGACTCCCAGAGGGTGAATTTAGTGATGCTATCCCGCAGAATGAGACTCCCAGAGGGTGAATTTAGTGATGCTATCCCGCAGAATGAGACTCACAGAGGGTGAATTTAGTGATGCTATCCCGCAGAATGAGACTCCCAGAGGGTGAATTTAGTGATGCTATCCCACAGAATGAGACTCCCAGAGGGTGAATTTAGTGATGCTATCCCGCAGAATGAGACTCCCAGAGGGTGAATTTAGTGATGCTATCCCGCAGAATGAGACTCCCAGAGGGTGAATTTAGTGATGCTATCCCACAGAATGAGACTCCCAGAGGGTGAATTTAGTGATGCTATCCCACAGAATGAGACTCCCAGAGGGTGAATTTAGTGATGCTATCCCGCAGAATGAGACTCCCAGAGGGTGAATTTAGTGATGCTATCCCGCAGAATGAGACTCCCAGAGGGTGAATTTAGTGATGCTATCCCGCAGAATGAGACTCCCAGAGGGTGAATTTAGTGATGCTATCCCGCAGAATGAGACTCCCAGAGGGTGAATTTAGTGATGCTATCCCGCAGAATGAGACTCCCAGAGGGTGAATTTAGTGATGCTATCCCGCAGAATGAGACTCCCAGAGGGTGAATTTAGTGATGCTATCCCGCAGAATGAGACTCCCAGAGGGTGAATTTAGTGATGCTATCCCACAGAATGAGACTCCCAGAGGGTGAATTTAGTGATGCTATCCCACAGAATGAGACTCCCAGAGGGTGAATTTAGTGATGCTATCCTGCATATTGGGCTAGCATCACTAAAGTCAGCATCTGGGGAACTTATTCTGCTAAGGCGTCAACTGCTATGGGAGACCTAGGATTAGATTGAAGTTCCCCAGTTGACGTTGGTGACATTCATCCATTAGTCACCTCGATTATGCAATTTATCTTCTGCAAAATAGGGGATATTTTCCTAAAAACCCCTCCAAAGGATAGGATAATTTATTTACAATATACATGAATTATAGCAGAAATACATAATACGGTAAAGCAGTATATTGTCGGGGGTAGCCTAGCCCTATCCTGCTACCCCCTAAAACAGGTATCAGTATAAATAATAGAATAGATGCTTGTATTCATATCCACGCACACATACAGACTATAATCATATATAAAACTTTGTAGAATCCAGTACTTAGGGCATATAAAAAACAAGTATTGGTGTGGTTGTGAGCCAATCCAGACGAGTTATAAGATCGAAAATGTATTATCTCTCTATATGAATGTTTTGAATAATAGACTATTACAATGTTGACTTTAACCCTTTACCCAACAAACCGGCCAAAACCGGCCAAATAAAGCTTCAACAGCCTAAAATATCTTCGGTCTGTCTCAATAGAACCATACAAATATGGATATCATTGGAACCGGCTCCTTGACCACATTGTGATAGTTACAGTTATGCCCTGTGCCAATGCATTCTCTTATATATGCGAGTCGACCATAGGTCGCCTCGCATATATAAGAGAATGCATTGGCCTAAAAAAAATCCTTTTTTAACACTTTTTACCATTTTTTCTTACATTCTTTAACAATTTTATAATTTTTAATGTGTTGTTAAGCCAATTCATTCTCTTATATATGCGAGGCGACCTATGGTCGACTCGCATATATAAGAGAATGCATTGGCACAGGGCCGTTCTGTTGGGTAAAGGGTTAATAACTGAATGGGAAAATCCAATCAGAATAGTAAGTGTTATTAAGCATCGATACTGTTGTTATCTATTGACTATATGGTTTCAGACAGATAAGATGATCAATTCATCATTCGCATAACGGATTCATACTGCAAATTTGCAATTTAAATCAGCAACCCTATTCAAGGAAAATAACATATTTCTGGATAATTATATTCACAAAATGATGCCTCATAATAAAAACACCCACACTCACTCCCGAGAGCCGTCTCCATCTACTCACAATTCAACCTTTCCATCCCAGTCCATTCCTGTCTAATTGTAGTCTAACATATCGCGTTTTGAACAAAGAAAAAACAGGACGAGTACCCATCATGATATGAATTATCAACTTTATCTTTTCTTATTTTCACACCGGAATTAGAACAAAGTATAAGGCAATAATACCTATTATTATATGATCATAAGTTTCTTTCCCAATTCCTATGTTAAAACATAACAAAAAAATCGAGATATCTAATGATGTTCACCTCATTAATCAAACAAGAGGTTAATAACAGTTCTGAGTGACGTCAGATACTTCAGGGGTTAACATAACTTATTATCAGACCTGAAAATATATAGGATTTTCCCAGCAGCTTTCAACGTCACAACGTCTTGTCCAATCAAAGCGCGTTTCATATAATAAAACAGTTATCGCATTGTTTCTTGGTTGACACGGGGAATTGTCAGCCCTTGGAAGTCAATATTCACCTCGGCCTACGGCCTTGGTGAATATTGACTTCCTCGGTTTGACAATTCCTCGTGTCAACCAAGAAAGAATGCGATAACTGAATCAGCACAGATCACTTCACTTAGGGAGCCTCGCATATATAAGAGAATACATTGGCCGAACAATATTTACCTTGATCTTGTAAGCCAGTGTATTCTCGTATATATGCCAGGATCCCTATGGGAGACTCGCATATATAAGAGAACACATTGGCCGAACAATATCTACCTTGATCTTGTAAGCCAGTGTATTCTCGTATATATCCCAGGATCCCTATGAGAATGCATTGGCCGAAAAATATTTGCCTTGATTTTGTAAGCCAGTATATTCTCGTATATATGCCAGGATCCCTATGGGAGACTCACATATATAAGAGAACACATTGGCCGAACAATATTTACCTGGATCTTGTAAGCCAGTGTATTCTCGTATATATCCCAGGATCCCTATGGGAGACTCAAATTAAAAAAATCTTTTGGCCAAATGAAAATTTTATTGGCCAAATTAAAAAAAATTTGGTCAAATGTTTTTTGGCCAAATTAAACAAACTTGGGCCAATTAAATCTGCAAACATGAAACTAACAAGCTTATTATCGTGAGGTGATAACTGTTGAATATCTATTGTATTCAAACCTTTTATGATGTGAAGCCAGGTTGTTGTTATTAGACAGGATGCAGTTTATGACACATTACATAACTGACATGCCATTGAGTTAAGTACATGTACTGCTCGCTTGTAAATCCAATGCATTTACGTATTATCTTATAGACTGCCTAAATCAACATAAAATTACACAACCAGTGTACAGATTAAGCGTTTTGATGATTAGTGTTCTAAATCCAATATTATTTGAAATGGCTGGTTAACTTTTAGCGCTTACCTTGTCCCTTTTCACAATTCAATCAACGCTCCGATTACAAAATAATTTATTGTTTTCATGATTCTGAAGTATGAAATCCATGTGTTCAAGAACGGCAATACTAGTCGTTTGTCGCCTAACTTCGTTGATCTATTCAGCGCTTTTTAATTAGCTTTCCATTTCAATACGGGGTATAAAATAGTTTGGCTATATACCGACATCGCAAACACTGGTTGTTCAATTGGTCAAATCACTCCAATGCTACAAATCTTTATGTCTTTCTGACACATACAGTTATACCATCTAGTCTGATGATAGTGTGTCTGTCATTTGCAGGATGAGGTCCCCAGAGGGTGAATTTATTGATGCTATCCCAAGATGGGCTAGCATCACCAAATTCACCCTCTGGGGACCTCATTCTGCTTAACCCTTTACCCAACAAACCGGCCAAAACCGGCCAAATAAAGCTTCAACACCCTAAAATATCTTCGGTCTGTCTCAATAGAACCATACAAATATGGATATCATTGGAACCGGCTCCTTGACCACATTGTGATAGTTACAGTTATGCCCTGTGCCAATGCATTCTCTTATATATGCGAGTCGACCATAGGTCGCCTCGCATATATAAGAGAATGCATTGGCCTAAAAAAAATCTTTTTTAAACACTTTTTACCATTTTTTCTTACATTCTTTAACAATTTTATAATTTGTAATGTGTTAAGCCAATGCATTCTCTTATATATGCGAGGCGACCTATGGTCGACTCGCATATATAAGAGAATGCATTGGCACAGGGCCATTCTGTTGGGTAAAGGGTTAATAGGTCTCAAATGATATGGGAGACATCGTATCAGATTGAAATTCCCCAGTTGAAGTTGGTGATGTTCACCCATCAGTCACCTCGATCAGGCAGAGGATCTTAATTCTGCATAATCATAGCTCCTGTCATGAAAGGGTTTAGGACATTACAAGAATTTGTTTTTATTGCTGAACAAGCAGAAACCAAACAGCACCAGAATGACAGCCTAGCTCGTGTAATAATGATGCCTAGTTGACATATCGCATGAGTAGACACATATTTCATCCAGCAACATCCACAATGAGACAGATAATTGCGAAGTAGACATAACTCAAGTCATATGACAAACAGACACCTGTCGTCATCGCACACAGATTCCGCTGATGTCGCCTGACACAAAGCGCCCTCTATTGATCCAAGAAAATGGATTCATGGATATAGCAGGGAATGAAATTTTAATAGTAAATTGAGTTCCTGTGACAATGATACAATCTTAGATAGACCTAACCTAATTTGAGCAACAAGCCATGAATGCAGATTAGGGTACTAATGATAGAACAGCACCCTGGGACAGATTTTACACGTCGTGATAAGAATATTGGAAATCCATGTTATTGAATACTTCAATGAGGACCAAACTGTTAAATGGTGTTTCCTTCTGTTTCAGATGAACTCATGAGTGTTCTGGGAAGTGCTCACGCCAGGCGACACCAGGCAAGAGGACCCTCCACTCCCTAGTTATCAACCAGGAGTCACTACATTTTCACACACAAAAAATATTTTTTTTCCATAATGGAATCTACTAAGAAAAATTATGCAAGTTGATAATGAAATTAATGTTATGTCTGATGGTGACTACCTGTAACCCACTATGACAACTTTAAAGATACGGATGGCCTTTGCGATGAGTATAAATTGAATGCACGACATGAGATTGCGAACTCAAAACATACACAGTCATTCCATGCAATTGCTATTGATATCATCACACCATCCCACGTACGTGCTGGTGTTGATATCTATCAAACATGCTACGATTAAAATAATAAACACTGATTGCAGAATATCTTTATGGTATCGATGTATATTTGGCTAAAATTAAATAGATTGTGTGCCGTCAACTGAGTATCCAGAAAGACGTTTGTGCTATTCAATAAAAATGTTAATTCTTGTGTGTATTTTACTCTGCAGGATTAACATAGAACTACTTTTGATTATGTTTGTATAAATTTTAATATTACACAATAGTTTTCCTTAGAAATCAACTTATCTGAGATGCTTAAATGTGTTTTTTTGTGTTTTATGATATTTTTGGAGAAAAAAAATAAAAAAAATTCTTGAAAACCATGAAAAAAACTTTAGGGTAGGGGGTTTAAAATAGGGTCGATAGGGAAACCCAAACCACAAATATGTTTTTCTTTGGCCCTAGTACCTAATCGACTGATAGCAGATAAAGTTCCATCTAGGGTTTCCGCTACTATGGCAGGCCCTTGGCCTCATTCCCCTCCCCAACCTTGACTTAATATTGGCCACAAAATAGCCACAGCCCAAGCTCAGCCGCCTTTTACACAGGACGAGCGATCACCGACACTGATGATTAACAGATTGTAAGGAATTCTGCACTTGGTGCCTGAATAAGACATGATCAGTAGCGCGGACCACGTGCACAGTTGCCTATGCCATCCTGGGTAACACTTTGTTGGCGAATGTTCAGTAGTAATCAGCCTCTCGCATTTTAATTTACCATAGATTTCTGTCTACAAGTCCCAACTTTCTGACCCACTATTTCCCCTCAAAATGCGCATCAACAACCATGAACACCGGTGAGTTTTGGCAGTCGCTGCGATGAACAGTGCAGACCTTTTACCTCAAAACAAGGTTTGTATCAAAGAAATGCTTAATTAAAAATAAAACAATTAAAATATTAATAGTTATCAGTGCATTTATTCCCTATCCAATTAAAACAAAATTATCCATTATACAAATCCAGTATGAGGTCATGTCCATCTGAGGAAGGGCTTTTGATTTTACACCAAAACTTTTGATTGGTACTGTAAACAAATTACAAAGAAAGCATGCAGAACATGCGTGTAGCATGTGACCTGAGCTCATGACGTAACACTGGTTACTGCTAGAGTACACTTGACACTGAGTGTGACAATGTGTCTTTTGCCAACTGTGGTAGTTCCTTTGATGTCAGCTTTTAATATCGCTACTGTTATAAAGTTGTTGTATCACAGGCAATTTGTAGAAAACAATGTTTACATAATATTTATATATATAGACAAGGCCAGACATCTTTCGGTTTCCAAAATTCCATAAATTATGGATTATGCCCGCGAAAACGGCATTGTAGTTTGTTTTTCTTCTTCCAAAAAAGAAAGAAAACCTCCTTACACTGTCAAATGCAGTGGAATGTCCAAAAACAACTTTTGTATACTTTGAAGTGAGAAAATTGCTTCGAATCGAACCTTTAACATGAACTGTACAGGGGGCGATTCCATTCATTACGCTTGGCTACAATGAGTAATGAAATTACAATGGGCAATGAATGGAATGAACGGGCGTAAATTCAGCGTAAATACTCGGAGTACGCTGGCTACACCTACGGCCGAGGTGGTGTAATTTCGATCGTATTGTAATATGATGTCACTTTTCGCGAAAAGATCGGGTGTCAACTGAGAAAGCACATGGAATATATTTATGTAATTGATTAAATTAATTAAATTTTTGATAATTTGTCATAATATGTAATATATAATTCAGATATCTATAATTCAATTGAATGACAGTTAAAATTATTTATCTAAAGTTTTAGATACTTAGTGTCATGGTTGTTCTAAAATTAGGTATTTTGTTTGTTCCATAAAAGTCGAAATTCTCGTTAGTTTCATTGCGAATATCAGCCAAAGCTAATAATAAAATGACAACTTCAGAACCAAAGACCCCAAAGCTCACCAATGGTCTGTACATTCTACACGTTTCACTTTCATGAATTCTAAACACATTCCCACAATTTTACCTGAGTTGGGCAAGTATATCAACATAATTTGGTACATTTCTTATGCAATAGTAAACGTATAGCAAATAAGGCTACTCTGTTTACCATGTCACCGTGTCAGTTTTCTTTAAGGTGAAGTTTTTGGGCATTTTTCTTCGCTTCAAAAGTTCAGAACGTGAAAAGGCGGTTGCGAGTGTAGGACAACAAAAAGTTGGGAATTTCCAAGTGTTGATAAATTTCCATAAATTTCGACCAATCAGAAATAGGGTCATATTTTCACACAATTAATGGCGAATCAGGCCATGTTAATGGTTCAATCAGAAAGATTTCTACCACTTTTTACCTGTATTTACCTGTATTCTTGAGCCTTGTAAGCTTTCGCTTGTTGTGGCTAATACGTTATTCCTTGATTTCAAATTTGTGTTGCGCATGTCTTTGAAATCGTAGTGGAATTTATTTTCGTTGTCTCTCCATTGGTCATTAAGAATTGATTTAAATTCATTAATCGTAATTGCCGAGACGCATATATCCGTTAGACCGTTCCATGAATTTATATTCCTCGCCACAAAATTGTTGCTTGTCCTTGTACTAGTGAATAGTTCCTTTCTTAATTTTTTACTGTGCCCTCTTGTTCGACTCTCTTTATCCATTATCATTGGTAGATCAGCTTCATCATATCCTTCTATTATCTTGGATCATGTCACATCGTTCTCTCCTGTACTCTAGTGTTGGAATGCCTAGTTTCCTTATCCTTTCTTCGTACTGCATGCCCCTCAAGCTTGTGACTATTCTCGTTGCTCGTCTCTGTACACTTTCTATCATGGTTTTGTATTTCTTATAGTGTGGGTTCCAAATGGATGATCCGTATTCTAATACTGGTCGAACAAAAGATTTGTATAGGATTTTAAGCATATCTTCATCGATGTAGCTGAAAGTTCTGTTTATTATTCCTATTCTCTGATTGTCTCTTTGGACGCTCTTTGCAATATGTGTTGAGAATTTCATGTTGTTGTTAAAGATGACTCCTATGTCCTTTTCTTCCGTGGTTTCCTCTATTTCATAATGTGACTCATTCTCTGTGATGTTGACTTTTGTCCCGTGTTGCTTTTCCCTATATGCATCACCTTGCATTTTGCTGCGTTAAATCTCAATAACCATTTGTCGGACCATTCAGATAGCTGGTCAAGGTCTCGCTGTAAATCTTCTGCATCTTCTTGGTTATTGACATTTCTATACAGTTTGGTATCAATGTCAGCAAAAATCTTGACATTGCTCTTCACATTATTGGTGATGTCATTGATGAAGATTAGAAACAATATAGGTCCTAGAACTGAGCCTTGAGGGATGCCACTAGTCACTTTTTTCTGCGATGAATATTTGTCAGATACTCTGACTGCCTGCTTCCTTCCTGATAAAAAATCCTTAATCCAGCTGTAAACCTCTCCTTTAATTCCGTGGAATGATAACTTTTTCATTAGCCTTCCATGTGGCACTGTGTCAAAGGCTTTCCTGAAGTCAAGGTATATTGCATCTATATTGTTTTCATCCTCAAGTACTCTGAACCAGTCATCTTGTACTTCAAGTAGCTGTGTTACACATGATCTTTTAGCTCGAATCCCATGCCTTTCTTTATTGAATAAGTCATTGGAGTCCATATGCTTAACAACTTCATCCCTGATGATCCTCTCCATAACTTTACAGATAATGCTGGTCGGGCTAACTGGTCTGTAATTCCCAGGGTTGCTCTTTTTACCCTTCTTGAAAATGGGTACAACTGTTGCATTTTTCCAGTCCTCAGGTATTTTTCCTTCCCTTAGGGTTTTGTTGAATAGTATGCTGAGGGGGGTACTGAGTGATGTTGCTGCATGCCTCACTATTGCTGGGTGAATATTGTCCTCGCCTGGGGATTTAGATGAATCCAACTTGAGTAGCTTTTTCTCAACTAAGTTAGGGGTCACTTCAATTTCGCTGAGCTCAATGTTGAATTCTTCGCCGTCCATCTCAGGCGCCGGTTCGTCTTCTATGGTGTACACACTGGCAAAAAATGCATTTAGGATTTCTGCTTTCTCCTGGTTTTCACTTATTGTTTCTCCAGTTTCATTTTCAAGATCTGCTATCCCGGTTTTGACTTTTGTCTTCTGTCTGACGTATGACCAGAATGATTTTTGGTCCGATTTGAAGTTTTGAACAAGTTTTTTCTCATAGTTCTTGTGGGCTTCTCGGCATAATTTGGTTGTCTTATTTCTTGAAGTTAAATACTTTTTATAGTTATCTTCCGATTTGTACTTCAAGTATTTCTTCCATATTTTCTGTTTCTCTTTAACAGATGATAAAGCCTCTTTTGTCATCCATATTTTCTTTTTGATTTTATTCTTGTTCTTTCTTTTGGGCGTCACTTCTTCTGTTACTTTTATTATGTTCTCATTTATAAAATTCCATGCCTGTTCAACATCCATCTCATTTATAAGCTCCCACTGCACCTCAATCATTTTTTCGTGAACTTCCATGGTGTCTAATTTATGGAATTGGAATATGTCGTTTTTCTTCTTCTCCTCTTCCTGCTTGAAAGTATAAAACAGGTTTACGTCGGCATTCTACAGCATTCTACATGGTAAGGAGGGTTTCTATCACTTTTGGAAGTAGAAATATACGCGACAATACCGTTTACCCGACCATAATCATTGCAGTGAGTCAGAAATTCAACGGCGACGGCTGTACTACGCTATTCTGTACCGAACATTGTCACCCCCTGTGGTATGTATATAAGGTATATTTTCAAAATATTTTTGGTACAAGCTCCCCGTGGTTGTATCCACTGTATGTTGTAGTGCTCACGTGCTTTTAGTTCATTTACTTGAGATCAAAGAAAGACGATCTGTTTTAATTTGGTTTCTATACGAAGCTTTAATATTCCTGCTTATTGTCTCAACTGCAAGCCTTGAAATAGTGTCTGTCATTTGCAGAATGAGGTCCCCAGAGGGTGAATTTAGTGATGCTACCCCGCATAGTGGGCTAGCATCACTAAATTCACCCTCTGGGGACCTCATTCTGCAAATGACAGACACACTATTTCAAGGCTTACTCAAGTGCAAGGAAATCGCTACTTTTCAGTGCTAAACATCCAAATTTTCTCCCTATAGGGTGCCGGGTATGTGCTTCCCTAATATACGGCCACATTCCCCCAACTCCTAGCGGAAACCCTGACTAAAGTGATGTGCAAAACTCCTCTGGGGTGATTAAATATGAATTAGAGAAGAATTTTCCTGAATGTAATTATTTTCATATACATTACAATTGTGCATAGTTCACCAATATGGTAGGATTCGTGTGGTTGGAATTCGTTTTATGCCAATTATGGCAATGTGAATGTCAGATCTAATAACTTAAAACAGATTGCAGATACCACACACCAAATATTACAGGTCATATTAATATGATAGTGGTGATATTAGAGATTGGGGGGGGTGGATTTCCAGGGGTGACTTGAAAAACAAAATTCTTCTTAGAAATGTTTTTTCTCGCCATTTCATAACCAAATAATGAGGAATTAACACCTTCTTTTTTTTTCCGTTTGCAATATATATAAAGGAGAAGAGGAGGATATCCAAGCTAAGAAATTTCCCCTCGGCCCAAATGTAGCATGATGTGAGATATTAAAATGTATCTCTATCTTGCTGACCAAGATCTGCAGTATAAAAATTGACACTGACAACTGTGCCCAAATCTAGCAATGCTCTACAGGATCATATTATAATGGTGGGGATATTTGTGGGTTGGGGTGACTTGAAAAAAAGGAAAAAATTCTGAAAATCCTTTTTTATTATTATTGGGGGGGGGAACTTATCCAAGGTGCGGGGGGACTTATCCTAGGATAAGTTTAATCCCCCGCGGGGTGACTTATCCAGGGGGGGGGGACATAAGACCAGCATGAAGAGTCAACTGGTAACCAACCAAAAGGCGAACAATTGGCTATCTACAAGTCAACAATGAAATACTGAATAGTAGAATGGCTAATTATTCTGTCGTCATACATGATATGAGTATATAATTTAATCATAAGGTGTCAATCCTCTGAATACTGCAAAAAATTGGCTGCACACACTTTGCCATTTACCTAAATTTAATGATTACTTTCCCGCTACAGAAATGAAAGCAGCGTCAAGTGACCACGCCTATACTGTGTGCCTAAAAAATTTACATGGAAACTGTATGATACTTCCTACAATTTAAAAGTGCATTCTCTTATATATGCGATTCTCCCATAGGGAGCCACGCATATATAAGAGAATGCACTGGCTTACAAATTCAAGGTAAATAGTGTTAGGCCAATGTATTCTCTTAGATACAGGTATAAGAGCTCAGAACGCATTGGCACAGGGTATTCACAAAATTTCATGAAGCTACATTCATGAAAGGGTTAAAATATGTGTTTTAGATGGCTGATAGCATGGCAACTTATCTTACTAAACAACAACTGATATATAAATCAGGTCATGTATCTTCTCAACTCCAACAAGTTGCAACAACCCAAGGAACTCAAGAGATATATGTGATTATATTTAGTCATGCATGGAAACTTAACCCTTTCCGTGCCAGGGGCCGATCTCATCGGCCCTAATTTACGGTCTGTAAAATCGGCACTAAAAAAAAAAAAAAAAAAAAAAAAAACAATTATTTTTAGATTTTTAAAAAATTATTAAAATTGTAAAAAATTGTAAAAAATAATAACAAATGATGAAAAATTGTTAGGCCAATGCATTCTCTTATATATGCGAGCCGACCTATGGTCGACTCGCATATATAAGAGAATGCATTGGCACAGGGTATATGGGTTGATACAAAAAATCGGACCTGGCACTCAAAGAGTTAATAATGATAGAATGGTTTAAATATGAACTTATGTCAGACCTCCAAGCTAGTGCTGTCCTATTGGAACTTAAAATAGATAAATATACAGTAATGCACATTCACTGCAACAATTAAAGATACGGGCGGCCTTTGTGGTGGATATAGCTGTTAGAATAGTCACATCTGCTAAAATCGCCATAAACAGAAAGAATATTATATAATAGACAGATGTTGTTCTTATACCAATCATACATATTACATACATTGCATGTTATTGTTATGTAAACAAACATCAAAAACATTAGGGAACCATTTATTTATAGACAAACACTTGAAACTACCGGATCATCCAATGAAAATGTTCTGTTGCGCTGTGGGAGGATAAGATAAAATTATTGGTGACATCAACAATCGCATTCAAATCACACCAAATTTTATTTTAATCAACCCATTCTACCCGCTGTCAGATCAAAATCCAGCTAATCCACTTTACTTCATGATTGGGAAATGATCAGACAGAAACTTATACATAATATAATTGTTCTTGCAAAGTGATGAATATTTTTCAATCCAGTTAGTATTTTCTCCTAACCTATATATGGTAATACATACCAATAAGGAATTTACTATGATAATATTGTGAGTTGTAAGTTGTAGACGCACCACAAATTAGGGGTTTTACAACCAACATACAATGCGTGTGAATCTACTTTTGGAAATGATGCAATATTATGAATCTGCAAATGAACAATTCACTGCTCTTTTTGTGAGAATTTAAACAACACTCGACCTGAATTTTCTCTGACACAAAGCGTGTTTTGTGAATATCGCATTCATATCATCATTATGCTGCACTATTAGTACATTCTTGAGGAAATTATCATAAAGTGATAAATGTTATTTCTAAATTATAACCTACAATGAAGGCGGCTCATCATACGAAACGCTCTCTAAATTATAACCTACAATGAAGGCTGCTCATCATACGAAACGCTCTCTAAATTATAACCTACAATGAAGGCTGCTCATCCCTTTAATGTTTTTCTATTCATTTCTTTCAATTTTATTATTTCACCTGCTTTCAATGTTTTTGTTTGTTTTTAAATGTTTATTTCAATAAAGATCCATCATATTTTTGGCTTACCCTCTTTCTCTATGACTACTCCAACTCTTTCCCTATGACTACTCCAACATTTTCACATACGAATTACAACTATAGTTATTATAAAGTACCTTCTGCAGCAAACTAAGGTTAAAATCTCATTCTTCTATGGATATGTACTCCTCTCGGTGAACGCTGCAAAAAAAAAATAATGACAAGGATAAATGGGGCATCTAATATAGCAATATATCACTTACCCGTTTGTCTCCGCATCCTCCGCTGATAATATTGAAACTTTACTCATTTTTTATTATCTGAGTCTGTATAATCAAATAGTGCTCTTTAGAAAACCTATAATCCAATTTTCATCCGTCAATATGATTTTGTTAAACAAGGATGAGTCGTGTGGCGTACGAGTCACAAGAGATATCCAACACAGATGAGTACATCATGCTGACGAAACATCATATTTAGTAACGTATCACGATTGCTGTTTTGCTATTGAGTAGAATCTCCCATTAACCGGACACCGAAGACACCGGAATCTGTTGATCGTGAGCACAGAACACTGTCTTTTATTGGCGTACACCAATCACTGGAGCTGATGACTCAATTTGATAACACCGCAGGAAGCTACAAATTATTGAATTAGCAAGGTAGTCGGACAGCCTGGTGACTTAACCCTTTACCCAACAAACCCTGACAAACCGGCCAAAAACGCCCAAATAAAGCTTCAACAGCCTAAAATATCTTCGGTCTGTCTCAATAACACCATACAAATATGGATATCATTGGAACCGGTTCATTGACCACATTGTGATGGTTACAGTTATGCCCTGTGCCAATGCATTCTCTTATATATGCGAGTCGACCATAGGTCGCCTCGCATATATAAGAGAATGCATTGGCCTAAAAAAACAATTTTATAATTTTTTCTTACATTTTTTAACAATTTTTATAATATTTTTCTACATTCTTTGACAATTTTATCATTTTTAATGTGTTAAGCCAATGCATTCTCTTATATATGCGAGGCGACCTATGGTCGACTCGCATATATAAGAGAATGCATTGGCACAGGGTAAAAAAAACGTTCTGTTGGGTAAAGGGTTAATGAAATACCAGTAATGCCCTAAATAATTGACTCCTTAACCACAGCAAAATTATGGGTAATTTTTCAGGATTTAGTCGGAAATATGGCTTGTTGCCATTCATCGGAAAGCTCTCACTGAGAGCTTTCAGATAAAAGGCAACAAGCCATATTTCCGACTAAATCCTGAAAAATTACCCATAATTCTGCTGTGGTTAAGGAGTCGATTATTTAGGGCATTACTGTACCAGTAATAAACAGACATGACTAATGTGAAGTATTAGCTTCAGCCCTGTTAACTAGTAGAATTTTCCTAGGCTAAAAAATTTCCTTGACCAGCAATTTGTCCTCCCCTAAAAATCCTTGGATCCACATTATTGCATGCTCTACACTGTGACAGATATTCAGAATCAGTAACCATGCCTTTAGAGAAAGGGCATCATTTAAAGCCCCCATTAACATTGGAAGATAGAAAGTGTGTGTTTTGCTGTGATGATGTCGAAGAAGATGAAACACATTTCCTTATGGAATGCACTGCATATTCACAACTACGAAGCAAACTTTATGAATCAATGATTAACCATAACCCGAATTTCCAACGCATTAAAGCCAATGAAAAAATTTATTACTGTATTGACAAATGATAGTCCCACTGTAAGCCGAATAATATGTAAACTGATCCGTCGTTTCTTCAGTGCTGGTGCCGAGCAAACAACAGTTAGGTATAACCATTAATATGATCAAGCCTTGAAATAGTGTGTCTGTCATTTGCAGAATGAGGTCCCCAGAGGGTGAATTTTGTGATGCTACCCCGCATAGCGGGCTAGCATCACCAAATTCACCCTCTGGGGACCTCATTCTGCTTACACCTCAGCAGAATGAGGTTCCCAGAGGGTGAATTTGGTGATGCTAGCCCGCTATGCGGGGTAGCATCACTAAATTCACCCTCTGGGGACGGTATGCGGCTTATACGGACCCTGGCTCTTACAGACCCTGGCTCTTACGGACCCTGGCTTTTACGGACCACCGGCTGATACGGACCCTGGCTTATACGGACCCCGGCTCATACGGACCTCAATTAAAATATGCAATTTTCAAACTTATATTTATGAATTTAATATATAATTATGATTGTCTTTTCACACATATATCTGTATTAATTGAGAATTTCGGTGATTTTTTTGGTGATTTTCAAACTTATGAATTTAACCGATTTTTTCAGTGATTTTCAAACTTATATTTCTGAATTTAATATATAATTATGATTGTCTTTTCACACATATATCTGTATTAATTGAGAATTTCGGTGATGTTCTGGCTTGAAAAAGCATTTATTGAATCGTGTTAATTAATCTTTTCACCGTTGCATAAACACGCGTGTGTGATCCCTTTATGCCGTTGTATAAACAGACACGCGGTGATAAATGGTCAGTGAATGGTGATCGGGATGAATCCACTGAGTTTGATTTGTTATGAAAACATGTTAGTAAAAACACAACTCAGGTATATATTCAACTGATGTATTGTTGACTGGCAGAACCATCAACAGGAAAAGCCTGGGTCGACGACCAGGGCAAGTTTGTATACTCAAGATACCCACTACCACTGAAATAAAGAACCCAAGAACATTATGTCAAAAATGTGTTTTTCTTCTCCTTTTTTTTCTTTTGCTTTCTTCATAATAAAAGCTAATATATGAGGGGTGAAGGAAAGGGCCTATTGGCCCTTTCGACCATCCCGGGGTTAGCCCCCCCCCCCCCCCCAAATACTCCCTCCGATGACTGGCATAATTCCACAATGTCTAACTGTGCTCCATCCGGCTTCGTCGGGAGGTTATTGGCTGCATTGAACCTGAATGTTCCCGTTTGACACATCCAGTCGGGTTTAATTGTGACACAGGTGAGTTATAAAAAAAATGTTAGGAAAACGAGTGAGACGACCGGAAAGTTGATGTCCTTGTGGATAGACTACTCGTCGATGAGGATAACTGCCAGCAAACTACTGAAAGAAGCCGCCAAGCTGTACGCCTCAGTTTAGATAATGTTCGTCTGATGTAACGTTGTTCCATTTTTGTTGTCATCATATTTTTGTTATCTCAGTATATATGTTGTCGTCAGTATTTTAATTTATTTAAATAAATATAAAAAATAAAATTGTATATTTTAATTGAGGTCCGTATGAGCCAGGGTCTGTATAAGCCGAGGGTCCGTATAAGCCAGGGTCCATATGAGCCGGAGGTCCGTATGAGCCAGGGTCCGTATGAGCCAGGGTCTGTAAGAGCCAGGGTCCGTATCAGCCGGCATTCCTGGGGACCTCATTCTGCAAATGACAGACACCCTATTTCAAGGCTTGAATATGATACATGATCCCGAGCCTGAGGCTACCTTATGTATTTTAGCATATTACGTAATTTTGTTCTTGTATATTTTATTATCACATGTTTTGTATATACTCTATTCATTGTATTAGCAAACTGCACATGTCCTCGTATTGATGTTTTTTGCCAATAAATCATTAACATATATTATCATCATTTAATTAGGAACGAGTCTGACTGAATCTTAGTTCCCGTATTTACATGAATATTCAACTTTTTCGTTGTCACAATAATAAAACACAAATACTAAATTTAACATTCTACAATTTGTCCTTCTTCCAAACGGAAGGTCTTTTTTGGATAATTCTTTTTTCTGTTCTTTAGTTCAGTTCGTAGTTTGTAAAGTGTTTCCATTTTGATTTGTATGTGGTCTTTGTTGATATATACTTTTAATTGTCCTGGTTGTGTACATTTATCTCTAGTGTATCTTACCGCATCACTGATCATTTGATCTCGTATATGCCTTGACTTTAACAGAAGTTTAACAGGTCGATTTTTTTTCCCACTATACTACCTATTCTGTAAAATGACAGAATATCATTTTCATTACACTTAGTCATTTTTTTCCGTACTATTTTTTAAATGGTTTTCCAATCTTCTTTGAGCGAATCATCAGAATCATCATGTGTCGTTCAGTTTACAATTGAAACTTGGTCTATCATGGCAGACTTTGTTTGTGCGTGGCTTAAAATAGCTGATAATCAAGAAAGTCCTTGGTATAATACCCCCCCCCCCCCCACCCCCCGTATTTCAGTAGTCAAATTATAGCTTTCAACCCTGATACAACAATTAATTTTTGCTGTCTGTTAACATCCACAGCGTAACACTAAGAAATGTTGGCAGCAATTTGTTTCAATTTGCACAAAACATTTGAAGTATCTCAAAAGCGGATGGAATATCTTTTTGTCTCAGCTGATAGCGGACTTTAACCCTTTACCCAACAAACCGGCCAAAACCGGCCAAATAAAGCTTCAACAGCCTAAAATATCTTCGGTCTGTCTCAATAGAACCATACAAATATGGATATCATTGGAACCGGATCCTTGACCACATTGTGATAGTTACAGTTATGCCCTGTGCCAATGCATTCTCTTATATATGCGAGTCGACCATAGGTCGCCTCGCATATATAAGAGAATGCATTGGCCTAAAAAAAATCTTTTTTTAACACTTTTTACCATTTTTTCTTACATTCTTTAACAATTTTATAATTTTTAATGTGTTAAGCTAATGCATTCTCTTATATATGCGAGGCGACCTATGGTCGACTCGCATATATAAGAGAATGCATTGGCACAGGGCCGTTCTGTTGGGTAAGGGGTTAACTAACAGAGCTGTAGCTTCATACAAAATATATCTAAATGGTGAGAGCAGATATGAAACATACATATAGTGACGATTTCTCAACCAATTTTGGAGATTAATGACATATTTTGTAAATACATACATGAAATTTGCAGTAATTTTAATGGAAACAGTGTGGTTGTATATGATTTAGCTGCGAATGAAACCAACGGAATCAGAAAAATTCAAACGGTAGAGAGCCGATTTATGCTGAAGGAAGATCGGAGTACAGCACTGGATATGTTTGTGTCTGTTGTTAACCCTTTGAGTGCCAGGTCCGATTTTTGTCAGTTCAAATTCAATGTCACCTGTTAAGCTTGCTGCTAGAGAAGTCTAATGGTCAGTCACCTATTAAAATTACCACTGGTTACACACCCAAAGTCCAAAAGTTAGTAAGCCGTTTAGCTCACCGAAAGTCAACACAAACCAAAAGTTAGTAAGCCGTTTAGCTCACCGAAAGTCAACACAAACCAAAAGTTAGTAAGCCGTTTAGCTCACCGAAAGTCAACACAAACCAAAAGTTAGTAAGCCGTTTAGCTCACCGAAAGTCAACACAAACCAAAAGTCTTAAGGTCAGTCACCTATTTAACCCTTTGAGTGCCAGGTCCGATTTTTGTATCAACCCATATACCCTGTGCCAATGCATTCTCTTATATATGCGAGTCGACCATAGGTCGCCTCGCATATATAAGAGAATGCATTGGCTTAACAATTATTTTATCATATTTTTTTTACAATTTTAATATATTTTATTATATTCTTTAACATACTTATTGTGTAGGTTTAGGGCCGATAATATCGGCCCCTGGCACTCAAAGGGTTAAAACTGTGCACCATTTTTGGTTTTGCTACATGCTATGATGGGGTAAATGTAATGCGTTCTCTTTTCTTATTGAGTATTTATGGTGTTTTCCAAGCCTTGAAATAGTGTGCCTGTAATTTGCAGAATGAGGTCCCCAGAGGTTGAGTTTAGTGATGCTACCCTGCATAGCGGGCAAGCATCACTAAATTCACCCTCTGGGAACCTCATTCTGCTGAGGTGTAAGAAAAATGAGGTCCCCAGAGGGTGAATTTGGTGATGCTAGCCCGCTATGAGGGGTAGCATCACTAAATTCTCCCTCTGGGGACCTCATTCTGCAAATGACAGACACCCTATTTCAAGGCTTGGAGAACACACAGCAGATCTTATGGTTCTCTTTAGTATCTTACCAATCTGCGAAATCAGCAACTTTTAAATTTGAATTTACATACAACCTGTGTAGGGCCTTGCAAATCGTTACTTAACCCTTTGAGTGCCAGGGGCCGATATTATCGGCCCTAAACCTACACAATAAGTCTGTTAAAGAATATAATAAAATATATTAAAATTGTAAAAAAAAAAAAAAATGTTAAGCCAATGCATTCTCTTATATATGCGAGGCGACCTATGGTCGACTCGCATATATAAGAGAATGCATTGGCACAGGGTATATGGGTTGATACAAAAATCAGACCTGGCACTCAAAGGGTTAATGTCGATATTGCATGAATAGAATCCCAAATCAAACTGCTAGCTGTCGGTACATAGCGAATTATTTTCAGGCTATCATTATGACAGCGGTGAAATTTCCATGCATAAATTATTTTTGAAAGAAAATAGCACAGCATGTGCAAATATCCATTTGTATAATTTATATACATTATTATCGTTTTCATCGCTTGTGCAGCATCAGACCTGTTAAATTGTGAAAATGGCCAGCCGGGAGATTTTTGTGGGAGGGATCCCCTCCAATTTGCGACCACATTTCCTGTTCACAGACTGGTTTATTCTATATATCACCTTCAATACATGATCACCTGTTAAACACGACCGCGACCACCTTATAATGTTCAGTTCAAAAGACAAATTCCACCTGTGTTGAGAGACCACCACCATTTATTAAAGAGAAAGAAGCAGACTCTTTGTTTAACCTAAGTTAAAATAATCAGAATTCCATCGGATATGGCCAGATTTGTGTGAAACCGAAAGTACAAAATTGGAATAAACTATAAAATGGACTCGTCTTACAGTTTAACCCCCAAAAGAAATGGACACATTCCACCATTTAATAAAAACTTTTAAGAAACAGAAACTTTGTTTAAATAAGTAAAAACGAACCGGAGTTACACAGGTTACAACCAGACATGCGTACAAAATGGACCCGTATTACAGTTTTACCCGCAAATGAAATTGACACATTCCGTTTGCATGCTTTGTGACTTAGCAGTTATTTAACAGCTGTATGATTATGTGCCTACATGTATTGAAATAAAGTACCAGTAGATGCATGTAGATGCATGTTTGTTTTGACAAATGCTTGAACTGTCTCAGAACAATTAATTAATATATTGACGGACGCCCAATCTGTGAAAAAGGGATTAGTGGTCAATTTTTACCCTGTGCCAATGCATTCTCTTATATATGCGAGTCGACCATAGGTCGCCTCGCATATATAAGAGAATGCATTGGCCTAACAATTTTTTATATTTTTTTCTTGTATTCTTTAACTATTTTATAATTTCACCCATACAGAGCCCCAGACAAACATGAGCAGACGACACTCTTCTATATGCTTCTATATATGTGTGGGGCTCCCTGCAGGGTAATGGGTGTTTTTTATTTTATGTCCTAAAAATTGTAAGAAACATTTATTTAAAAAAAATGATAAAAAATTGTTAGGCCAATGCATTCTCTTATATATGCGAGGCGACATATGATCGACTCGCATATATAAGAGAATGCATTGGCACAGGGTAGTACTCATTTTATCTGTTGATTTGAGTGGCCCTACTAATTAGCCATGTTAATTGTCACATGCCAGAGAAATGTAAGGTTATCCGTATTTTAGATGTTTTCGCTATGGCTATCCGGGAGTCTCACAGACAATCCGCAAAACTTAACAGCACTGTATGTTCAGCATTAAAGATCCTGTGCCAGTGCATTCACTTAAATACGCGAGTCTCTCATAGGCAGCCTCACATATATAAGGGAAAGAATTACTGGCTTACAAGGAAAAGGTAAATACTGTTAAGCCAATGTTTTTTCATATATATGTGAGGCTCCCTGTGGGATACTCACATATATAAGAGAATGCATTGGCACAGGGTTTTTGCAAAATTTCAAGAATCTCCAGTTATGGAAGGGTTATAATTAAGTTTTTGTAATGATACTAAATAATCTATAAAGTATTCACACAGCGCAATCATTGCCATAATGTTTATGACCTTTAATAATGCGTCCCCAATAACGTAGTAAATATTTACATTTGTGTGTAGTTCAACCATTGTCTTCCAGGCCTTAACCCTTTACCCAACAAACCGGCCAAATAAAGCTTCAACAGCCTAAAATATCTTCGGTCTGTCTCAATAGAACCATACAAATATGGATATCATTGGAACCGGCTCCTTGACCACATTGTGATAGTTACAGTTATGCCCTGTGCCAATGCATTCTCTTATATATGCGAGTCGACCATAGGTCGCCTCGCATATATAAGAGAATGCATTGGCCTAAAAAAAATCTTTTTTTAACACTTTTTACCATTTTTTCTTACATTCTTTAACAATTTTATAATTTTTAATGTGTTAAGCCAATGCATTCTCTTATATATGCGAGGCGACCTATGGTCGACTCGCATATATAAGAGAATGCATTGGCACAGGGCCGTTCTGTTGGGTAAAGGGTTAAAAACAATATTTACCATTGTCTTCCAGGCCTTAAAAACAATCAAATTTTATGAGAATAAAAATGAGAATCATGTTTCTGATTCTCATTGGATTTTAAGGTCTGTGTTCTCTTAAATGTTAGTCGATGTGGTTGGTATTTTCGACAATCTTAGTTCATTGCTACATTCTTCCAACAGGGATAGTGTTTAGATACTAACAGATATTTTTTTATTTAAAGATGCTTAATCTGAATTAACTCTCATTAGTTACGTACAAATATGGGCTATACATCTCCCGGTAGGTATAATTTTGCATACAATGATATAAATCAGCGACTTTTAAATGTGAATTTACATACAACCGGGTTAAGGCCCTGCAAATCAGCACTTGATGTCAATATCGAATCGATACCGAACTGATTTTCATAAGTATGTTCTATATATGCCAGTATAAGAAGCTAATTTAAATACCCTATCAGATTGCATAATAATGTATTTACTGTGAACGTCAGTCTTTATAGATGAGAAACTTAATTAACCCTTTACCCAACAGAAGGGCCCTGTGCCAATGCATTCTCTTATATATGCGAGTTGACCATAGGTCGCCTCGCATATATAAGAGAATGCATTGGCTTAAGACATTAAAAATTATAAAATTGTTAAAGAATGTAAGAAAAAATGGTAAAAAGTGTTAAAAAACATTTTTTTTAGGCCAATGCATTCTCTTATATATGCGAGGCGACCTACGGTCGACTCGCATATATAAGAGAATGCATTGGCACAGGGCATAACTGTAACTATCACAATGTGGTCAAGGAGCCGGTTCCAATGATATGGTTCTATTGAGACAGACCGAAGATATTTTAGGCTGTTGAAGCTTTATTTGGCCGGTTTTGGCCGTTTTGTTGGGTAAAGGGTTAAAGCCATATTATGGACTTGTTCCGGTTAGTGAAACTGATGTGTTAGTATTCAGGCGCTATGGCAACAGAAGGAATGTAGCATTCTACCAACATCGCCGAAAGCAAATCGACGATACTACTCCATAGAAAACATTGTCTGAACTACGCTGAATTGTATATATTTACATCTCGATTTGGGACCCAACTTTTGGCGATAAACTAACAAAAACGATAGAGCCATCGAGAGTCACTGCAATGCAGCATGTAATTGATATGTAAGAATGATGATGTGTGTTGTCAATTTGGATAATAATATTTGTAAAAATAACTACTTTTAATAAGATTATTCTCCATTTATAATTGATCACTCTAACGGAGTGTTTCACATAACTTTAAAATAGGGTTGTAAGTATGCCGTGAACCGATTGTCATAAGTATGTTCTATAGATTGCATAATAATGTATTTACAGTGAAAATCAATCATTATAGACGAGAAACTTAAAATGGAGTTGTTAATTATGCCGTGAACTGATATTTGTAAGTATGTTCTATATATGCCAATATATGAAACAAAATACCCCATCAGACTGCATAATAATGTATTTACAGTGAAAATCAATCATTATAGACAAGCAACTTAAAATAGAATTATAATGTCTTGAACCGATTTTTCTTAACCCTTTGAGTGCCAGGCCGATTTTTGTATCAACCCATATACCCTGTGCCAATGCATTCTCTTATATATGCGAGTCGACCATAGGTCGCCTCGCATATATAAGAGAATGCATTGGCCTAACAATTTTATTTATTTTTTTACAATTTTTAACAAATTTAATATATTTTATTATATTCTTTAACAGACTTATTGTGTAGGTTTAGGGCCGATTAGATCGGCCCCTGTCACTCAAAGGGTTAAGTATGTTCAATATATCCATCTAAATGGGTCATTTCACAATCAAGAAGAGCACTTTTTCTCACCGACTGACCGACCACAATTTATATTTTTCAAAATTATTTATTCATATTAAATTTTTCATACTCATAAGTCATTGTTGATGAAAAATATGCCATATTACCCTCTCTAGAATCAAATTCTGTATTTTATGGCTTGGCAAATGGTTAAGTAGGGGCGATTTATGATCACATGACTCTATATTAAGAATTCTACGCACTAGCTGTCAGTAGCTGATGAAAAGTTGGAAAATGGTCTGAGTAAAATACATGTACATGAAATAGCTATTTCATTGTAATATCAGCCATCCATCAATTGTTCTTAAATAAATTTTGTCACCAATTAAACAAAATTGTACCTTCAAAATTACCCAAATTTCAAACAGTAGCTCTCAATGTCAAAATATTTCCAAGTTTCTTTAATGGATTTTATATTCTACAAGTCAACTGGAGCACATACAGTTAAATTGTACTAGATTTCCTTCAATATTCTTGCAATCGTCTATTTTTAACCCAATTATATGCACGTGTTTTTGGAGTTGACATTTTATGCTTTCTCAGAATTTAAGTGGCTACGGAGCTCCATGATCCTTAAGCTTGATGGTGAGTAAACATCTAGTGAATACCCCCACTACCTGGATGTAGAGGTAGTAAAAGCATAGATTTTCTTATTAAATTTCATGACGCAAAGCACGTTTCAGAGTGTGTTTCGGAGTGGACATTTTGTTTGACATATTAGTTTCGTGACTACATGTAAAATATACATTGGGAAAGATCTGAATTAATGTCTCATATTTATCAACAAGAATGGTTACTCTTTGCTATATTAAGACCATTTTTGTCCACATGAACATTATATATCATTCACAACTGTACCCCGTTTCAGAGTGGACATCATAAAAAGCTAATTTTGCACATTAATTGTCTCTACAATCAAACAAGCGTTACACGATTATTATTTGTTTATTTTTAACACCTAGCTTGTTCTACATTTGAATCAGTTAGTGATTTCTATTCTGGAAAGCAACATAATATTTTCAAATTCACAGTGCCAAGCCTTGCAATAGTGTGTCTGTCATTTGCAGAATGAGATTCCCAGAGGGTGAATTTGGTGATGCTAGCCCGCTATGCGGGGTAGCATCACTAAATTCACCCTCTGGGGACCTCATTCTACAAATGACAGACACACTATTTCAAGGCCTGACAATTTCTTTATCTCGCATGTGAATTTTGCATTGCAAATTTTGAGAAAGCAATTTTACTGGATTTTGGTGTTTGACAGGGCAGAAGATATCAATGTTCTAATTATTATGTTTAACCCTTTCAGTGCCAGGGGCTGATCTCATCGGCTCTAATTTACGGTCTGTTACTTTTTTTTTTTTTGGGTTGAATTTTTTTTGGATATGCTTAAGCATGCTATAGCGAATTTAAAAACAAACTGGTTAAAACCTTAGGGGCATGTTATAACTCAAAACTATCACCAAGTATTCATAGTAATAATTTTGATGCCCATGAAAAACGTAAGATTCCCTGGCACTAAACCTACAAAATAAGTCTGTTTTTAAAGAATATAAGAAAAAATTATTAAAAAATAATAACAAATGATGAAAAATTGTTAGGCCAAATGCATTCTCTTATATATGCGAGGCGACCTATGGTCGACTCGCATTTATAAGAGAATGCATTGGCACAGGGTATATGGGTTGATACAAAAATCGGACCTGGCACTGAAAGGGTTAACATGACCATTTAAAATGTTCAGCTAAATGTATACATCGGTAAGACAACAGTAACGGCCCTATAAATCAACAGGTATGGCAACAAATTTCATTAGAGTGAGAAAACTGAAATGCTCAACTTGATTGTGAAATGACCCAAATACCCTATCAGACAGTTTAATACGTATTTAAAGATAACATCAATCAATTAGGGGCCAGGAACTTAGAATAGAAAGTTGCCTTGAAATATTGAAAAATAACAAGATTAATGCGAACAGAAGCAGCTTCCAATCTAAGCAAGTCTTGAAATAGGGTGTCTGTCATTTG
The DNA here is from genome assembly GCA_032622095.1 of Siphonodentalium dalli. Lineage (NCBI taxonomy): Eukaryota > Metazoa > Mollusca > Scaphopoda > Gadilida > Siphonodentaliidae > Siphonodentalium > Siphonodentalium dalli. The sequence continues at coordinate 271,684,452 of CP136064.1, read as the reverse complement.
CAGAATGAGGTCCCCAGAGGGTGAATTTAGTGATGCTATCCCGCATAGCGGGCTAGCATCACCAAATTCACCCTCTGGGAACCTCATTCTGATGAGGTGTAAGCAGAATGAGGTCCCCAGAGGGTGAATTTGGTGATGCTAGCCCGCTATGCGGGGTAGCATCACTAAATTCACCCTCTGGGGACCTCATTCTGCAAATGACAGACACCCTATTTCAAGGCTTGAATCTAAGCAAACAACATTAGACTCAATTTCACAGTGGTATGCACAATGTGATGTGCTCAACTAGAATGAATGTGCAGGAAATTCCAATAAGATCCAGCCGCGTGATAACTCCTATAAGAAACCCCACATCCTCAATCGTAATACATGTCCCACGGGAAAGGAAATCACATCCGTGTTCCAACGATTGTGTTATGCGTAATGATCAGTTCAGATCACGGCAAGCAATAGTAACGGAGATGTCAGATCTACATAAATGCGAATATTATGGTTAAATCGCTAACGGAATGATCTGTCAAAAAAGCTATCAGCTGTGATAGGAATATTGATACAATAACTTGGGTGTACTTCAGACGTTACTAATACTTCTGCCGAATCCAGCCACTTCCTGATTTTGCAATTGACGACTTAGCAGATAGTCTCAACAGACGTTCAAGCCGTGAAGTGCTCTCAACGGGATTCTCTTATAATGGATCTCCACAAGCCTTGAAATAGGGTGTCTGTCATTTGCAGAATGAGGTCCCCAGAGGGTGAATTTAGTGATGCTACCCTGCATAGCGCGTTAGCATCACCAAATTCACCCTCTGGGGACCTCATTCTGCTGAGGTGTGAGCAGAATGAGGTCCCCAGAGGGTGAATTTGGTGATGCTAGCCTGCTATGCGGGGTAGCATCACTAAATTCACCCTCTGGGGACCTCATTCTGCAAATGACAGACACCCTATTTCAAGACTTGGATCTCAACAGTATATTAGAAATATAGCATAAATATCTCTTGCTCTGCATTTTGTATGGCATAATTAGAATCAAGTCCATTAAGTGTCTGAGTGGAGAGGCTAAATCCTGAATGTTGGGGGACTGCTGCAGGCAATTGTCTGTCAACGACTTAGAAAATCACTTAGTGTAGTTCAGAGCCTGGGGCAAGGACCTTTTAAAGCATATTTTAAGGCATTTTATTTCTTATTACTTGGTTTACAGATTTCCCTACCTGAAAAAAAAGCTGTTGTCAAAAACATTTAAATTTTAATTTTCGTTTTTTTTTATTTCCGCCAATGGGAATATTAATCTAGACATATAAAAACAAATTGAAAAAAGTATAAGTTTGCATAAAATATATACATCAAATGAAAAAGAGAAGCCTCCTGATGCTCATTATGTTATTGAATGTCAATGACAAAAAGACAGACTTTGATATTGGTGATATTTGAGAAAACCCTCTGCCAATGCATTCTCTTATATATGCGAGTCACACATAGGGCCCCTCACTGGCCTCACATCTATAAGAGAATGCATTAGACTAACAATAATTTCCAACATTAGCAGGTGGTAGGTCGGAAATTGAAATAGTTGGAATGCTTCAGGTACCAGTTGAACAAAAATCCAATCCAGGGGGGTTTGGTGGGGGGGGGGGGGGGTGCCATTGGTGCAGTCAGAAATTTCAAGGTGGAACCCCCCACCCCTGCCAACAGAGACCCTCTAGCCGAGTAGCCCCTCTAGTAGCATCCCTGTATGACTCAGACAATTTATTTAAATAAAATGCTCACAAAATAATAATTGTTGCACTATAAAGCAGGTGGTGGTTTGGGGTCTCAAATTTATACCTACATATAGTATTTCAAGATTTTGGAACAAAATAGATCCATGGAGCTTCCTGAAATTTTACAAAAACCCTGTGCCTATACATTCTCTTCTATAGGGAGCCTCGCATATATATAACATTGCATAACAATATTTACCATGACCTTGTACGCCAGTGCATTCTCTTATATAACAGGGAGCCTCGCATATATAAGAGATTGCACTGGAACATGATCTTTAATGCTGCACCGGCACAGCTCCTGTCATGAAAGGGTTAATACATCAAATACTTTTATGCGACCTATACAGGGCCAGGAACCTAGGTCATAATTTGCTCCAAAAACGGCAGCAGAATGTCACACCTGGCATTTGTTTTGTTTTTTCTATATTTTCGAGAAATATATCAGCAACAAGTCTTGAAATAGTGTGTCATTTGCAGAATGAGGTTCCCAGAGGGTGAATTTGATGATGCTACTCCATACAGCGAGCTAGCATCACTAAATTCACCCTCTGGGGACCTCATTCTGCTCATCTTCTTGGAAGTATCTATAGTCTCAAATTAACATTGTTTTTAGTTACTTTTTCCCTTCTGTTTTGTTTCTATATATCCCCTAATTTGCAGAAGATAAAATGCATAATCAAGGTGAATGATTTTAGTTCTCCCATAGCAGTTGATGCCTAAAAAGAATGAGGTTCCCAGAGGGTGAATTTGGTGGCACTAGCCCACTAAATTCACCCTCTGGGGACCTCATTCTGCAAATGACAGACAAACAATTTCAAGGCTTGATCAGCAAGCTATTATAGACTAATGAGCCATGGTAACATCTCATATCGGTTACGGCAAAAAAACAGATATCGAACAAATTTGTTTTTAATGAGATTTTTGTGTTCAAATGTCAAATGTGTTCAAACATCGAAAAATGGTGAAAAGTCACTTGATCACTTATATTTTCTTAAAAGTCATATCTATATTGGGACATCACAGGATTCATAGTGAGCTTGCAATAATTGATATACAGTATAGCGAATTCGCTATCATTTTTGGTTGAGTTATATATGTAGGTATAGAACACTTTGATATACAGTATAGCGAATTCGCTATCATTTTTGGTTGAGTTATATATGTAGGTATAGAACACTTTGATATACAGTATAGCGAATTCACTATCATTTTTGGTTGAGTTATATAATTATGTAGGTATAGAACACTTTGATATACAGTATAGCGAATTCGCTATCATTTTTGGTTGAGTTATATATGTAGGTATAGAACACTTTGATATACAGTATAGCGAATTCGCTATCATTTTTGGTTGAGTTATATATGTAGGTATAGAACACTTTGATATACAGTATAGCGAATTCGCTATCATTTTTGGTTGAGTTATATATGTAGGTATAGAACACTTTGATATACAGTATAGCGAATTCGCTATCATTTTTGGATGAGTTATATATGTAGGTATAGAACACTTTGATATACAGTATAGCGAATTCGCTATCATTTTTGGTTGAGTTATATATGTAGGTATAGAACACTTTGATATACAGTATAGCGAATTCGCTATCATTTTTGGTTGAGTTATATATGTAGGTATAGAACACTTTGATATACAGTATAGCGAATTCGCTATCATTTTTGGTTGAGTTATATATGTAGGTATAGAACACTTTGATATACAGTATATCGAATTCGCTATCATTTTTGGTTGAGTTATATATGTAGGTATAGAACATTTTGATATACAGTATAGCGAATTCGCTATCATTTTTGGTTGAGTTATATATGTAGGTAGTTATATATGTAGGTAGTTATATATGTAGGTAGTTATATATGTAGGTATAGAACACTTTGAATACTAACTTTGATTTGAGATATCTTTTGCCATTTTTGAGCAAATTATGATGTATAGCTTCCCAGCTAGACCCCGAAGCCACGACAAATAGTTTTCGCGGCTGGCTCAACCTATTTCGTGGCTGGTTAGCTAGCTTAGCCGGCTCAGTCGCGACGTTCGTGGCTGACGAAATATGGCGGCTCAGCCGGCTGAGACGTTAACATTTTCAGCGTATTTTCATTTCCGAAATGTTCATAATCCCCGGTTATAGACCCTGTTTGTTTTAGCGTTTGTGGTAAACCCGTAGAATTCCAGACCACACGTAATATTTTAATGTTTGGCTTTTCCATTATGGCGAAAATACACGAAGGACTGGCATGGATATAATATGTAGTTTCCAATCTAATCGGTATAAGTTACATTGGAACTTCTGTCGACTTCAGACTGCTATCATCACTGGCATCTTGCGATATATGCATGCATCATTGAATGATGAATCCGATAGTAATGATATATAATATTTCATACTATTTTCTATTCTCTTCTACAGGTTATGTACATATATTGACAAATGCCAGCGATGTCTGAGACTGGGTCGTGTCGATATAAACAATTTATATTTTAACCCTTTCAATACCGAATGGATGCGCCGATTCAGTTAATGAAAGCATGCATTGGGATAGTCTATTTCACATAAAGGGGCCCGGTGTTCTGATAATATAACAACCATGCCGTGTCCATTTCGATTATGCCAATATTAGCCAATGCGGTTTAGTTCTTTGCGATTCACAGTACTGTTGTGCTTGACATATAAGCCCATGCATGGCTCAGCCATTTTACAATTCCAGCGGCGGAGATTTTTTCATGTGGCTGGCGTTAGAGATAATATGGCTGGCGGCGACTTGTGGCCAAAATGGCTGGCGGCGGCGTGCGATGGCAGCTTCGGGCTCTATTCCCAGCCCTGTTATATATATGCCTCGGAATAACTGTCAGTGATAGATCTTCAGTGACAAAAAAGGCTGAAGGGGTCACTATCATCATTTGACATGCGCTTGAGTACCCAGCTTAATATGTTGTGCAGCTGAGTACCTCGCTTAATGAATCAGTACATTTGAGTACCTCGCTTTACAAAATCTCGGACTGGGATCACATGACACAAAGGGAAATAACCTGCACGTACCATTTCACAATTTAATTGTAAGGTGCGTCTTTAGACTTTATGTCACACCAACTTACATTTTCAGTTTGTTTTGGACATTGTAATTCTCCAAAAATAAAACCAAAACAGCAGACGATATCAGGAATCTTGTTCAGCTGTGAGAATTCATAAAGCGAGGTACTGAATTTGCACTGATTTGTTAACCCTTTACCCAACAAACCGGCCAAAAACGGCCAAATAAAGCTTCAACAGCCTAAAATATCTTCGGTCTGTCACAATAGAACCATACAAATATGGATATCATTGGAACCGGCTCCTTGACCACATTGTGATAATTACAGTTATGCCCTGTGCCAGTGCATTCTCTTATATATGCGAGTCGACCATAGGTCGCCTCGCATATATAAGAGAATGCATTGGCCTAAAAAAAATCTTTTTTAAACACTTTTTACCATTTTTTCTTACATTCTTTAACAATTTTATAATTTTTAATGTGTTAAGCCAATGCATTCTCTTATATATGCGAGGCGACCTATGGTCGACTCGCATATATAAGAGAATGCATTGGCACAGGGCCGTTCTGTTGGGTAAAGGGTTAAGCGATGTACTCGACCGCACGAAATATAAAGCTGGGTACACAACCGCACTCATGATAGTGACCCCTTCAGCCAAAATAATGACATTTTTTTCCTCAGTGTTCTGCAGTGTTTGAATGAAGATCCCATTGGAAATTGAAAGAAAGTAAGAAATGTTACATGTACAGTATGGCCAAGAATTTCTAAGGTACATAATGGTACATGTAAATTGTCAAAATTGAGAAATCACTCTTCACTATATAAGAAAAGCCAGGAATAGTAGATCTTTCTATACTAAAGCATCATTGATGTAATTATCCCATCGGAAATGTTCAGATAATAAGTTTAACCCTTTCTATACTAAAGCATCATTGATGTAATTATCCCATCGGAAATGTTCAGATAATAAGTTTAACCCTTTCTATACTAAAGCATCATTGATGAGTAGTTGTCCCATGGGAAATGTTCAGATAAGAAGTTTAACCCTTTCTATACTAAAGCATCATTGATGAGCAGTTATCCCACAGGAAATGTTCAGACAATAAGTTTAACCCTTTCTATACTAAAGCATCATTAATGAGTTGTTATCCCACAGGAAATGTTCAGACAATAAGTTTAACCCTTTCTATACTAAAGCATCATTGATGAGTTGTTATGCCATCGGAAATGTTCAGATAATAAGTTTAACCCTTTCTATACTAAAGCATCATTGATGAGTTGTTATCCCACAGGAAATGTTCAGATAATAAGTTCAACAAGGTTGTTTGTTTTCCAGCAAAAATGGCGAAAATCCTATCGCACCAAAGTCAAATTTTCTATGTGCTTGAGAACAATTCCCGCACTAAAACATAATGACAGAATGGAAAATCAGAGCAGTTTGTTGATTTTCGCAAGCTCGTCAAAATGAGAACTCTTGTGTTTGACTTGCCGTTCGAGTTGTGAGACGTGCGTTTAGAATTTTGTGTTGATAAAATAATTGGAGAACTGAATCACACCATTTAGAAATAGAGTTCTTCGGTTTTAGTGGGACTTTCAAACTTAAGGTTCAAAAATTACAAAATTTTGTTTGATATTTTGTGTGCTTAACAAGGGCAGCATGTTGCTCTGTTCGCATAGTATATATCTTAATATCGCGGAAGTCTACCAAATGTGGGTAAAATGTCGCTAATAGCAGCGGTCTTACCAAGTCATCAAGGGAGGTCAACCATGCATGGAGGTATCAACAGTTGTTTTAAGTTTCCTTGCAACAATTGCAAGTTGTTGTTGTTTGATCATTTATTTAAAGTGACATGTGCATAAATTACATTAGTGTGAAACAAAATAAAAGAATGTTGACATAGACGCACCCGGCCTCCTGGGCCTATAAGTCACTGTAATATCCCAATATGTTTCTCATTCTCACTTGATCATTTCATTCACCCTCTCACTCTCTCTCTCTCTCTCTTTCATACATATATACAATGTTGTGCCCGCCAACCTGTTCATATTAATTTACAATTAGGTAGGAGATGGGTGGCAGTTGTGCACATTCTCTTATTATTTTGCCATATTTATCGCTGTCTATAACATAAAATTTATCATTTCTTCTGCTGTATGCTATATTTATGAAGGTGGCACATTCTCTTGGATATTTATTCATTAATATTTGAATTGCATCATTATCAGATTTCATCATTTCAGTTAATTAGGTGTTCCTTCTTAATTTTTGCGAAAAGTTCCTGTCTAATACTGTAATAAAGGATGCATTTTAGAAGGAAATGTTTCTCATCTTCAATGTCTTTTGTATCGGGGCAGAATGTGCACAACCGTTCATGAGGTTTTTCTCCTTTAAATCTACCCGTTTCAATTCTCAAAGGGAGTACCCCACATCTGAATTGTGCCAATAATGATCTGTTTGAGCGGGCAAGATTCATTGAGACATATTCCTCAGTTTTAAATTCAAATTTAAACAAAATATATGTTCTTAGCTTTGGTACATGTTCCAGGCTTTCTTGCCATTTGTCATTAAAGTATGTGTCAATAAGTTTGTTTGCTTCATCTAGATCACAGACCAATCGGTTGTCAAAAATGTCAGTTTTATCAAGTATTTGAAAAATTTCCTTTAACTCTGAACTCCATCTAGCATGTCCACAACTGTAATCCCATTCAAATACTCTATATGTTAGACGGTTTCTATTCATTGTGACTATTCAAATGCCTTAGCATATTTATCCATCTCCGTTGTCTGGAAGGCCTGATCCCCATATCACCTGTTATAGCTAATAAAGGGGTACATCTGTGTACCCCAAGAAAGTATCGGAGGCTACGGTTCTGCACAAGGTCAATGCAAGTATGTTTTCCAAAACCCCAAATCCCAGATCCATTAGTCCAAAACAGGGTTGACACATGTAGATACCAATTTATCAAAAGTTTTGAATCCAAAGTCTTTATAAGGGTGTATCCTTGAAATTATTGACCCCAGTGCTCTACCCCCAGCGGTAGCCAAGATATCTGATGTATGGGTAAAGGATCTGTCTTCATGAAGTATTATCCCAAGATATTTATATCTGTCTATAATTTCCAATGGGCTATTCTTCAGTTTAAAGTGACATTGCCAGTTACAATAAATCATATTTCCAGCAAAAAGACAAATTCCAAATCTTCATATAACTAGCTAATCTGGAGTCTACATAAAATATATATCCCATTCTTCATTTCATTATTCCAATTAAAAACATTTGAAAAAAAAAATGTCTTCAATGGATTGTAAGAATGTCAGCCAAAATATATGGATACATATTCCGTCATAAACATGTATCAAGATATTTATCGTTTCATGGAACAAACAGTATATCTCCCTATAATTACATTATACACCGCAAGGAAAGCTAACATCAGACGAAATGATCCATTTCAAAAGACATATATTAAGGATAAAGTTCCCAAGGGGAAGAAAAAACCTGCTAAGTGGTCTGATCCTAAAATGGTTTCATCAATTATTTGCTCCATCAGCTGATAATCTACAGTAATACCCTAAATAATCGACTCCTTAACCACAGCAGAATTATGGGTAATTTTTCAGGATTTAGACGAAAATATGGCTTGTTGGCAAAAAACCATATTTCTGACTAAATCCTGAAAAATTACCCATAATTCTGCTGTAGTTAAGGAAGTCGATTATTTAGAGCATTACTGTAAGTGGATTTATCTTAATATCTTAATTTTTCTCTTACATGGTTTTAAACCTTTACCCAACAGAAGGGCCCTGTGCCAATGCATTCTCTTATATATGCGAGTCGACCATAGGTCGCCTCGCATATATAAGAGAATGCATTGGCTTAACACATTAAAAATTATAAAATTGTTAAAGAATGTAAGAAAAAATGGTAAAAAGTGTTAAAAAAAGATTTTTTTTAGGCCAATGCATTCTCTTATATATGCGAGGCGACCTATGGTCGACTCGCATATATAAGAGAATGCATTGGCACAGGGCATAACTGTAACTATCACAATGTGGTCAAGGAGCCGGTTCCAATGATATCCATATTTGTATGGTTCTATTGAGACAGACCGAAGATATTTTAGGCTGTTGAAGCTTTATTTGGCCGGTTTTGGCCGGTTTGTTGGGTAAAGGTTTTAAACATGTTTTCTTTGATAACACATGTTCTGGGTGATATAACAGGAAGCATACCGGTACATACACTGTACATGTATAAAGGCCGTGAAAAACCTTTCTGACAAGCCTGCAAATAGCCTGGAAATAGTGTGTCTGTCGTTTGCAGAATGAGATCCCCAGAGGGCGAATTTAGTGATGCTATCCCGCACAGCGGGCTAGTATACCAAATCCATCTTATGAGGACATTATTCTGCATACATGTAGGCCTCATCAACTTCTGAGCAGATTGAAATTCCCCAGTTAAAGTTGGTGATGTTCATCCATTATTCACCTCAATAATGCATTTTATCTTCTGCAAATTAGAGTATATAGAAACTTAATTCCAGAAGGGAAAAAGTAACTAAAACATGTAAGTTTCAGACTATAAATACTTCCCAGAAGATGAGGCCTTAGCAGACTGAGGTCCCCAGAGGGTAAATTTGGTGATGCTAGCCCACTGTGCGAGATAGCATCACTAAACTCATCCTCTGGGGACCTCATTCTGCAAATGACAGACACACTATTTGCAGGCTTTCATACATATAAGGGGAGAAGCCTTTCTGCGTGCAGTGTGTTTAGTTGTAAATATATTTATTCTTGCAGTCCTAGATCTCATCGTTAATATGTGTATAATTTAATAAATGCACAAAAAATAGAGGAATATACAAAATCCCATCACCAAACGTATCCAGGGGATCTAATAGATAAATGTACGTTTGGAAAGACGCATTTCCATGATAGATAACTCCTCAAATATATGGAGATAACGCTTTTTGAACAAATCAGATATGCGATACCCAGCACATAAGTGAAATGGATTTGAAAACAAGATCTGGGCTAACGTATGTACGCCTTGGTATACCACCATTCGAGTTACATCGGTCTGTGTGAACACAAACTATACCCTTGCAAAAAGAAATCCGAAGCTTTTTTAAAGTAGTTTATGAATCCTTGGATTTCATAAGATTTCCAAGGTCTGAACCAAGCTATGACTGGAGCTTCCTGAAATTTTGCAAAAACCCTGTGCCAGTGCATTTTCTTATATATGTGAGTCTCATTGGCCTAACACTATTTACCTTGATGTTTTAAGCCAGTGCATTCTCTATGGGAGACTCACATATATAAGAGAATGCACTGGCACATGATCTTTAATGCTGCACCAGCGCAGCTCCCGGCATGAAAGGGTTATGTGGAACAAATTTCAATGTGCCCCGGGAGCCAGACCTATCATAAGGTATCCTTAACCCTTTACCCAACAAACCGGCCAAAACCGGCCAAATAAAGCTTCAACAGCCTAAAATATCTTCGGTCTGTCTCAATAAAACCATACACATATGGATATCATTGGAACCGGCTCATTGACCACATTGTGATAGTTACAGTTATGCCCTGTGCCAATGCATTCTCTTATATATGCGAGTCGACCATAGGTCGCCTCGCATATATAAGAGAATGCATTGGCCTAAAAAAATATTTTTTTAACACTTTTTACCATTTTTTCTTACATTCTTTAACAATTTTATAGTTTTTGATGTGTTAAGCCAATGCATTCTCTTATATATGCGAGGCGACCTATGGTCGACTCGCATATATAAGAGAATGCATTGGCACAGGGCCCTTCTGTTGGGTAAAGGGTTAATTCAGCAACCTCAACCCCTGATACTGTAAACTTCATGTATAAACTTCAAAAGCTGTGGTGCACTGACACAGACGAAGTGATGAAACATTTATAGATCCCATGCGAGTCATTGATCCTATGGGGGATAGAATTTCAACTCATCTTCCATATAAAAACTTTCTAATTTACTGCATGTGCACAGAACCTCGTAAAGTCAGCCACACACAGGGGTTCGCACCAATCAAACACAAATTGCTCAATGCAGTTTCACAAGGCAAATCACTCTGATCACAATAAACTTTGAGCTCATTGCATGAGGTTCAATAATGCAAGAGTTGGATATTGCTTGAAACTAGTACGCGATGAAGATTATACTTTTTATGACGTCTCTGCATGACAAGCATAAAGTGATAATGAATGCCGGAAGAGTGTGAATCAGAAGTAACAAGAGTACGATGTGCTTGTTGTGTGTATTCTATAATACAGTAATGTCCTAAATAATCGACTCCTTAATCACAGTAGAATTATGGGTAATTTTTCAGGATTTAGTCGGAAAAATGGCATGTTGCCATTCATCGGAAAGCTCTCACTGGCAACAAACCATATTTCCGATTAAATCCTGAAAAGTTACCCATAATTCTTCTCTGGTCAAGGAGTCGATTATTTAGGGCATTACTGTAGCATATCACATTAAATAATTTCTAATCCACGATTATAAACAACAATCTGACTTTAACCTTCAATCAGGAACTTTATAAGAAATAAAATAGTATAATATCAGCATTAACCCTTTACCCAACAGAAGGGCTCTGTGCCAATGCATTCTCATATATATGCGAGTCGACCATAGGTCGCCTCGCATATATAAGAGAATGCATTGGCTTAACACATTAAAAATTATAAAATTGTTAAAGAATGTAAGAAAAAATGGTAAAAAGTGTTAAAAAAAGATTTTTTTTAGGCCAATGCATTCTCTTATATATGCGAGGCGACCTATGGTCGACTCGCATATATAAGAGAATGCATTGGCACAGGGCATAACTGTAACTATCACAATGTGGTCAATGAGCCGGTTCCAATGATATCCATATGTGTATGGTTTTATTGAGACAGACCCAAGATAATTTAGGCTGTTGAAGCTTCATTTGGGCGTTTCTGGGCGTTCTGTTGGGTAAAGGGTTAAAATCAGGGTTCTACCTCAACCCTTCACATGAAACGAATACGGAATTCCATCACTTGAACAAAATGTATGGTAATCTGAGTCTTCTCTGCGTAATTCAATTACAATTTACAGTGGTAGTTAAATTTATCTTCATGTGATACATGTTGAATAAATGTCCCGCCAATAACGATTTTAATATAAAAAAAATACTCATAGAATTACGTGCTTCGATCAATAGTTGAAATCTTGTATATATACAGAAAAGCAGATACAGATAAATGTTGGAAGGTTCTGAAAATTTGTATATAAAATATTGAGGAATTAAAAGTAATTTCATGCAATTCGATAGTCATTTTCAAAGCAGGTAGATTCACTATTAGCTATACATAAGGCAACTACACAATGAATGTTTGGTAGAACTGTTAACCCTTTACCCAACAAATCGGCCAAAACCGGCCAAATAAAGCTGCAACAGCCTAAAATATCTTCGGTCTGTCTCAATAGAACCATACAAATATGGATATCATTGGAACCGGCTCCTTGACCACATTGTGATAGTTACAGTTATGCCCTGTGCCAATGCATTCTCTTATATATGCGAGTCGACCATAGGTCTTTTTTTAACACTTTTACATTTTTTCTTACATTCTTTAACAATTTTATAATTTTTAATGTGTTAAGCCAATGCATTCTCTTATATATGCGAGGCGACCTATGGTCGACTCGCATATATAAGAGAATGCATTGGCACAGGGCACTTCTGTTGGGTAAAGGGTTAATAACCAGTTGATGCAGTCTTTTTTGGATGACCTTATATAAGTGGTTGATATATTTGCCGCAAACAACTGGCGATAATGTACTCCAAATTTTTTTATTCCTGCATGCGGTTCCTTTTTGTTTTGTTGGTCAGGCCACTTTCCTGATATCACTAGTCTTTCATTCATGCCCATATAAGCTCAATGGGGTTCAGGTCTTGGGATTCTGCAGTTTAATGGTGTCCCACATACACAGTTTTGGTAGAAATTGACACAGGTTTGGAATCATTGTCTATCTCCAAATGTGGGTCTGATAAATGGCAACAATTTGCATTAAAGGATGACTTCGTAAAACGCATTGTTCTTCCTTCCGGAAAATAATGCCACATTGTTTGCACCTCAACTAGATATCCCGGCCCACTCATGCACCAAGAATGGGTGCTTTGGTTTGGCCACTAACAGAACAGGTTGTTCCTTCCCTCTATACCGTATCGGTGTTGAACAATCAATTTGTACTGAGCATTAGTCGCTGAAGATTCCATCATCGAACGTCTCGCCAGTCATAATGCATTATCGTGCCCATTGATACCTCTTTGGTATATTTGTGTACTGAACAACCTGGCAGTAACCTGTTCTCTTATATAAGAATATCATCATCATCCTTTTCTGCAGATTGTCTGTCTGGATGTGATAATGCCATGCCCCCTCAACAAATGCTTGTGTGACCAGGTCGTTCAACTTTTGTGTGTCGCCGAACCTCTTCCTTATCAGACAAATCGCTTTGACGGTTGTGTTGAAGCCGGTTTCACTGAGCTGGCATTTCTCGGCAACATTTTTAACACCATGTTGTTTTAATATCACAATTTTATGGCGAATGGCAAACGGGACTCTTTCTCCAACGAGTCCAACGGTCATAATGATGAACTAGTTGTAGTGTTGTAGTACAAATTTCATCATCCTTTTCTGCAGATTGTCTGTCTGGATGTGATAATGCCCCCTCAACAAATGCTTGTGTGACCAGGTCGTTCAACTTTTGTGTGTCGAAAACCTCTTCCATATCAGACGAATAGCGTTGACGGTTGTGTTGCATGAAGCCGGTTTCACTGAGCTGGCATTTCTCGGCAACATTTTTAACAGTACGTTTTTCAATATCACAATTTTGTGGCGAATGGCAAATGGGACTCTTTCTCCAACGGTCATAATGATGAACTAGTTGTAGTGTGGCGATAATTTGAAGCAGCATGGAAATAAAGTAATCAGGTATGGGTTTACATGTAAAAGAGAGATTGTTTTATATTCCAGAAAATTAATGTAAACCTATCATTCGCAGAATCAGTTGCACGTGACTCATGGAAACCAAAGGCATGTTTGTGTATATTAGTTGCACGTGACTCAGGGAAACCAATGGCATGTTGGTGTATTAGTACAAAGTGTAGCCGAAAATAGCAGAAAAAGAAATGCGCCTGTCACTTTTGTTGCCCAATTATGTAATTCTGGATCTAGCCTGGTCAGGGTTAACTAGACTTGCCAGGCCGCATAATGACCACAAGCTTCATCAAAGCTTATGGTTATGATGTGGCTGCCAAAGACCAACTATTAATAATGTCATTAATAATTAGTATTTATTTTCACATGGGTCCGGGAACATTTTTTAATATTATTATTTATTATATGCTAAGATATCAAATAGCAGTATTTTTGCATCAGATAAAAACCGTTATTCTTCTAGTGAGATCAGATTGAAGTTCTCCTATTGAAGTTGGTGATGTTCACCTTGATAATGCAACTTATCTTTAAAAAGAACGGTGAATTAGGCGATATAGAAACTGAACAAAAGAGAAAACGTAACTAAAAACAATGTTAATTTTATAATTATAGATACTTCCCAGAAGAGGAGGCTTAAGCAGAATGATGTCCAGAGTGTGAATTTGGTGATTCTAGCCCACTGTGTAAATTCACCCTCAAGGGACCTTATTCTGCATGTCAGACACACTATATCCAGGCTTGCTGGTACCACTATTTTGGTGACTGATAACCCCTGGTACTACTAATATTCCTTCCTTCCTATAGTAATGCTCTAAATAATCGACTCCTTAACCACAGCAGAATTATGGGTAACTTTTCAGGATTTGGTCGGAAATATGGCTTGTTGCCATTCATTGGAAAGCTGTCGGAAATATGGTTTGTTGCCATTCATCGGAAAGCTCTCAGCTTTCCGATGAATGGCAACAAGCCATATTTCCGACTAAATCCTGAAAAGTTACCCATAATTCTGCTGCGGTTAAGGAGTCAAATATTTTGGAGCATTACTGTTGCTGGTATAAGAGAACAGCATATATATAGTGCTTGAGAGTTTAACAACTTAGATTCTTCCAATTTGTCCATTAGTTTTGCTAAACATGTGACATCTCCACCATGATAGATAGGGTTTCTGTAATTAATGTCGGCTCTTCATCGGAGAGAGTTCATGGCATGGTAGCATCCATAGACATGACACTGCGATAGGAGCAGAGGTATGAAATTCACCTACTATGTTTCTAGCTATGTCTGGGATCCTTATAATTCTGAGATAATTCTCAAAGTATCCTGGCATCACTGGTCGAATCGTGTTGCGGATATCACAAAGTTAATCGATTCTCAGTCAGATTTGAATCCCAGAAGATGGCAAAATGTCTAGCTCTGATATCAGCCTGGTACCCATGCCACAGAGCTATCAGTTGATATCCACATATTATACAAAGGGTTGTCATTTTCAAAAGAGAATCAACTGGGGTTCAGTTAATGGATGCTCCATTAGGAGTATACTAATATGATAATATGCTAGGCATATACATGTATACTTGTATAGAAAGACCCTGGTATGATGTTAATGGAAAGAACTTTGCAAAGGATCGTAAAAATAGTCATGATCCCAATTTCTTATTTAGGCCTAACCCATGCATGGTTACACAATTTGAATGTTTGATTCACCTCTTCACTGCTTATGATGTTATGACATTGTGTACTGGGCTGTTGACGTTATGGCCATTTTCCAATCGGAAAAATATAATGGGAATATCACGAAAACCATAAAACAGATTCAGTTGAAAGGCTATAATTATCATTCATAACACATGGATCATCATAAACTCATTGGATTGTTTCAAACCTTGAGATACAGTTGTTCTGATGCACCAATCTTGGAGTTCCAGTTATTAATAATTGCCGACTACTAGTGCACTGAATTACATGTAGGTCGGTACTCAGTACGGTCATATAGCACAGTCAGTGTGACATATTACGTCCGTACTCAGTAGCAGACGAGGTTAATCATGTAGACAATTTTCAAATTTGAGTCACCCCTGTTAATTAGCAGAAATTGCCCAGGCCAGAAAAAGTTCTTTGATAAAAAAAGGCTGGGATCCACAAACATGTACAGTAATGCCCTAAATAATCGACTCCTTAACCACAGCAGAATTATGGGTAACTTTTCAGGATTTAGTCAGAAATATGGCTTGTTGTCATTCATCGGAAAGCTCTCGCTGTGGTTAAGGAGTCGATTATTTAGGGCATTACTGTTGTTGCAAGATCTCCACATACATGTATAACTTTAGTTTAAAATTGGAACTTGGTCCATTATCATGCCATTCATGGTAAACTTTGGTTGGGTCTGGTTTAAAATTGTTGATTATCAATATATTTTTTGTTATCTCAGTAGTCCTTGTTATCAGTAGCATTTTTGCTGTCTGCAGACTTCCAGAGTTCAACATGAAGACAATTGCTCCAGAAATTTGTTTCAATTTTGCACGAAACATCAGCAGGCTCTGAAATGATGTTTTGATGTCATGAAACAAGTCATGATGTTTTAACTGATTTTCTAAAATGGAATTGATCTAAAATTTAACTATTAAATAACTATTTATAAATAAATAAATACTTTAATTGTCTATTCTCACATATAGGAATCGCGTTCGTCCATTGTGCAAATACTGCCAGAGGTCACGTGATTTTTTTTTGGTCTCAGTCGAAAATTTTAAAGACACATTATTATTGTAAATTATTTATGACATCACGTGTCATACGTACGCCCATTACCTATACACGTCACAGAGCTTGGCACGCACCAAGCTGTAGAAACTCGACATACCAGTAGTAATAGTGAAGCTCGGTGGTACAATGCTTAGATACATGTAATTCGGCTTGTCATGCTGTCATCACATCAATATGAGCTCAACTGCTGCGTTTCATAGCAGTGGCTAGGTTTCGAGTTAAAGATGCATTATCCGAATTATCGCTCCTAAATTACTATTTCTTTGGATTCGGGGTAAAAATTATTTGAATCGAGTCGAGGAACCCACCCATCAAACCCAGAGTGATCAGATATCGATTTCGAAGTTTGTTATTTCTCGAGATGTGCAATTATTTGTGGCCCAGAAAAACGTTGTCAAACAGATGGTCTCGACAAAATTGCAGATGAAGATGGATAACTCTAAAATCAAGTGGTAATACGGCAAAATTTTGTAATACTCAAGTAATAATACGGCCATATTTCATTGAAAAAAATGTTGATAAATAAAACTTTTTGAGAAATTTTATACCATAGTTGATAGTCACGTTAGCATTATTTTGTTGCAATTAATCGATTCTGATAACTAAAGTGTATTTTGAAGAAATGTTGTTGTTGTTGTATCTTGATGATGTGGGGACCGTCTGATCGGATTGAGTACCTTTAAGTAACGTGTGACTGCTGAGGCATATGCCGTTCAAATCTTACACCAAGTTGTGACCCTTGAGCAAGGCTATACTGTGCTTGCTTTGTTGCACAGTAATGCCCTAAATAATCGACTCCTTAACCACAGCAGAATTATGGTTAATTTTTCAGGATTTAGTCAGAAATATGAGGCCCCCACCCCCAGCCCCCATGGAATACGGAATACCACTTAACACAGAGGGTGGAATACGGAATACCAGTTAACAGCCATATGGAATACATAAAAAAGATAAGAAAACTTCATTTTTTGGAAGGTCGGCGTACGAATACCGGTATTTTTGGAATACCCCTAACAGAGGGGCCGGAATACAGCGTACCTCATAACAGGGCATGGAATACGGCGTACGAAAAAGGGGGGTGGGGGCCTCAAATATGGCTTGTTGCCATTCATGGGAAAGCTCTCACAAACTTGTGTTTGGTAAGCATAAGCCGCTCTAGTGAAACTCATGTGGCAGCAGGCAGGCAGCAGGACTCAGAAATGGGTTAATAATGTGAAGCTTTAGAGCCCTTTATATTGTAAGGGGGATGAGTGCTATATAAACACTGTTATTATATTACTATTATACATGGGGAGAATTAAATGGAAATTCTTGATGGTGTTCTCACAAATCTTAGTAGGGAGAACTGTTTACTCTATTCAGGAAGCTCTCCCAGCAACCAGGTTCCACTACAATATTGTTACATAACTTTTAATTGAATTGAATACAAATCTCAGGCCAATATAAAATAAAATGCTAGATTTACATCCCATCCCGACCCTATTTTAGTCCCATCATCATTTTATTTTTATTTGGATATCTTTTATGTAAACTTTTTTCATCAAATTACATTTCAATGACCCATTAATCAGTCTATTTAATCAAACTGGGCAATCTAAATCATCTTGTATTATTTAAGACAGGATACAGCTTTAATATCTAGAACTGTCCATGGCCATTTATGTTAGGAAGAATAAAATAAAAACAATAAAATTCGCCCTACCACCCCATTTTTCTGAAAAAGTTGGATGCAAATCTAGCAATTTATTAACATTGGCCTAAAGTAATACCTCTGCACTGAACTATTAAACACAACACCTTGGGTAACACTCTGCCCTGTTATAAGGGCTGTAGCATTAACATTATAATAGTTTTCCTCCCTGTCTTGTCAACATTGAGATTGTGCTTTAACCCTTTACCCAACAGAACAGCCCTGTGCCAATGCATTCTCTTATATATGCGAGTCGACCATAGGTCGCCTCGCATATATAAGAGAATGCATTGGCTTAACACATTAAAAATTATAAAATTGTTAAAGAATGTAAGAAAAAATGGTAAAAAGTGTTAAAAATGCATTCTCTTATATATGCATTCTCTTATATATGCGAGGCGACCTATGGTCGACTCGCATATATAAGAGAATGCATTGGCACAGGGCATAACTGTAACCATCACAACGTGGTCAAGGAGCCGGTTCCAATGATATCCATATTTGTATGGTTCTATTGAGACAGACCGAAGATATTTTAGGCTGTTGAAGCTTTATTTGGCCGGTTTTGGCAATTTTATAATTTTTAATGTGTTAAGCCAATGCATTCTCTCATATATAAGAGAATGCATTGGCACAGGTCCGTTCTGTTGGGTAAAGGGTTAATAGGCTATCTTAAAATCAAAGTCAATAATTTGATATAAATTTAAGTCATGGCTGGAGGAGCCATAAAGTAAATTACGAATTTCTGTGTACAAGACGTAATCAAATTAATTGAGGGATAGTGGATTGGGCAATGCGTGGAACACATGATCGTGTAAAAAATTATGTTGACTTGTGACTATACAATGATTTAAATCAGTATATGAGACCAGAATGCATATAATATAACATTCATTTGATAGTTGCTTGAAAACTGTCCAAAAATTACTCGATAATGACAATTGGCAATTTCGCATTCCAGCTAATCTGCCATCCGTAACATTACTTCATACTCAACAGACTTTCAAATAATGGAAATCAGGTTACCTGATTCTACGACTCAGAGACTATAGAAACCAACAACAACATTTGAGTACAGTATCCCTTTAAAAATGATGATTATCAAGATAGTCCTTGTTATCTTGGCAATCAGAATTTTTGCTGTCCGTATATTTCCACAGAGCGACACTAAGACGATGTTTGCAGCAATTGTTTTGAAGCAGTAAATGATGCTTTATGATCTGAGATACGATTGGATTCCCTGAAGTCTTCCACCAAATAGTGTTCGGTGTCCGATTGATGACTTACGGCTCCAGCTGGACTTTACTTATAGGTTTGCTGTTACAACAATCAATAGCTATGGTTTGTAATGTATGGTATTCGTAGACAGATCATAATTGGCCATCGTCCCACAACAAACAAGATGTCTGATTTTGGTTGATGAGGATGTCTCGCATCCAGATTTATTGCATATTAGTCGCATGAATTAGAGATATATCCGACTGTGCGGCCGATCTGATTCCAGTTGACAATCTTTGACACGCAGACTGCTGTAGTTTGCCTGGGTACTGCTGTTTATGCTTGCTTCTAACCACCTTTTTCAAACAAATCATGACATTTGTTCCAGAATTTGGATTGTTTGTTGATCAGCTTTGTCAGACGGGGATATAATCAGGTCTGGAGGATTTATCTGTGGTATTTCCTCTCTAGTAGATTGGAGATGGAATTGTTCAAATTGTGGTACTCTTAACCCTTTGGCGGGTCAGTATCCAGTGTTCGCTCTGGGCCAAAAAAGTGGCCAAATGAAAATTTTAGTGGCCAAATAAAAATCAATTTGGCCAAATGTTTTTTGGCCAAATTAAAAAAACTTTGGCCAAATTAAATCTTCATTTTCTGGACTCATAATTGAAGACTAAATTATAATTTTTAAATATATAACTCTCTGACTCAATGTCGCGTTGCTGACACCATGTTCGCCAACTAATCATGTTATGGGGTGTGTTGTCATCGCTATTTTCGCAGAAATAAAACAACAATTCTGTTGCTTATGAGCGTGAGGTGTTGAATACCTACATTATTGTTGTATATATAACCTTTATGGTGTGAAACCCAGTTGTTGTTATAAGATGGGAGGTAATTTACGACTCATTACGTAACTGACATGCCATCGCTGGTACATCGAATTATAGGACAAAGTATTTCATCTCATGGACTGACTAATCAACAAAATATGATATAACCAGTGCAGAGATTAAGGTTTTTGACAACCATCACCATTCAATCAACACTCCCCTTACAAAATAAATTTGGGTTGTCATCGTATGATGTATCTGAAGTACAAAACCCGCATATCCAAAACCGGCAATATTTTGTCGCCTATTTTCGTCGATCTATTCAGCGCTTTTTGAATTAGATTTCTGTCTCCATTTGTTTGGCCAAATGAATTTTTTTGTGTTCACTTTCGAAAAAGAGTGTCCATTGTCCACTTTGGCCACCGACAGCGAGAACACTGTCGGTATCCCATATACAATGTCAGCTCCATGGGTGCAAATATTTGGAAATAATGAGTAATAATGAGTTTTTTCATTTTAAGACTATTAACCCTTTACCCACCAAACCGGCCAAATAAAGCTTCAACAGCCTAAAATATCTTCGGTCTGTCTCAATAGAACCATACAAATATGGATATCATTGGAACCGGCTCCTTGACCACATTGTGATAGTTACAGTTATGCCCTGTGCCAATGCATTCTCTTATATATGCGAGTTGACCATAGGTCGCCTCGCATATATAAGAGAATGCATTTGCCTAAAAAAAATCTTTTTTTAACTCTTTTTACCATTTTTTCTTACATTCTTTAACAATTTTATAATTTTTAATGTGTTAAGCCAATGCATTCTCTTATATATGCGAGGCGACCTATGGTTGACTCGCATATATAAGAGAATGCATTGGCACAGGGCCCTTCTGTTGGGTAAAGGGTTAACCCTTTGGCGGGTCAGTATCCAGTGTTCGCTCTGGGCCAAAAAAGTGGCCAAATGAAATTTTTAGTGGCCAAATAAAAAACAAATTGGCCAAATGTTTTTTGGCCAAATTAAAAAAACTTTGGCCAAATTAAATCTTCATTTTCTGGACTCATAATTGAAGACTAAATTATAATTTTTAAATATATAACTCTCTGACTCAATGTCGCGTTGCTGACACCATGTTCGCCAACTAATCATGTTATGGGGTGTGTTGTCATCGCTATTTTCGCAGAAATAAAACAACAATTCTGTTGCTTATGAGCGTGAGGTGTTGAATACCTACATTATTGTTGTATATATAACCTTTATGGTGTGAAACCCAGTTGTTGTTATAAGATGGGAGGTAATTTACGACTCATTACGTAACTGACATGCCATCGCTGGTACATCGAATTATAGGACAAAGTATTTCATCTCATGGACTGACTAATCAACAAAATATGATATAACCAGTGCAGAGATTAAGGTTTTTGACAACCATCACCATTCAATCAACACTCCCCTTACAAAATAAATTTGGGTTGTCATCGTATGATGTATCTGAAGTACAAAACCCGCATATCCAAAACCGGCAATATTTTGTCGCCTATTTTCGTCGATCTATTCAGCGCTTTTTGAATTAGATTTCTGTCTCCATTTGTTTGGCCAAATGAATTTTTTTGTGTTCACTTTCGAAAAAGAGTGTCCATTGTCCACTTTGGCCACCGACAGCGAGAACACTGTCGGTATCCCATATACAATGTCAGCTCCATGGGTGCAAATATTTGGAAATAATGAGTAATAATGAGTTTTTTCATTTTAAGACTATTAACACTTTACCCACCAAACCGGCCAAATAAAGCTTCAACAGCCTAAAATATCTTCGGTCTGTCTCAATAGAACCATACAAATATGGATATCATTGGAACCGGCTCCTTGACCACATTGTGATAGTTACAGTTATGCCCTGTGCCAATGCATTCTCTTATATATATGCGAGTTGACCATAGGTCGCCTCGCATATATAAGAGAATGCATTGGCCTAAAAAAAATCTTTTTTTAACTCTTTTTACCATTTTTTCTTACATTCTTTAACAATTTTATAATTTTTAATGTGTTAAGCCAATGCATTCTCTTATATATGCGAGGCGACCTATGGTCGACTCGCATATATAAGAGAATACACAGGGCCCTTCTGTTGGGTAAAGGGTTAAGTACTGTAGTAATAATTAAATTATTTTGGATATCCGATCATCAAGTGGTACCATAAACGTGCAAATTAAACAGTTTCTCACGTTTCGTGGCGAGTATGCTATTTAAATGAGTGAAGGCATTTGTTCATTTCATAATGACGTCATTACAAAATGCACTCTACATGTAAACCTCGTACACTAATTGATGCTTGTTGTCTTTTGAAAATGTGATTAAAAGTGGAATTGCATAAAATTTAACCCTTTCATGATGGGAGCTGTGCTGGTGCAGCACTAAAATCATATGCCAGTGCAATCTCTTATATATGTGAGTCTCCCATAGGGAGCCTCACAGATATGAGATAATTTACTGGCTTACAATTTCAAGGTAAATATTGTTAGGCCAATTTATTCTCTTATATATGCAAGGCTCCCTATGGGAGACTCGCATATATAAGAGAATTCATTGGCACAGGGTTATTAACACATTAAACTTTGATCTACCAATATCGGCAGATGCTTTACATTTAGCCTGCTGATTTTGTAAGATATGTGTAAGCAAATATATTGGTATCATAAAACTATTAAATGTCGTTCCACCCGCCAACCGAATGACGACATAAATGTTGTTTTACCTGCCAAAGGGTTAACCCTTTCATGACGGGAGCTGCGCTGGTGCAGCATTAAAGACCCTGTGCCAGTACATTCTTTTATATATGCGAGTCTCCCATAGGGAGCCTCGCATATATAAGAGAATACATTGGCTTACAAGATCAAGGTAAATATTGTTAGGCCAATGCATTCTCTTATATATATGAGGCGCCCTATGGGTGACTTGCATATATAAGAGAATGCATTGGCACGAGTTTTTGCAAAATTTTGGAAAAGGGTTAATTATCTCTAAAGCCGCAACAGGTTGTACCTGCCCATAACAAATTTCAGAAAAAATTATGTTGGTTATGAGTAAGTCACTGACTAAGGTTTCGTTCGGTTTACTTTGTTCTATACTGGTAGTCGTTTGAGCTACGTTATCACAATATTGTCAGTTTTAACCCTTTTGAGTGCCAGGTCGATTTTTTTATCAACCCATATACCCTGTGCCAATGCATTCTCTTATATATGTGAGTCGACCATAGGTCGCCTCGCATATATAAGAGAATGCATTGGCCTAACAATTTTTTTTTTTTTTTTTTTTTTTACAATTTTAATAATTTATTCTTATATTCTTTAACAGACTTATTTTGTAGGTTTAGGGCCGATAAGATTGGCCCCTGGCACTCAAAGGGTTAAGGCGGGAGGAAAGGCCAGGCAGAGGGTAAATTTCACAAGGAATCAATGCACTGCATGTAGAAACAACCAACCCCGGACACTAGGTCATGCCATGAATCGCTCGTAGATATCATATTCAACCCATTCAAAACATGATAACTTTTTGCTGTTCTGACCTGTTCTGACAGGGAACTTTATAACATTTCACAAACAATGCAGGGAACATTTTTCTTTGTTAATACTTGTTCCTTAGTAATCTATTTCACAGTAGGAGGTGATCCCCGCTCGAGATTGCATGATTTGTGTTACTTTTACAATGTATGAGTCGGTATCGCAATAGACATTGAATAATTTTCTGGGATAAATTTCATAATTGTAAGCAAAGCAAATAAAATTTGGCTCAAGAAAGTCACATAAATCATGCAATCTTGGGCTGGCGCCAGGGACCTTCACCTACAGCGAAATACATTATTGAGGAACAGGTATTAACTGAGAAATATACATGTATCACCTGCACTGTTTTTTCAACGTTGTATACTTCCCTGTTAGAACATTAAAAGATTTCCAGGTTTTGAGCTGTTGGAGTATGAATTCTATGGGAGTAGCCAGAATAGATTCATGACATGATCTAACCCGGCTCTTGTAAACAATAATATAAACTTAACACGAAGTATGACTTCATTTTGTGATAATGAACAATTTTACTCCAACAAGGCCATCCAAGCTTCTCATTATCAGCCCAGCGGCACAGTTTTCATGATATTAACGTTAAAGCCTTGAAATAGTGTGTCTGTCATTTGCAGAATGAGGTTCCCAGAGGGTGAATTTAGTGATGCTACCCCGCATAGCGGGCTAGCATCACCAAATTCACCCTCTGGGAACGTCATTCTGCTGAGGTGTAAGCAGAATGAGGTCCACAGAGGGTGAATTTGGTGATGCTAGCCCACTATGCAGGGTAGCATCACTAAATTCACCCTCTGGGGACCTCATTCTGCAAATAACAGACACATTATTTCAAGGCTTGGATATTAACCCTTTCATGACGGGAGCTGCATTAAATATCCTGTGCCAATGCATTCTGTTATATATGTGAGTCTACCATATCCCTCGTGTATATAAGAGTGCACTGGCTTACAAGATCAAGGAAAATATTGTTAGGCCAATGTATTCTCTTATATATGCGAGGCTCCCTATGGGAGACTTGCATATACAAGAGAATGCATTGGTACAGCATTTTCGCAAAAAGATCCAATCATGGAAGGATTAAGCCATATAGAACGCCCTAAAAAACTATGTTAATAGACTGGACAATGCTCTATAAAGTGATAATAGTAAATATGTGCCATACCTGAACTGAATAACTTATCGATGTATAGCTCACCGAGTCATTTCCATGCCATTCTTCCTGAAATTGAGAAAACAGAATGGATGAAAGTTAAATGTTCATGATTAGATGAAAGTTAAATGTTCATGATTATGCCTTTCCTAGGCCCTATATATTAAGACACCACAAAATTAAGTGCCAAATTTCTGGACTGAAAGCTACTCATTATGTCATTAACCCTTTCATGACTGGGGATTCCTGAATTCTTGAGAAAACCCTGTGCCAATGCATTCTCTTATATATGCATAATATGCGAGTCTCCAATAGAGAGCCTTGCATATATAAGAGAATGCATTGGCACAGGGTTTATGGAAAAATTCAGGAATCCCCATATTTACCTTGACTTTGTAAGCCAGTGCATGTGTTCTCTTATACATGCGAGGCTCCCTCACATATATAAGAGAATGCACTGGCACAGGGTCCTTTATGCCGCACCAGCGCAGCTCTCGAAATGAAAGAGTTAACCTCATAGTTACTAAATGATGTGTGCCGGCCATCGAAGTTGCCATTTTTCAGCGGATAAAAGGCTGCTTGGCCAGAGTCCCCTGACTTTGGAGGCTTTATAGAAATATATTATATGGAATAAATACTTGTGCATTGTCTTATAACTGATCTGCATACAAATAACCAAAAAATAACCAGAGTCAGTCAGCCCTCGAAATAAGGAGAAATGCTGCAGCAAATTTAGTGTTGTGGCCTCTTAGATTCCACATGTTGCCATGGCATTGCTTATGGCCATGGCAACATGTGGAATCTAAGAGGCCACAGCACTAAATTTGCTGCAGCATTTCTCCTTATTTCGAGGGCTGACTGACTCTGTTGAAAGACTACTATGCCATGTTTATTAACGAATTTCAGAAATAATTGATGGCTCCCATCTGGAGGTCACCCCGAAGATCAGTATGAAGTTCAGTGATGATAGGATAAGGGATGTGGCCTGTAGTGTGTGCCAAAGGATTGAGTCATGCAAAGAGTAAAATCCAAGATGGCTGCTGGCAGCCATATTTTTAACAAATTTTGGAAATTATCTAAGGTCTCCCATCTAGAGTTCACCCCAAAGATCCATCTTAAGTTTTATGGCGATTAGATAAGGGATGTGGTCTGTGGGTGTTCCAAAGGATTTAGTCATGCACTAGAGTAAAATCCAAGATGGCTGGCGGTAACCACGTTTTTCATCGAAAATCGCTAACATTTCATACCTCCCATTTAGAGGTGATCCAAAACATAATCATAAATTTTCAAAACATTTCTCCAATAAATGCGGGCTGTAGGGTGTGCCGATGCATTCAAATTTGAAATCCAAAACGGCTGCTGGCCGCCATGTTTATTAACAAATTTCAGAACAAATCTAGAGGTCACCCCGTAGATCCATATGAAGATGGACGGACGCATGCACACACCCATGCATGACGGAAGCCAACCCAAGTAAAGTTAAGCTAACAATGTTAATTTGAGACTACAGATACTTCCCAGAAGATGAGGCCTAAGCAGAATGAGGTCCCCATGTAGTAGGAGCTAACTACAACATGTTGTTATAATCAACATCCAGGTGGATCGACGCATGAAGACAAAGACTCATGGACCAGAATGATAATGTCACCAAAAAAAAAAACATTTTCAGATAACAATAAAGATCATGCAGTCTGCAATACCACTGAAAACTGATATAACAAGGGATTGCACCAGCGATGCTGGCATACCCCCACGGTGGCAAATTCGAACCAAAAATAAACAAAGATAAATAACTATAGAGAATAGAAAACATTAACAACACAATTGAACAATCAATTGATTGCCATCAAAATAGTGAACATCCATACCAAATTTCATTGATATCGGTCAACCGGTGGTGGAGATACAGACAACAAGGGGTACGCATCTAAGATGCTTTTGTCGAGTTTTTTGGCAGTCGAACCAAACTTCTGCCAATAAGGTGCACAACTCCGGGAAAAAAAGTTGGACGGTGGTATATTATTGCAATAGACCTATATACCAAATATCAATTGAATCCGTTAATATTTCATTGAGTTAACGCACTGACGGTGATAAAAATAGACAAACTAAGACCCATATCTCCGGATTTTTTTTTCGGACAAACCAGGTTTTCGAACTTGTCCGAGATATTGTTGCAATAGACTCATATACCAAATATTGTTTAACCCTTTGAGTGCCAGGTCCGATTTTTGTATCAACCCATATACCCTGTGCCAATGCATTCTCTTATATATGCAAGTCGACCATAGGTCGCCTCGCATATATAAGAGAATGCATTGGCTTAACAATTTTTTTAATTTTTTTTTTACAATTTTTTACAATTTTAATATATTTTATTATATTCTTTAACAGACTTATTGTGTAGGTTTAGGGCCCCTGGCACTCAAAGGGTTAAATCGGTTAATATTTCATTGAGTTATCGCGCTAACGGTGATAACATTGCTAAAAATAGACAAACTAAGACGCATAACTCTGCGACAAAAATATTTGGACAAACCTGGTTTTCAAACTTGTCCGAGATATTGTTGCAGGAGATTCATATACCAAATATTGTTGAAATCGGTTAATATCTCATCGAGTTATCGCGCTAACGGTGATAAAATTGCTAAAAATAGACAAACTAAGACCCATAACTCTGCAAAAAAAATTCGGACAAACCTGATTTTCGAACTCGTCCGAGATATTGTTGCAGGAGACTTATATACCAAATATTGTTGAAATCGGTTAATATTTCATCGAGTTATATCGCGCTAACGGTGATAAAATTGCTAAAAATAGACAAACTAAGACCCATAACTCCGCGAAAAAAATTTGGACAAACCTGGTTTTCGAACTCGTCGGAGATATTGTTGCAAGAGTCTCATATACCAAATATTGTTGAAATTGGTTAATATTTGTGTGAGTTATCGCGCTATCGGTGAAAAACTTAACTAAAAACCATCTAAGATGGATAACTCTTGTTAAAAAGTTCTGACGTGACCCATTTTCTACAGGCAGTAAATAGTCATTGGGAGCAACTGCCATAACAAAAATTTTTGAATCCGTTCACAAATGTCAAAGTTATAAGGCATTCTTTAGGTCCGCCCGCCGCCCGCACCTCTTCAAACCATAAGTCGAGTTTTTGAAAAACTCGACTAAAAAACCGACACTTCCAAATCTACAAAGATGAATAACTCTAGAACGGAAAATGTTTGAACGCCCTCATTAGCGAACATCCAAAACAAATTTAATTGAGATTCATTAACTGGTGGTGGAGATATCTGCTCGGATGGACAAAATAAACAACATTTCCGGATAAATAAAGATGAAAAACTCTAAAACAGAAAATCTGGTCAAAACAATTGAATGCCCTCGTAGTAGTAGTGAACATCCATAGCAAATTTCATTCAGATCAAACAACTGATGTTTGAGATATCTGCCCAGATGGACTGATGGATGGAAAAAAGGAGGGATAGATGTCCAGACGGACGGACAGATTTCTTATATTCTTTAACAATTTTTATAATTTTTTATCATTATTTCTTACATTCTTTAATAATTTTTTATCATTTTTTTTTTTCTTACATTCTTTAACAATTATAAAAAAAAATAATATAAAATTTGTTAGGCCAATGCATTCTCCTATATATACCAGGCGACCTATGGTCGACTCACATATATAAGAGAATGCATTGGCACAGGGTTTTCGCAAAAATTCAGGAAGCATGAAAGGGTTAATAACTTGCGAATGCAAGTGTACATAATTACTTTAATATATATCCAGACATTAGAATGATTTTATCGAAAATTCCACACAGAACAACATCGTAGATGAAGAGATATTAGTTTTCCAGAATAACGATGTGAGAAAACTCATTAAGGTAGAAGGAATAGGTGGTTTATATCATATAATCACATGCATCATAGATATTGGTTTCAATC
Organism: Siphonodentalium dalli; assembly: GCA_032622095.1. Taxonomy (NCBI): domain Eukaryota; kingdom Metazoa; phylum Mollusca; class Scaphopoda; order Gadilida; family Siphonodentaliidae; genus Siphonodentalium; species Siphonodentalium dalli. The sequence continues at coordinate 271,655,454 of CP136064.1, read as the reverse complement.
TCATAAATAGCTGTTAGTGATATGACCTGTCATGAAAAGTCCGGAAATAGCACCTCGTATATATGTGGCTCCTGCAGAGTGCAATCAATGAGACTACAATGTCCTAGGTTAATGGCAGATAATGCAACGGTGCTACAATTATTAATGAGAAATTACATGTCCCCTCAACTTCGCTGCAGACAGTTTTACAACAAAATCAATCACAGACCTAATTTCTTTGCAGAGCGTAAAATAATATTTTTGTTTAAACATATGAAATTTAAAATAAATTATACATTTGTATTGCAACTCTGTCATTTTGAAGCAGTTTAATTTCCCACAATAACACATCCCGTGATTTATTGACAACATAATTTTTGTACAGTAGTATTAGTTTACCATGTCTCCAATTTACATTGACTAATCGAAGGCTGAAAATTACTGACGTGGTGTGAGTCTATTACCATGTCATAAAGCCGGACCTCTATCCTTTATTCATACATGTAAGAGTAACTGCTATTTAGTAGAGCTCTGCGAATTGGGAATTCAGCAACCGTATTGAATTGAATCTGAATCAAGTCAGTACCAGCACTGGACAACGAAAAAAAATTATAGATGACCTATCAGATACCCTTCAAATAATTTGTCCATAGATTTCGCACAAAAGCTGAAATTATTTTTAAAATGATTGATTGGGGTTTATTGTCGCTTTAGCTAATAAGGCCATATCACGACATTGCCAGTTTTAGTGGTGGAGGAAATCCGCACACTTGCGACTAATCTAACAGTGATTTCAACGGCTGATAAACTCGTCAACCATGTGCGGCAAACCACCGGCCATCGGCGAGTAACTGGCAACTCCACCAGATAACGATTTCGAGTTACATGTGGATTTGAACCCTTACTGCCAGCACTGGAGGGCGAAACGGCTTGGAGTGGTACCCCTAACCGACTGAGCCACCGAGGCCCTTTTTAAAAATGAAACAACTAATTAATGGACGTAGACTTTCATAATAGTTAATAATGTTAACTTGTCATGGCTGATATGTGACCCGCCATATCAAATCCAGTCGTAAGTCGGGATTTATTTTCCCTGTGCCAATGCATTCTCTTATATATGCGAGTCGACCATAGGTCGCCTTGCATATATAAGAGAATGCATTGGCCTAACAATTTTTTACAATTTTAATAATTTTTTCTTGTATTCTTTAACAATTTTATAATTTCACCCATACAGAGCCCCAGACAAACATGAGCAGACAACACTCTTCTATATGCTTCTATATATGTGTGGGGCTCCCTGCAGGGTAATGGATGTTTTTTATTTTATGTCCTAAAAATTGTAAGAAACATTTATTTAAAAAAAATGATAAAAAATTGTTAGGCCAATGCATTCTCTTATATATGCGAGGCGACCTATGGTCGACTCGCATATATAAGAGAATGCATTGGCACAGGGTAAAAAAAATCCCGACTTACGACTGGATTTGATATGGCGGGTCACATATCATTCTTAAAGTCTTTTTTTTTAAATTAATATGACTTAATATTATTGAGCTGTAATTTGTCTGTATCAAAGATTGAAATTTTGAATTTTGATAAAAATTCTGTTGGAAACTAAAACCGGTGAGCTACGGCATTCCCCCTCCTTTCCAGATAAACAATGATGAATACAAGTAACTCTAGAAAGGAAAATCCAGATAAAACTAGAGATGTGACTGTCCACTGTCCCTGTCCCACTGGATACCCCCCCCCCCCCCCCCCCATGTTATTAAAACACCAAGATATTTCACATGTCAGTAAACATTAAGTTAAAATAATAAAATAACAGATTCCCACTGCAGGTGCACAACCCTAACCCCTAACCCTAATCCTCAACCTATTGCCCGAAAAATGTAGGAATAAAAGCACAGTCAAAATTATGCATGTTGTGAAAATGTTCTAAGTCAAAAAAGGGGAATAACTCCACAAAACAAGAGGCCGATCACGATCGGCAGATGTTTAACCCATCCTTAGCGATATTAAATTACTATGAACGGAATAAGAAATTAGAGTTTTGATGTTGAATTATAGAATATACTGTTATGTACTATTATAGATAAATGTAACATAACACAAATTATTGGAATTAATAATCAGGATCTGTAATGCTGCACCAGCGCAGCCTTGGATTAAATGTGAAAAGGTGACCCAGACATGGAATACTTGGGATAATGGAGTCCAATTTAAATTTATTATGATAATGTATCAAATTCTACCAGACGAATGGATGGCCCGACAGACGGAGTTTAATCCAGTATATCCCCCCCCCACAATTCTCTTCGTGAGTGGGGTATAATTACCAGGCCTGAAAATTTGAGGTTAATGAAATTGAAAATGCCACGAAAGAAGAAACCAGTCGTGCCAAAGTTTTTTGTACATGTAGGCAGGCCTCAGCCTAGGGGTCCCTCCAGGAAATTTAGGGAGACTTCAGGAAATTTAGGGAGACTTCAGGTTGGGGAGACTACCAAAAATTGACAATTTTCAAATATCGCTTTATTTTATAACATCTGACAATAAAAAATTTAAAAAGATAAAATAACAAATAAAACTAAAAAAAATTGACTTTATCTGAAATTAGTTTAATTAATTGTTATTATACATTTAACTTTTTTGGAAATGTTTTGTGTAGCTATCATTTAAGCAAGACAATTATCAAGTTACAGTAATAGTTACTTTTTTAACTAAATGAAAGTAGTATTATTTCCTAGACTGCAGCTTGGAAGATACGTTTGTACAGTCTGACTCTGAATCATGATGCATATAACTTTTTAAGTTTAATTTGGTCACGGCTGTAATGTGGGTGTCCGCTAAAATGAACAATAAGGACTAACTAACAAAGGAGTTGCAAAAGCTTTTATTAATTAATGGCCTCCCTTAATTAATGCCAACATCAATTAATTAAGGCTGTGATGTGTCCTAAACAAAAATTAAAGGTCAAAATGCAAAAATTAAATTTTTTGTTTTTAAAGTTATGTCCCTGGCTCTGCCCCTATTTGAACCAGTGACCCCATTTGAACAAATCTGAAGCCTAGTCAACCAAGGTCCCTCCATACCAAATATAAGCTTAATCAGCACAATATTCCTTGAGAAGAAGTCATTTTAAGAATTACTATAAGTTATGGCCCTGGTTTCTCAACTAATCAACCTGGTGACCTCATTTGAACAAATCTGAATGGGAGTCACTTAGGGAACATCCACACCAAATATGAACCCATTAGGCCTTATAGTTCTGGAAAAAGAATTTGTTCTAAGAATTACTATGAACGATTAGAGTTGTGGCCCTGCTTTTTCAACTAATTGACCCGATGACCTCATTTGAACAAATCTGAATGAGATTCACCTAGGGAACATTGACACCAAATATGAACCTGTTCCGTCTTATGGTTCTGGAGAAGAAGATGATTGTTGACGGACGGACGGACAGACGGACGACGGACGAGGAGTGAGTGATGACTATAGCTCCACCGGAGACTTCGTCTCAGGTGAGCTAATAAAAGCTCGGACAAAATTATGCATGTTGCAAAAAAATTCGAAAAAGGGGGATAACATCACTGGTATAATCCGATTAAAGCAATAAACTTGACATTATTTTATTTACGGAAGTCGGTCTCTTCAAAAAGTCCGACGCGGTCTCTTCAAAAAGTCCGACGCGTTACCGAAACGAACTTCCGAAGCGCCTGGTACATACTCTGATAATGTCGTAATTGTTTTATATCTGAAAAGCGGGACGGCGGTCTTTTAAGTTAATTAAAACATTTATTTGTGACACTCACGATGGTCAGTAACAACACAGATGGGAACATCTCATCGTGTTTTCAGCGTGTCAAAACATTCGTGATTAACATTCATTACCGCAAAGGGAACAAAGGCGACGGTCGACGGAATAACAACACAAAACAATAGGTAATATTTTATTTTTTTATTTTAAACACTTGGGTCTTTGGCTCTGCATCGTCTGTTTTTTTTGGGATGGCCGCCACAATTCATCTATATATGGACATGTCCAGACATGTCCGGAAAAAAAACTAGAAAAAAAATTAAGAAAAAAAAAAAAAACAATCCCCCTAAAATTGAAGGCGACTTCGATTTCGCCTTAGAGCGACGATAGGGCGAAGTCAGCGACAGTAAGGCGACAATCTCGCCCGAGTCGCCTTGTGAGCTGAGGCCTGCATGTAGGTCTCACGATCACTGATTCTCAGTCAATTCCCAATATGAGGCATTCAGAATTATTAGTTCAATGGGTTGCCCAATGGTAGTTAATAATACCAGTGATAATAGTTAGTGTTATTCTTCTGGTAACCTGTGGGTTACATAAGCACAAATCAAGCAAACGAAAAATAGGCTACACACAATTTTTAAAATCTGTAGGCCTGTATAACGGACAATTAACCCTTTCATGGCGGGAGATCTGTAATGCGGAAACCAGCGCAGCCTTGGATTAAATGTGAAAAGGTGACCCGGACATGGAATACTTGGGATAATGGAGTCCAATTTAAATTTATTATGATAATGTATCAAATTCTACCAACAACAACACAGCCATCAAGATAAGCCCACCACTGCTGACCCATTAAAGACTCTCAATCCAATTTAATGTTCCCCATAACATCAGATTCCAACAACAACAAATTTTTTTTAAATGCAGCTTCAGTTATCAGAATCGATTAATTGTCCAAAAATAATGCTTACCACAGTCAACTATAGTATAAAATAGTCCAAAACATTTTATTTATCAACATTTTGTTCAAATATCTGACACAAAAAAACCACTTGATTTTAGAGTTTTCTATCTTCATCCGCAATTTGGTCCGAGACCATCTTCTCGTCGATTTTTACAAAAATTATTGGTGGCGAAAAATAATAGAAATTGATATCTGATCACTCTGAGTTTTGATGGGTGGGTACCTCGACTCGAATTAAATACTTTTACCCCCGAAAATATAAATTATATAGCAGAGCTGTCAACATATCACTGGCATTGTTTATGCTAAACCTTGGCATCTCCATTAAACCTATATATTAAAACATTTTTTGTTCAATTATTAAAAAAATATATATATTTTATTATATATTTATTTTTAATTATTTATTTGTTCTTAATTTTTTTTTTGGTTAAATTGAGCATGGAATTCAATCTAAATTTTTCAAGAAGGGCTATAACTCAGTTAAAACTAGAGGTGTGACTGTCCCATGGGACTACGGATACCCCCCTGTTTTTAAAATACTAAGATGTTTCACATGTCAGTAAACATTTAGTTAAAATAATAAAATAACAGTTCCCATTGCAGGTGTACAACCATAACCCTAATCTATTGACCGAAAAATGTAGGAATAAAAGCTTGGACAAAATTATGCATGTTGCGAAAAAAATTCTAAGTCGAAAAAGGGGAATAACTCCACACAAAAAATGTCGGACAGACGTCATAATCGCAGGTGCACAGGTTCCCATGGTACTAAATATCAGTGCCAAGATTAAAAAACATTGACAGAAAAATGTAGGAACAAGACAGTCAAAGACTGTGGGGTCGCTCACCAGACTGCAAAGACTGATAAGACTGGGACTCTTGAGACCATAAGTCAGAACTTTTCATAATCACTTTAAAAGAAGTGGATCTAAACAGAATATGTGGCTAGAGAGGCTTCATGTTGGTCAGTGAATATCTACCTTTAAATTACCAATGGAACACTACAGATCACCCCTATTCATATTGGTGAATATGAGATCCATTCATCTAGTAATATCAATTCACCCTCTGGGGACCTCATTTCCTAAAAATAACCCCATGAACAAATCTGAACCCCAGTCACCCAAGGCCCCTCCATACCAAATACAAGAGATGGACTGTCGTCCGATACATACCCCCTAGTGGCATACCGCCTGGTGTGGGCATATCTATAACTTATGACTGCTATACTCAGACAGATAGGCCCAAAAATCAGCATTTTCATATAAACGAAGATGAATAACAATAGCACAAAAAAAAAACAAAAAAAAAACAGTTGAATATGCCATTAAATGTCCTCATATTGGTGAACATCCAATCCAAATTTCATTGAGATCCCAGCACAACTGTTGAAGTTACGACATGAACAGACACCAGACAGACCAAAAAGCCAACAATTCCAGATAAACAAAGATGTACAACTCTAGAATGGAAACTCCGAACAAAGCGATGGAACCCTCTTTTTAATGTCCTCTTAGTAGTGAACATCCATACCAAATTTCATTGAGATCCCAGCACAATTGTTGAAGTTACGACATGAACAGACACCAGACAGACCAAAAAGCCAACATTTCCAGATAAACAAAGATGAATAACTCTAGAATGGAAAATCCGAACAAAACGATGGAACCCTCCATTGAATGCCCTCATAGTTGTGAACATCCATACCAAATTTCATTGATATCCCAGTACAACTGTTGAAGTTACGACATGAACAGACACCAGACAGCCCAAAAAGCCAACATTTCCAGATAAACAAAGATGAATAACTCTAGAATGGAAAATCCGAACAAAACGATGAAACCCTCTATTGAATGCCCTCATAGTAGTGAACATCCATACCAAATTTCATTGAGATTCGAGCACTACTGTTCATGTTATGAACAGACACCAGATGGACCAAAAATTCAACATTTCCAGATAAACAAAGATGAATAACTCTAGAATGGAAAATCCGAACAAAACGATGGAACCCTCTATTTAATGTCCTCATAGTAGTGAACATCCATACCTAATTTCATTGAGATCCGAGCACTATTGTTCAAGTTATGACATGAACAGACATCGGACGGATGTACGGACGGCTCGACGGACATACGGACGCACGGACAGACAGGTGCAAAACAGTATACCCCCCTTTTTTTTTTAAAGGGGGTATAATAAGCTATATATGCCTAATGGTTCTTGGGAAAAAACTGTTTTAAGACTTACTATGGAGGGAAAGAGTTATGGCCCTGGCTTCGCACCTACATGTATTTGATGTGATGAACTTAATTGAACAAATCTGATTGTGAGACACCTAGGGAACATGCACTCTGAACTATATAAACACATTCCATCTTTAATATGGAGAAGAAATCAATTGTTGATAGATGGATGGATAGACATCTCAACAGGCAGAAGGATGGAAGCCTGACAGATAGAAGATAAATTAATCCAATATATACACCCCCCCCCTCATTTTTCTTTGAATATTAGTCGTATGATTTCATCTGGATAAGTGGTGATTAAAAAAATAATATGAAATGGCCAAGCCTGATTTTAGTATGTCTGACATTTGCAGAATTAGGTCCCAAAAATGTGGATTTAATGACAATATTCTGTAAGGCAGGCTAGCATCACCAAATTCATCCTCAATCTGATTAGGCATCAATGGCCAATAAAACCTAGGAACAAATTGAAGTCCTACAGTTGAAGTTGATGATACACACCCATTGAGCACCTCAATTATGCATTTTATCTTCTGCAAATTAGGGGGACATTGAAACTGAACAGGTGAAAAAAGTGATTAAATCAAACTGTCAATTTGATACTTAGGATACTTCCCAGAAGATGAAGACTAAGCAGAATTAGGTCCCTGGCGGGTGTATTTGGTGATGCTAGCATGCTGTATGGGGTAGCAACACTAAATTCACCATCTGGGGACCACACTATGTAAATGTCAGACGCACTATTTCCAGACTTGAAAAAATCTAACTTTTCTAAGCCATTCACATTATCATTGAATGTCAGTCATCACCTAACCATTGGCACACCAGTTTGTTGTTAAATTGCTACAGATATGTTTATATTAGAATAATACATGTCATCTGGCTAGTTTATATAATTAATGACCTGTACCTTTACAGATATATATGCCTCTGTTCTGAGAAGAGGTATATAGGCTTCAGTGTTCTCTTAAAAATTAATAGTGAATAGCAAAGAGGTGTGAATTATAAAGGGCCATAACTCTGTTAAAATATATCGGATCAAACCCATATTTTAACTTGATCTGTATATAAGTGTCAAAAATTCATATACCAAATTTGGTGTTGATCAGATGAAAATTGTTTGAGAAATCCTGTCTTGGATGAATTCTATATCAAAACAAGAGTGGAAGGGGTTAAATAAACATTACCAAAATCCATACAGATGAAGAACATGCTAAGAAAAATCTAGGTAAGAAATATGAGGCTGTGATGTGTCCTAAACAAAAATTAAAGGTCAAAATGCAAAAATTAAATTTTTTGTTTTTAAAGTTATGTCCCTGGCTCTGCCCCTATTTGAACCAGTGACCCCATTTGAACAAATCTGAAGCCTAGTCAACCAAGGTCCCTCCATACCAAATATAAGCTTAATCAGCACAATATTCCTTGAGAAGAAGTCATTTTAAGAATTACTATAAGTTATGGCCCTGGTTTCTCAACTAATCAACCTGGTGACCTCATTTGAACAAATCTGAATGGGAGTCACTTAGGGAACATCCACACCAAATATGAACCCATTAGGCCTTATAGTTCTGGAAAAAGAATTTGTTCTAAGAATTACTATGAACGATTAGAGTTGTGGCCCTGCTTTTTCAACTAATTGACCCGATGACCTCATTTGAACAAATCTGAATGAGATTCACCTAGGGAACATTGACACCAAATATGAACCTGTTCCGTCTTATGGTTCTGGAGAAGAAGATGATTGTTGACGGACGGACGGACAGACGGACGACGGACGAGGAGTGAGTGATGACTATAGCTCCACCGGAGACTTCGTCTCAGGTGAGCTAATAAAAGCTCGGACAAAATTATGCATGTTGCAAAAAAAATCGAAAAAGGGGGATAACTCCACCAAAAATTGTCGGACAGACGTCATAATCACAGGTGAACAAGTTCCCATGGTACTAAATATCTGTGCCATGTTATAAAAAAATTGACCTAAAAATGTAGGAATAAAAGCTCGGACAAAAGTATACATGTTGCGAAAATTTTCTAAGTCGAAAAAAGGGGGATAACTCCACCAAAAAACGTCCGACAGACGTCATAATCCCAGGTGCACAGGTTCCCATGGTGGTTGATGTCTGTGCCAAGTTTCACGGAAATTGATCAAAAAACGACTGAGAAAAACTCCGGACAAATTTGTGTCCACGGACGGACGACAGACGACGGACGGACGGACCTCCAGTATACCCCCCCTAACTTCGTTGCGGGGGGGTATAAATAGTGGGATCAAACCCATATTCAAATACATTCTGTCTTTTGGGCTGAAAAATTCATATACAAAATTTTGTTCCAATAAGATAGCAAATGTTTGAGTTATCGCACCAAGCTTAAAGTGTCTATGGACAGACAGACGGATGAACAACGAGTGGTCAATCCGGTCGTCGACAATATGTTTACCATACTATGGTATGGGTAAACATAAAAAGTCGGACAGATGTCATAATCGCAGGTGCACAGGTTCCAATGGTACTAAATATCTGTGCCAAGTTAAAACAAATTTACCTCAAAATTTAGGAATAAAAGCTCGAAAAAAAAGTCGAACAGACATCACAATCGCAGGTGCACAGGTTCCCACGGTGGTGGATGTCTGTGCCAAGTTTCATGGAAAAGAAAATGATTTAAAAACTCTGGACAACTTCAAATGCGCACCTCGGAATTTGCAACCAGTGAACGAGATTTTAACAAACAACACACCAATGGTTAAACGCCGACAAGACTATTCACCATGTATCTTTCTCAGCAGTGATGATGTTGATCACGAACCTGGTAACAAAGATCAAAGCGGCGTCTTTCGCAATCAATGATTGGGGTGACACCTCATCACAACTGCTGCACGTGCGAGTTCAAAGCATGTCAAAGCTTTGGCGACCTCGTTTGATGTTTCGGAATGCGGTAACGATTCGGATTCCACTTCCCCGAATCCACTTCCGAGTTTGAAGCTTTAAGCGAGTCTGATAAGGTTACAAACACCTAATTATTTTCCATAGGCGACATTGTTAACTAGAAGTTCCGCCGGCCATGGGTTAAGCCTATTTGAACTTCAAGTTGTCAATTCTCCCTTAGAACGTCATCCGCTGCACCAGTCTGTGATAACAAACTCATCCTTTTCAGTATTTTTTTCAAACGATAATCTAGCATTTCCACAACTACCCCATTTACTGCACAAACATCAGCAGCATAAAAATACCCAGACCCCTTCCATAACTTCGGGAGCCCACCAGACTCTTCCTGGACATATAAACATGCATGATCGCTATATTTACTTAGCCTATGATTTTATGTTCCCGATTAGGGATATTTCCCTCAATGATAATCAACCAATCAGCAGCCAGAATTTTTTTTTATGCTGACCCTACACAAATTCAAGAAGCGTAAATCTATATAGTTAGTTGTTTGTAACCATGAGCATGCGCTCTCAGACGTGGAAGTCGACTAATTACCATGATCAGATTTACCGGGATTGCCGGATTGTTGATATTATTATCATGTGGACTATTGTACAATATAAACATAAGTTTTTATTTCTGTTTATGTTGCCACACTTGGAATTATACGTGTGTATCATTATACTTGTGTTTGTCTTTATTCAGTAATCATTTCATCGATGTTAAGTTGAATTGTGCTCCCTCAAAAAAGGCGCGCGCAAATCCCAAAGGCTCCGAGCGATATATCGCCCACCTACATTTTCCAAATTCGAAGGACTGCCAAATGGACGGAACAGATGGACAGATAAATGTCCAGACAGATGGGCAAGGTCAATCCAGTATACCCCCCGTTCTCTTTGAGAGTGGGGGTATAACAAACGATAATTTGTTGAACTTAATATCGACAAAGAGTATTTAGTATAGAAAGGGTTAATTTATACTCATGCAAGGTAGTAATTTTATTCTGCAGCAAAAGCAATGAAACAACAAAACTGTGATAATTAACAAGCTGTCTTGTTGCATGTCAGATCTATAATAAGGGAATGGAGCCAATTACAAAGTGCCAGTTAAAAACTAATGCCCTTGTGTCTGATGCGACAGATCTGTCATGACCATTTGGTTGTCTTGCAAGAGATGCGAAGGAATTGAATAGTCGCGTGCTGTAAATCTGACTGCAGAAACCAGCAACTGATTCAAACAAAATGTCAGGCTTACAAGAAGCATCACTAAATTCACCCTCTGGGAGCCTCATGCTGCTGAGGCCTCAACTGCCATGTTCCTCAGTTGTAGTTGGTGATGTTCACCCATTGGTCACCTCGATTACGCATTTTATCTTCTGCAATTTCGGGGATATAGAAACTGAACAGATTGGGTAAAAATAATGATAATCTGAGACCATAGATACTTCCCAGAAGATGATGCCTAAGCAGAATGAGGTCCCCAGAGGGTGAATTTGGTGATGCTAGCCCACTGTGCAGGGTGGCATCACTAAATTCACCATCTGGGGACCTCATTCTGCAAATGACAGACACACTGTTTAAAAGCTTGGTAATATATTGTTTGGGTGGTGATGAATATTTTATGTTATTTTCTTCTTTCAGGGAGGGGAGGCACGGGGAGCTTGTATATACCTTATATACTTACCACAGGGGGTGACAATATTCGGTACGGAATAGTGTGGTACAGCCATCACCGTTGAATTTCTGACTCACTGTAACGATTATGGTCGGGTAAACGGTATTGTCGCATATATTTCTACTTCCAAAAGTGATAGAATCCCTCCTTATCATGCAAAATGTTGTGGAATGCCAATATAATCTTGTTTTATACTTTCAAGTGGTAGAAATATTTCTGCGCGAACCATTAACATGAGCTGAATCGCCATTAATGTGAGGGAAAATATTACCCTCTTTCTGATAGGTCGATATTTATGGAAATTTATAAACACTTGGAAATTCCCAACTTTTTGTTGTCCTACACTCGCAACTGCGTGTTCACGATCTGAAAGTAGCTTTGTTTATGAAAACACGGTTAAAAAAAAAACATTATGTATATTAAATATCAACCAATGAGAAAGAGGGTCACATTTGCTTGCTGATTAGTAGCTGTAGATTTCATGTCGATGGTTCGATTCGAAGCAATTTTCTCACATCAAAGTATACAAAAGTTGTTATTGGACATTCCACTGCATTCGACAGCGTAAGGAGGATTTCTTTCACTTTTGGAAGAAGCAAAATAAGCGACAATGCCGGTTACGTGGTCATAATCGGTTCAGTGAGTCATAAATGCAACGAATTTACGGAATTGGAAACCGAAAGATGTCTGGCCTTGTCTATATATATAAATATTATGTAAACATTGTTTATACAAAGTGCCTGTGAGGGGAGGGGGGCAATTTGGTATATTGGGGTTTTATATCATATTTTTCAGCCCCTGATGCAAATCAGTCACATCACTTTCAGTCCTATGGGTGGAGGAATGACAGTACAGTGTTAATTTCACTGGGAGAGAATGATTGCCAATGGCAGACATGTTTTTATACAAATTTCGAAAAAGAAGTCACCCTGAAGATCCTTATAAAGTTTGGTGGTGATCGGATCAGGGATGTGGTCTGTAGGGTGTGCCAAATGATATAGTCATGAAAAGAGTAAACTACAAGATGTCTGATGATGGTAATCCCAAACATGCCTCTAACTTTTTATTTAGAGAGATCCGTATGAAGTTTGGTGATGATCAGATGAGGGATATGGCATGTAGGGTGTGCCAAAGTAAATTGTTGACGGATGCACACCACACATTTGTGACCCACCATATCAAATCCAGTCGTAAGTCGGGATTTTTTTACCCAGCAGTGTGCCAATGCATTCTCTTATATATGCGAGTCGACTATAGGTCGCCTCGCATATATAAGAGAATGCATTGGCCTAACAATTTTTTATATCATTTTTTTTAAATAAATGTTTCTTACAATTTTTAGGACATAAAATAAAAAACATCCATTACCCTGCAGGGAGCCCCACACATATATAGAAGCATATAAAAGAGTGCTGTCTGCTCATGTTTGTCTGGGGCTCTGTATGGGTAAAATTATAAAATTGTTAAAGAATACAAGAAAAAATTATTAAATTTGTAAAAAATTGTTAGGCCAATGCATTCTCTTATATATGCGAGGCGACCTATGGTCGACTCGCATATATAAGAGAATGCATTGGCACAGGGTAAAAAAATCCCGACTTACGACTGGATTTGATATGGCAGGTCACATTTGGTCTTTAAGTGGTCTTTCTTTTGTTGTTTTTGACAGGTTTGACAACTTAAAACTACAACTTAACTCCAAAAATTGTACAGCATTATAGGCATTAGGAGGTAGTTGACATTAGGTGGTCAATCACACAGGCCCCTGGGGATAAATACCAGATATGTGACCCACCATATCAAATCCAGTCGTAAGTCGGGATTTTTTTTACCCTGTGCCAATGCATTCTCTTATATATGCGAGTCGACCATAGGTCGCCTCGCATATATAAGAGAATGCATTGGCCTAACAATTGTTTACAATTTTAATAATTTTTTCTTGTAATTCTTTAACAATTTTATAATTTCACCCATACAGAGCCCCAGACAAACATGAGCAGACAACACTCTTCTATATGCTTCTATATATGTGTGGGGCTCCCTGCAGGGTAATGGATGTTTTTTATTTTATGTCCTAAAAATTGTAAGAAACATTTATTTTAAAAAAATGATAAAAAATTGTTAGGCCAATGCATTCTCTTATATATGCGAGGCGACCTATGGTTGACTCGCATATATAAGAGAATGCATTGGCACAGGGTAAAAAAAATCCCGACTTACGACTGGATTTGATATGGCGGGTCACATATACCAATATATACTATAACAGTGACAAGGTTCACAAGTCCGATTTTGGGAAAAACACACCATCTATCATATTCCTCATATAATCTCAAAATCTTTCTTCTCAGTCACAATATATTTCATTGTGTCTTATTGGCCATGAAATTTCCTTTCTTTTTATGTATAATTCGATAGTATCAAACAAAGGGAAGTCGAGATATCGTATCGAAAACTAGCAAAACCTGACAACGAAAAGCGGTCGTCAGTCTCCATGTCCGGTAAGTAGTGATTATACACGGATACTACATGTAATTCAATTATTACGATCACAATTACCAAACTTTCGAATTCCCCGTGCGATATGTAGACTCCACTTAAAAAGACTTCGTAAATTTATATATCAAACGAAAGAACATTTTATACCTTATAACATACACCAGGGCATATTTCGGCTGAGTTGACAATTTTTTAGAATTATTGAATATATTAGGCGGACAGGGAGACTGACGACCCGTTTTCTCCCAAATTTCCAGTAGATATTGCAAGTTTTTGGTACGATGTCTCGACTTCCCTTCTTTTAATATTATGGAATTATACACAAAAAGAAAGGAAATTTCATGGCCAATAAGATACACTGAAATATATTGTGACTGATTTGAACGATATTGAGAATCTATGAGCAATATGATAAATGGTTTTTTTTCCCAAAATAGGACTTGTGAACTTTGTCACTGGTATAGTATATATTGGTATATCTGCTATTTCCACCCCCCCCCCCCCCCCCCCCCCCCCCCTCCCCCCGGGCCTGTGGTCGATCATGTCAAACTTTCTTTTGTCATAGGCTCCTCCCCAGACCATGTAAGGCTCAAATATGCACCCGCACGGATGATGGATGCCAACCCATGGCAATAGCTCAAACTTGACTTTGTCAAGTTGAGCTAAAAACTGAATGGGAGAATTCATTTAAAAACTGAATGGGAGAATTCATTTAGTATAAAAAGGGTTAATAAAGGAGGGGTGGTAGGCATAGTCATGAATGTGTAACAGATATTCTCAGATTCACAGAGGTAATCCAATTACTGTTTTCTCTCCAGAACAATCTCTGGTTATGAAATCGGCCCCACAATGGTGCAAAGTATCCAATCAGCCTCCACTATGGTGCATGGTATCCATGCAAACAGTGACAATTTTTATTGAGATTTCATTTAAAAAGAATCCTTTGATCATGAATTACAATACAGAGGGATAATTTGATCTGGCTCCAATGACAGAAAGATAAAATTGTTTTCTCAAGAAGGATCAACATTCACAGATCCATCGAATCCCAAGCTTTCTTTTAGTGTCAAATGTGAGAATGACTTGTGACTTTCTATTACCCACACTGCGAAAACTGCGGGATTAGAATGTTACAGAATTAATGATTGCATTACTGTTGCATATCATGGTGTGATGTCGTTAGTCTTGCGGTCTTATTATGTGCTTTTCCATTAGGCTCAATTAAGGTGACATTGTTAGTTCAATTTCGAAGAAAACCGATGACAAAACATATTTTTTATTACTAGCAACGAGCTTGTTATGCTGTGCGAAAACTACACATGTTTCAAGACCAGCTGATATGTCACTGATGAAAATTGAATGTCTGTTCTGAGAGAAAATTGTAGTTGTTATTTACGGTTGCAGTTTCTGCATGAGATGACAGCTTTGGGAAGTGAGGAAAAGACTCTAAGGCAATATTTTTGCCTAGGTGGAAGGCATCAGCAAAAACTGATTTTACCTAGGCAATTTTGCATAAAAAATTGTCATTTCAAATCAATAATCTTACAAACCAGGTATGCTATTTTATTATGATAATAGTTAACAAAGAAATTATAGACAATACGGTGTACAGTAATGCCCTAAATAATCAACTCATTAACCACAGCAGAATTATGGGTAATTTTTCAGGATTTAGTTGGAAATATGAGTTGTTGCCATTCATCGGAAAGCTCTCATTCATCCAAAAACACACACGTATTATTGGCACACGCAGTGACGCAAGAGCTTAGCACAATGATATCAATCAATGTTTTTATTATGTTAATTATAATATAATTATGATATTCAATTTGTGCTGGGTTGCTTAGCGTTGACTGAAAGATAAACATGGGTGGTAAGGGTAGTTGAACAATTCTGTAAACATGAACAGACACATTTAAAATGGAACTATATTTTTTCTTTAAGATGTCTTTACTTCCTCTTTGGTTGTGATAAGGAAATCAATATTAATTTGTTTTAACCCCAGTCATTAAATATGGCTTGTTGTCATTCATCGGAAAGCTCTCAGTGAGAGCTTTCCGATTAATGACAACAAGCCATATTTCTGACTAAATCCTGAAAAGTTACCCTTAATTCTGCTGTGGTTAAGGAGTCGATTATTTAGGGCACTACTGTACAAATAATGATATAGAGGCAGTTACTTGTTGTGGTATCTATAGACAGGATTGCATGGAGCGGCAGAGGATTGATGTCCAGCTATTTTCTGTTTGAATTTTTAATAATCGAATAGTACTAGTAGAAATACAAATAAGTTTTAATCGAGTTTCAAAAGATGACATCTCAGCATGATGCAGAGGCCAAAGATTCAACATCAGCAATAAAGAGTCCACAGCAGCGATAAAGATTTAACGTGGGTCATAAATATTTGACAGCCGTCATAAAGATTCAACAGCGGTCATAAAGATTCCACAGTGGTAATGCCAGTGAAACAGAATCATGCAGACACATAACGAAAATCTTTGATTTTTAGGAGCATTGTATTGAGATGGAGAGGTATGGTGACAGTGGAGTAGAATTCCATGGATTCCAAAATTGACACTTGTTTTTTTTTAATTTAACAGCTAAAGTTATCTGCAGGTTGAAGCCATAAAAGTTTACCAGGGACAATGTAGGCATGTCAAAAGTGAAAACCACGAAGGCATTACACGGTCACTGCATCTTCAGGTTGAGGCAATGCAAAACCGCAAAGATAGAGAAATAAATAGGCAATAGTTAACTATCCTAGGTGAGGAATGAAATTTCTCCTGGAGTGAATTCCTTGAATCTCACGAGAAAATAAACTTCAATCGTCAATGAGGACAGTTAACTAATGTTTTATTATATTTTTCCACAAAAGTTTGTCAGGACCAAACTCTAATAAAAGGCATCTATAAAAGAATTCTGATACTCAAAATTGAAAAGCTGTTTTCAAGCCAGGAAAAACAGGAATTCTCAGAAACTCATGGGAATTCCCGGGCCAGGAATTCACAGTATTTCCTGGGCAGCCAAGTCTGCAGCTCCCAGAAAATTCTTATTTTCCTTTCTGTGGTAACTAGTAATGCCAGGAAAATGGTTCTTGAGAAGAAGTCATTCTAAGAATTACTACAGAGGAATAGAGTTATGGCCCTGGTTTCGCAACGAATTGACCTGGTGACTTCATTTGAACAAATCTGAATGTGAGCAACATGGGGAACATCCACACACAGGAGCTTGGAATTTGGTCAAAACCCCTCTTTTATTGGCAGAACCACCACCCGGGACCATGGTCCCGGGTGGTGGTTCTGCCAATAAAAGAGGGGTCCAAGCTCCTGTGATCCACACCAACTAAGAACCCATTCAGTCTTAATTGTTCTGGAGAAGAAGATGATTCTTGACGGACGAATGAACGGACGTACCAACAAATGGGTAGATATGTGGCTTCGACCTATGTGGCTAGAAATGGTAATGTGGCTTTAGTTTTTATGTGGCTTCTCAAGTAGCCATAAAATTTTAAGTGGCTATCAGATTCAAGTAGTAGATAGTGATAAAACTCCAGATTATGGATTCATAACATGTTGGAATTATAGCAGAAGAAGCTGATTAAAACTCAAAAACTTGCTCACAGCAACTGGGACAGTGGAATAGGAGAAACTGACAGGTCCGTGATTGGGTGGCTAGCCACATAAATGTCTTGTCAGTGTCCGACATCTCCTATTGACGGGTCATGGATGTCTAAATCGATGGACTTTTTTTTCTCCAAATTTTGAGTGACTACAAAATTAAATAAGCTGATTATGCCAAATAGATCATTTTAGAACGTCCATCTGAAAGCTGTTACGTGGCTAGCCACGCAACGGAAGTTATGCACATAAATATCCATTTTACACAATCTTAGCCACATAAGTAGTCATTAGTAAACACGGACGGACGGATTGAGGGCTCGACGGACGGACAACGGATGAGGAATGATGACTATAGCTCCACTGGAGACTTCGTCTCAGGTGAGAGAAAAATGAGGAAAATCTAGGCATCTGCATATTGGCTGCCAAGTAAAAGCCATTATTCTGTTAAAATTAAAGGGGTACTGTACGCCAATTTCAATAAATTCCCGGTAACAATTGCGATCTAATATCAATATTATATTTTAAAATAACGTATTTGAGTCGACGATGTCTACTGAAAATGTTCCGGTTAACAGGCTATGATAAAAGTCAAATTGAATTATTTAATAGAAATGAATTTATGGCTGGAGTCATAAAATGGCGAATTATGCCATTACGAGTTACCGTTCTTTGAAATCTCACATGTTGGGTGTCTTTTATCGACGGCTGTTTACGATGAACATTATTGAGTTGCGAACAAAACATGTTACATGCAAAAGGAAGTCCCGCTATAACCAATT
This sequence comes from Siphonodentalium dalli, assembly GCA_032622095.1. Lineage (NCBI taxonomy): Eukaryota > Metazoa > Mollusca > Scaphopoda > Gadilida > Siphonodentaliidae > Siphonodentalium > Siphonodentalium dalli. Next base: position 271,637,000 of record CP136064.1, on the reverse strand, counting down.
TGGAAAAAAAGAGAAGAAACAAGATTCATAAAGCGTCAAGTATTTTTATAGGGGGTGAGATTGTTCGATGGAAGAGATTGCAGGCATCAATTGAACTTCCGGTTCATCCTGCAACCTGCGTCTTCTCCGGTGAAGGTCAAAAACATGGCGTGTAGTTTGAAATCGTAATATTGTTATTTCCAAGATCAATATTTTCGTCGCTAAATTAGGTTTATACGAAACTCATATAACACGAACACAAATTCAATCTAACTTGAAAGTTATGTCAATGGGAGTAAATAAAAAAATTGCCTATCTCTGTGTACAGTACCCCTTTAAGCACAAGGATACCAAAACCAACAAGAGCTACGCTGGGCGTGCAATATATACGCCCTATCTTGGGTCGGCGGAAACTGGTAAAAAAGGGGCATAACTCTGGTAAAAATTGGCGGACGGAACTCAAATTTGAACTTGACCTGTGTTTTTGGTGGGAGAAAGTAATATACCAAATTATCATTGAATCCGATAAGCTCTAGTAAAGTTATCATCCGGACAACAAATTTCAGGGATTTTCTAAGTCAAATTACGTCAAATAAGGGGCATAACTCCGGTGAAAATTGGCGGACGGAACCCAAATTCAAACTTGAGCTGTCTTTTCTCCTAATAAACCCACATACCAAATTTGATTGAAATCGGTTCACTCTAACTAAAGTTACCATCCGGACAACAAATTTCAGGGATTTTCTAAGTCAAATTACGTCAAAAAAGGGGCCATAACTCTCGCAAAAATTATCGGATTAAAACGAAATTCGGACTTGAGCTGTATTTCGATATATGTAATCCACAAAACGGGTTTTGCGTATAAACATTCCAAAATCGAGTTATCATCCGGAAACCAAAAAACATAAGAAAAACTGAATTTTCCGAGTCAAAAAAATGGCATAACTCTGCCAAAAATGGTCGGACAGAACCCAAGTTCGAACTTGACCTGTGTTTTGGTGGGAGAAAGTAATATACCAAATTTGGATTCATTCCGATAAATTATACTAAAGTTATCATCCTGACAACAAATTTCAAGGATTTTCTAAGTCAAAAAACGTCAAATAAGGGGCATAACTCCGGTGAAAATTGGCGGGCGGAACCCAAATTCGAACTTGAATTACTTTTCGGCTAATAAACCCACATACCAAATTTTACGCCCGCCCGGACGGACAGACCAATACTATAATACGGCCTTTTTTTCAAAAGGGCGTATAAAAAGGTACATGTACCCAAATTAGGTCAATCATGTCATGCATTTGTGAGTTTTACTGTTACTTGACTATATGTTTCTGTTAAAATGACACACAATGACACTACTCTCATATAAGGATAATGACATAATTTCATTCAATTAAATTCGCTATAGCATGCTTAAGCATAACCAAAACAAATCAACCCAAAAAAAAATTTTTTTTTTTTTTTTTACAGACAGTAAATTAGGGCCGATGAGATCGGCCCCTGGCACTGAAAGGGTTAAGCACAATTATTTGCGATTAAGCACACTTATTTGCACATAAGCGCAAATAAGGAATTTAAAAACCATTACTTAACACACCCTGTTGATATTGGCTGAGTCCACCACACATTAGAAGTTCAAACATGGGGAAGCTTATTTTATTTTTGAGGGAAGATCTATATTGATGGGGAATGAAATGTACATATCTGAGCTTAAGCATAATGTTTTTATGCTTAATCGTAAATAATTGTGCTTGAGCTTAAAACTTAAACTGTGAACATGTTGCTTTTGTTGAGGTACCGATGAGTTTTCTGTGCTCAAGTTTCAACTGGACTGTACTGCAAAGCCTATTATTTTCAAAGGAAAGGGAGTAACTCTATATCTTTAGTTTGAATTATGTTGCATTCTGGGAGCGAAACAGGGGAAATGTTTCTTTGATTTCAGCTATTTTCTATCACTCTATGGGCACCTTCTGAGACAACGATGTTCCAAATGGTGATGAATTATAGTATTTTTAATCATATTTTTTCATAGATTGTTATTAAAACTGTATTTCAAGGCCCATAAAAAAAATAATCAGTTACTCGAAAATTACATGTAAATTGTCATTTAAAACATAATTGAATTTTACAGCACTGAATGCTGAAAATAAGTTTATTCTAGCGTGCTGACTGATATTGAAATCTCACTATGAAATTACATTTCTAATGCATAATTTTCTACCTTATTTATTTAGCCATATCATGGTGCTTAACTAAATGGTAATGCCATTCAATGAGTAAACATTAACGACAGTGTTTCGACACAGTGGAAGCAAATGGATGAATTCCCTATGGCTGCCACCTACTTAGAACATCTCAGCCTACACACAATACTCTCATTTGTTACACGACCATATGTCAATAGCAGAAAAATAGGAATATATTCTAAAATTACACCAGTATTTACACAGAACTCCACACAGGAACCAGTAATTTACTCTGCTCTTGAAGGAATGTTGTTCCGTTATATTTCAACCAGTTCTTTTAAACTTGATCTATAATCTTGAAGCATGTTGGCATTTGTAGAAGCATGTTTTACAAATAAAGTGAAATCTTTAAAATCCCTTAAGATTACCAAAAGTAAACTGTGTTGCATTAGCAAAATCAGATATCAAGTTTAAATGGAATCCTTCCTCATGAACAGGAAGCAAAACAATTATTTTAAGTACTTTTATTAGAGTTATTTCACTCTGGGACTAACCCCCAATTAGACCACTGCTACACTGCCATTTGACTCATTTAGTCGGTATCAGAAACACGCTCTTTAGGGAAATGGTGTTCACTTTATATTGAGATTGGTTTCTAGGGTACATTTCGATGAGAAAGATCATGGTGCTGGCTGATTTTTTTTTTAAATGCCTATGTTAGGGTTTTAGAGGCTTCAACACCAATTTCGGGTTTCAGCACTATTTCGCCAGATTTCACCCCAATAAATAATATTTTTCAGTTTCACTTAAATGTAGAAAGCAGACACTAATGTTCATCATTTTCCAGTGAAATATTTGTAAAAATAACCCAAATTTGGTTTTAGCAGCCTGAACCCTTTTCCCAGATTATACTCCCTAAAACTGATTTTTTTCTCTCCAATAAGTTTAATTTACTATGCAATTATTTGAGACAACTCTGCCATTTTTATCATATATTTTATGGATGGATTGGCAATTCCAATTCCAATTCCAATATCGTGTAAACTCAAACCACAATTTTATTCAGGGGCGGTATAACTGAATGAATGATCGAATGCTTTATTCTCATCCATTTTACTAGTCTAAATCTGCTAGTACTAAAACCATCAAAGATTTTGGGATAGTGAGATGCTAGTTTTAGTACGAGAATATCCTGTTACCATTTGTTTGACATGGTTTACGATTTATTGACCAGCTCACATAAAGCCACAATTAAATCTAATCAAATATCACAATTGCAACAAAAACGGGTTTATTCCGTAGAAGACATGATATTTGTTCTGAAAACCACATCAGTTGTGAATTGAAAGTGGTAATTTAATGTGAAAAGAGACATTTACCACATTGTTGACATATTTTTTTAAAGTATGCGAACTCAATTGTAAATTTAAAGGCCAACTTAATTTTCAAACCCCAAGATAATTTTAAACAAGAGCATCACTAGGGAGTGGCAAAATATGCCCTTTAACCATTTCGAATTGTACTACTGCAAAATAAATTAATAATTTGAGCTTACAAAAATATCTGATATATCCCCTAATTTCAATGCCAAGTCGAAAAATGGCCGTAACTCATGTAAAAATAATTGGACAGAACATATATTCAAACATGGCCTCTAGCTTTAGCTTGGAAATACACATACCAACTTTGGTTCAGATCAAATAATTCAAACTGGAGTTATCTATCGGAAACCATAAATGTTAAATGACTGTCAAATTCTAAGTCGAAAAAGGGCCGTAACTCATGTAAAAATAATTGGACAAAACCCATATTTGAACGTGGGCTGTATCTTCCGCTGGGAAATACACATACCAACTTTGGTTCAGATCAAATAATCCAAACTGGAGTTATCAGTCAGAAACCAAATATGTTAACAGGTGGTCAAATTCTAAGTCAAATAAAAGGTCGGCCGACCACAGTGTCCCCCGACAACGTGGCAAGTCGATGCCGCTTTGTTAAAGAGTAATGAGTAATGGGTTAATAATTCCATAAAAAAATAATTTTTTCCGTCATCTATATACATGTTGCACATCTCCAATATGTGGGTAACAATACTCTGAAGTTACAAATATCTAAGATCAAAACTGTAGGAGGAGTTGATTACACCATGAAGGTACCCTCATACAGAAAATTATAAAAAATGTTTTTCAAAGTCCATAACTCTGGGAAAAATCATTGGATCAAACTCAAATTCGATATTGACCTATATTTTGATACGAACGACCCACAAAAAAACAGAATTTCCAATTAAACAATCCAAACTTGAGTTATCATCTGGAAACCAAACAAAAAACTAGAAAAATTGAATTTTCTAAGTCGAAAAGCCCATAACTCTGAGAAAAAATCATCGGATCAAACTCAATTTCGAACTTGACCTGTATATTGATATCAATGACTCACAAAAAAAGGGAATTTTCAATTGAACAGTCCAAACTTGAGTTATCATCCGGAAACCCAAGAAAAAAGAAGAAATATTGAATTTTCTAAGTCGAAAAAAGTCCATAACTCTAGGAAAAATCATCGGATCAAACTCAAATTCGAACTCAACCTGTATCTTGATATGACTGATCCATATATTCGCAATTAAAGGATCCAAACTTGAGATATCATCCGGAAACCGAAAAAGTGAGAAAATTTCTAAGTAAAAAAAAGTTGAAAAAAGGGAAATAACTCCATAAAAGAACATAGATCAAACCCAGAATTGCAGAGCACCTGTGTGATTGGTTGAGACACCTACATACCAAGTTTCAATCAAATCGGATGATCATTACTAGAGTTATAACTCCGGACGGACGAACACACTGACGGATGACGCACGGACGGCTCGACGGACGGACGGACGGAGCTGATTACAATTGTCCCCCGAAAATAAATTTTACGGGGGACAAAAAGGGCCGTAACTCATGTAAATATAATTGGACAGAACCCAGTCTAATAAAATTAGACCATGTTTCATTTCAATCAACTTACGGTCTGAGGACTCTCATGGTTAAAATTATTTCAAACGAGAGAAATCTAACCAATATGCAGCGAGTGATGCCTTGCTTGACCAATGAATAGCTTCCTGCAAATTCAATTAATATTCCTTATTCATACAAGACACACTCGCGGCATTTGACTGCAATCTCATGAAGATATCGTATAGACTACACATTAGCATCGCATATCTTACTGACCAAACGTCGTATGTTCAAAATCAAAACTAACGTACGTTTATTCATAATTGGGGAATGATGAGACAGAACGAGTATACATGTACATAATAGAAATGTATTTGCAAAGATATTCAAAAAACTAGTATTTTCTCCTAACCTATGGATATTACGTCATGTGCCAAATAGGGATCATTACAACTTCGTAGTAAATAAGGAGATGGTGCAACATGACTGCGGTAAAGCTCAATAAGATTTATCATAGCGTGCTTATCGCTATGTTTTCAATACATTGTTATTTATAATATAGCATTTGAATGACGAAACTTGTATTCTTCATGTATATAGTCAAGCAATTAAACTTGAGAGCATTTTATTGCATGGAAATTGGTTAGAGGAAGAGTGACTACTCTTAAATGTTTACATGACCTCAGGCGCACGTGTGTAGATCTGTATGTGTATCGCAATGATAAACACTACCTTATGAATATTAATCAGTTTTCACAAAAAAGGAGAATTACCCCTTCATCTCTGAAATCAGATAGAATCCTGGTGTCGTAGACATAGATGTAGACGTAGACATAGATGAAAGTAATGAGACGGAGTCTGGATATTTATCAGACTGGACAGAACCCATATTGAAACTTGGCCTGTATTATTAGCTGGGAAATAAACATACCAACTATGGTTCAGATCAAATAATCCAAACTGGAGTTTTCAATCGGAAACCAAAAATGTTAACGAATAGACGGACGGTTAGACAAAAGGGCATATAAAAAACATTATGTGCCATATTATATACGATTTGAAAGAGGAAGCTTCAAAACATTGTTATGATTGTTATTAAAACAGTACATCAAGGTGCTATAAAAAAAAATAAACGGTTATTCGAAAATTAAATGGGCCTTTAAAATTGCATATATATCGCGAGACTTCCGCGTAAGAATTGTTTAACTAATATGAGACTTCCGCGTAAGAAATTACCTCCGTGTAAGAAATGTTTAACTAATACGAGACTTCTGTGTAAGAAATGTTTAACTAATACGAGACTTCCGTGTAAGAAATGTTTAACTAATACGAGACTTCCGTGTAAGAAATGTTTAAATAATACGAGACTTCCGCGTAAGAAATGTTTAACTAATACGAGACTTCTGTGTAAGAAATGTTTAACAAATACGAGACTTCCGTGTAAGAAATGTTTAACTAATACGAGACTTACGTATTGTAGTGATGGAATATATTAACAGAATATTCTATGTGTAATTTAACATGAAAGTTAGATTAATATACACCATTATGACCATGTAAGATGTCACTCTTTCCGATATATATAGCATCAGGCAGGGTTTTCGTAAAATTATCTATAGACCTCATTCTGCTTTGGCCTCATCTTCTCTGGAAAGTATCTTTATTATCAAATTAACAAGTTTTTTAGTTTCTTTAGAAACTTCTTTAGAATGATTCTTTTTGTTTTTTAGTTTCTCTATATCATAAAATTGGCAGACGACACAATGCATAATCGAGGTGCCCAATTAGCGTACATCACCAACCATGAAATTAAATGTTTCTAGGTCTCCTGTAGCAGATGAGGCCATGCAAAATGAGGTCACAAGAGGATGATTTTGGTGATGCTAGCCCACTGTGTGGGTTAGCGTCAATAAATTCACCCTCTGGGGACCTCACTCTGCAAAATGTCAAGCACAATATTTAGAGGCCTGGATGGGGTACAGTAATGCCCTAAGTAATCAACCCCTTAACCACAGCAGAATTATGGGTAACTTTTCAGGATTTAGTCGGAAATATGGCTTGTTGCCATTCATCAGAAAGCTCTCCCCGCGAGCTTTCCGATGAATGGCAACAAGCCATATTTCCGACTAAATCCTGAAAAGTTACCCATAATTCTGCTGTGGTTAAGGGGTCGATTACTTAGGGCATTACTGTATGTTAATGCGTAATGCTTTACATCCCACTCCTGGTGTATCATAGGGGTGATAATAGCATCTCCCGATATAGATATCCTCTGATCTCTGGACATGGCAACAGATAAATCGAAAGCATGACAGGATTCAATTACAGAACATAAATTCATTGTGTGGACTGTGATTGGCTTACAAATTGGTTACATTAATTCACCGGGATACAGTTGTTGGTCCACACTTATTAAACAGAGGCCGATCACGATCATCAGATGTTAAACCATTTAGCGGATAGAATGACATTTATGTTGCCTTACAGTTGGTGGGTGGAATGACATTTTGTCGTTTACGGTATAATTCACAAACTAATAAACTGTTCAACACAAAATACTTCATAACCAGAATTTTCTCAGAGTGTGAATGTACAAAATGACAACTTTGGAAAAAATAATTGTACTTTTTCTCAACACCATCAGTTTGCCCTTCCAGATCATAGAAATTCAGAGGACCCACCACCATTATAGCAAATTAGCAGGACCACTTGACATGGGGTGGTTATTTGATTGAATAGGGGCACAATGATACAGATAACATAAGCAGAAGGGTTCAAGCCTTGAAATAGTGTGTCTGTCATTTGCAGAATGAGGTCTCCAGAGGGTGAATTTAGTGATGCTACCTCGCATAGTGGGCTAGCATCACCAAATTCACCCTCTGGGAACCTCATTCTGCTGAAGTGTAAGCAGAATGAGGTCCCCAGAGGGTGAATTTGGTGATGCTAGCCCGCTATGCGGGGTAGCATCACTAAATTCACCCTCTGGGGACCTCATTCTGCAAATGACAGACACACTATTTCAAGGCTTGGAAGGGTTAACTTAATATGTTCAGCCCAGTTGAAACAACATGAATAGTCATATTTCAGAGGTATATTAGGTTGCTTATTGCATATCGGACAGATATCAAATTGGCTATAGCTGGCAATAATTGGATTATTGATATCATGTGTCAATGTGATGGAAAGTGTTAATGTTTTCAAAACTGATCAAAACAAAAAACTGTACAGGTGAGGGGTGTGTCATCATAAACCTGCATATAAAATATGAACACAGTCATATCTATTGGTGGATGGAAAGTGTTAATAATTTCTACACCGATCAAACGATCGATACCAAAAACTATACAGGTGAGGGGTGTGTCATTATAAACCTGAGTTATTGCATTGGTTTGCATGTGTCTATGGATAGATGTACGGATGGACGGACGGATGAACAGCGGATAATTGATCTGGACATCGGCATTATGTGTACCATATATGGTATGAGTTCAAATAAAACGAATGCTTAAATTCATGTCCAAAATCTGTGCTATAACTATTGCAAACATGCCATTATATTGAAAAAGTTATAATTAATGGCTATATGATTCAGCGGCTTTTGGTATGGTGAGCAATTTTCCGCACATATATAGGTTACAACCTTCAACAAGAGCTACATGTATGTGCAGGGTTTAAAAATTACATAGACAGTGAAAATGTTGAATTTTTTTTTTTATTTTGGGATCATTCTTCTCAATTGTATGAGATAACCATCACTGCATCAGTTTCCCCCCTCATAACTTTTGTTCCACCCCTACTTTTGTATAGGGGCCTGTAACGCGCTCCACTGCCCACATCCCTTTTGCACTGCCCATATACGCCATCCCTATATATGCACTTGCTTTAGGTTAATGTTATTATACTTGAGACAAGGGGAAATAATAGAAACTTACCATAACTCGAAGATTGAACAAATTTAGCCCATTTTTATAACAACGAAATGACAGGGGATATTATGAAATAGTTCTTACTTTTTTCCCTCTTATTCGTGACCTCATCCACATAAATATTAAACACTACTGATGACCATGTTTATTCTAGCCAATCATCACACTCATAGTTATATTCCAGATCGGGTTATATGTATAAAACTATTAAAGTAAAGCAATCGCGTATATAAGGATGGCGTATAGGGGTAGTGCAAAGGGATGGGCAGTGGAGCGTGTTACAGGCCCCTGTGGTCTAACTGTTACTCCACGCCTTTTATTCTGCATGATCCTGATATAGTGTAGTGACTTAGCGACAAAATTTTGTCATATTGGAACGGACTGGCCAAAAGTGCCATTTTTTAATATTATGTCAAGTTAGGTGTGCTCTTTCAGAAAGTGAACTAGAAACAGGTTTCTGATCAATATTAACCCTTGTTTCCAGTATAAATCCAAGATGGCGGCCAAATTCAATCATTATTTCACCATGACGTTCCAACTGGTATACAATTTAAGGCACATGCATAATAAAGGCGTCATTCCATCCGGCATTGTCATATTTTGAAGATATTAGCAACCCAGGCTGACCAAATTTGAAAATTATCACTTTTTGGACCAAAAGCATGAAATTTTGTCATAAAATCATTCTCGTTTCAATTATTTCGGAATAATAAACAGACAATTTCTCAAAAATGTTTCAGTGCAGATCAAAGGTTAAGATCTTAAAAATTTCAGAAATGTATGCTGCAAACAAAATATACAACATCTAGGACAAATTCCGAACCATATTTTAGACATTTTAGATTATGTTACCCCTCACCCCAAAAATCATGAAATTTAGTTTTTGTGATAAACATCCGATAGAACATGGATGAGAATCTATAAAGGACACTATATCGATCACATTTCTAAATACTGTAATTGCAATTACACATACAATGACCAAAGTTGAAATTTACAAACTTTTTCGACTAAAATATGCAATTTGGTAAGAAACTCCTCTTCATTTCAAATATTTTGGTCCAATAAATGGTCATTTACACATAGGATATTTGCGATAGTTCAAATTGTTCGGTCTTAAATCTTTTGGACATATATACTGAAAACAATGAATACATTTTCTGTGGTTAATATGTAACAACGTTTCAGAAAATTTGGTTTATGTTACCTCTCACCCCAAAAATCACAAAAATGTGACTTGGTTGTAAAGATTCAATAAATCTTTGGTTAAATCTTATAAAGTGAGTTTGTCGATGACAATTAGTCATATATTGTTATGTAACAATCTCATTGACAGTATACTGTTTAAATTTACAATTGTATGCCTAATAACAGCTATATTTTATGGTAAAATAACCATCATTTCAAATATTTTCACCCAATATATGGGCAATTTCTCAAACATTTCCCAAGATCGTATACCACATGCGGCCTTGAAAGTTTCGAAAATGACTGTCGAATACAACACATTTAAAGGTGTATACATGTCATGTCTTGGTGAAATAGAATATAAATCTAAAAATCTATTATACCATAAATAATTTGAAGGTGTTGACTTATATAATCTACAAATGTAGCATACAAGAGGGGGTATATATAGACATGTAGTTCAAATCGCTTTAATTTGTCTATCAATAATACACATAACATAAAGATGGTCTATCTTTGTATATAATCTGTTCTTAAAATCACGTTTGTTATGTTGTACCTGTATAACTATACTGTGCACAGTCTGATCATACCAGCGGATATATAGCAACTCATATATTGTCATGTTATAATCACCGGTGACCATGTTGATACATTGAACAAATATTTTAGGCATTCTTAATATCACAATTACAACTGCATAATTATGTGCATGGTAAATCAGCTATTGCACATTTGCACCTGTTACAAGTTTGGGATTTGTAACAACACTTGATGAGTTCTGAACACACAGCTGCAGCTTCTTGTAATGTAGTCCACAATGGTTTACATCCATGATCTTCAACTGTCCATTCCCAGTCATGCGGATCATGTATTGGAATTGTTATGTCATGACAAGTGTACCCGAATCCTGCCTGGTATATGGCTCATTTCATATGCTGTATTTTGAGCGACAAGTTTTGGAGAATTCTCTTCATATGCCTCGTTATCAGCAACTTTTGACAACCTTTATTATAATTAATGGAAGAACAAAGTGGTATCAAAACCAGATATCGAATGAAAATTGGGTAGTGATAACAATTAGTCATCGCCCAGAGCAGAAAATGTGCTGTTGTCATGGTACAATGTTTTAGTTTTGCCTGTTCCTAGAGAAACACATGTATCACCACCACTGTTAGCATCCGTAAACTTTGAAAACAGACCGATGACCATTACCAGGACATCTGTGTCAACAATCCGAACATGGATGGTCGTCAGCCCACAAGAAAGCGCATGGATAATGTGCGGCACAATTCTAATATCAGCTTCCTCCTGACAACAGTTTCTCAAGATTTACTAGGAAGAATTTGCTATTTTGAGAGTTGACGAACATTCTGTCACGTTTAACACTTTATCATCATGTTCTGACGCATTACTTGTCAGGAATACAAAAAGTTCAAGCTTATTGTCAGAATGACGGAGGAAGTCGTTCCATTTTTTTGGAATCTTAGGGTAGTTTGGCCACCAACTATTCGTCCAAGACCTATACCACGATTCTCATTAGTGCTGCCTTTTGGGCTGCCTTCAAAATACCTATCCCACACAACACACATGTCATTAACACTTCTTAGTTTGTAGAGTAGAAACTTCATTGGTGACTGTGTAATCATTAAAAGTACATGTAGATCCTATCGCAGGCATTATTATATGCACAAGAACGCCTCCATCAAATATCTTGCACGTACTTCCAATATTTTATTTCTTGTAATAGTGTGTTCGAACAACATTTGGGCATATCAAAAAACCCAAAATCGCTTCTCCGCTATTCCAAACGATCAAGTGTAGGAACAGGAGAACATCAAATTGAAAGGAAATGGAGGGTTGATAGGTTTAACAGAGAGCTCATCAACAATAACGAGATGGCTAGAACTCCCCGAACCAGACGTGTTTTTCTCTCATGAGAGTCGGCTATTTCCCATGCCTTATCAATGGGAGGTAAATTCAAAGGGACACAATCTGATTTGCTGGGATGTATCCGGGAAGCAATTGGAGATATATCAGACCCACCTGAAAATGTTCAGTGCAAGATATTGAAGGCGTTCTTGTGGATATGATTGTACCTGCGATATAGTATCTACTTTTAATGATTACACCCAGTCACTAATGAAGTTTCTACTCTACAGACTAAGAAGTGTTACTGTCATATAAATGTGGTGTGGGACATATGAAACGACCTGCCTACCAGGTAGGATTGTGGTACACGTGTCATGCCAAGCTGCAGCTGTGTGCTCAAAACTCATTAAGTGTTGTTGCAAATCACAAACTTGTAACAGATGCAAATGTGCAAACGCTGATTTACCATACACAGAGTTATGTAGATGTAATTGTGTGCTTAAAATATTTGTTCAACGTATAAACACAGGCAGTGGTGATTATAGCATGACAATCTATGAGATGCTATCTATCGGTTGGTATTATCAGTCTGTGAACATTATAGTTATATAACATAACAAACATAAAATTAAGAACACAGTATAAACAAAGATAGGCCATATTTATGTGTATTATTGATTGACAATTTAAAGTTGTGACCTGAAATGCATATCTATATATACACCCCTCTTGAATGCTAGATTACATAAGTCAATGATATTGGGTCAAATATATCCATTAATGGTATTATAGATTCTTTTATTTTTATTTTATTTTACCAAAACATTACATGTATATACCCTTATATGTGTTGTATATATATTCGATGTTCATTTTCGAAACTTTCAAGACCGCATATTGTATATTATAGCATATTGCCATTCTATTGGTTGAACATATTTGAAATGATCAAATAAATTGTTATTAGGCATACAATTGTTAATTTTAACAGTATACTGACAATGAGATTGTTACATTATAATATATGACGAATTGCGATCGACAAACTCACTTTATAAGATTTAACCAAACATTTATTGAATCCTTACAACAAGTCACATTTTCGTGATTTTTGGGGTGAGGGGTAACATAAACCAAGTTTTCTGAAACGTTGTTACATATTAAACACATACAATGTATTCATCGTTTTTCAATATATATGTCTAAAACATATAAGACCGAACATTGTGAACTATCGCAAATATCCTATGAGCAAATGACCATTTATTGGACCAAAATATTTGAAATGAAGAGGATTTTCTTACAAAATTGCATATGTTTTGTCGAAAAAGATGTTATATTTCAACTTTGGTCATTGTGTATGTAATTGCCATTGCGGTATTTAGAAATGTGATCAAATAGTGTCCTTTATAGATTCTCATCCATGTTCTATCGGATGCTTATCACAAAAACAATATTTCATGATTTTTAGGGTGAGGGGTAACATAATCCAAAAATTCTAAAATACGGTTAAGAATGTGTCCTAGATATTGTATGTTTTGATTAGAGTATACATGTCCAAAAATACTAAGACCTTAACCTTTGATCTACACTGAAACATTTTTGAGAAATTGTTGTTTATTATTCCGAAAATAATTGAAACGAGAATGATTATATGACAAAATTGCATGTTTTTGGTACAAAAAGTGATAAATTTCCAATTTGATCAGCCTGGGTTGCTACTATCTTCAAAATATGACAATGTCAGGTTGAATGACGCCTTTATTATGCATGCGCCTCAAATTTTATACCAGTTGTAACCAGGGAAGGATCCAGGGCTCTTTTGATACCTGTTACAGGTTTGGGCGCCCAAACTCTGGTGGCCTAAATGTTCCCAAATTGCAAGTGGATAGTTTTATTAAAGCAGAATTTTCTATATTTTGAAGGAAATCTTCTATTATAATTCAACAACATGCAATGCAAATCATCAATATACAGTTGATATAGAGCCTTTATTTGCTTAATCAAGTGTCCAGTGAGAAATATTTTAACCCTTTCATGACTGGGGCTTCTTGAAATTTTGCAAAAATCCTGTGCCAATGCATTCTCTTATATAAATGAGAGTCTCCCATCTAAGGAGCCTCGCATATATAAGATAATACATTGGCCTTTATCTTGACCTTGTAAGCCAGTGCATTTTCTTATGCGGGATCTTTAATGCTGCACCTAAGGGAGTGGGGCGACCCCCTCCCGTACCTACCCCCATCTCGGGCCTACGGCCCTCGGGATATGCCTTGGCATATCATGGTCCCAAAACAGGTGTCCCCAAAAAATCCCTGGATCCATCCCCGGTTGGAACGTCAGGGTGAAATAATGATTGAATTTGACCGCCATCTTGGATTTATACTGGAAACAAGGGTTAATATTGATCAGAAACCTGTTTCTAGTTCACTTTCTGAAAGAGCACACATAACTTGACAAAATATAAAAAAATGGCACTTTTGGCCAGTCCGTTCCAAAAAAAACGCTAAGTCACTACACTATAATAGTATGGTGGTATATCTGAATGATAGAAATGATAGTCATATAATAAACACATGTGGACAGGGACCATCCTAGAGGGTAACTTGGGAGATATCTACTTCCTAACGTGTGCTACTTCTCTCTATTTCTCATATACTGTACATATACATTCATATCTCAAAAAAATAAATTTAAAGAGTATTTACTAATTATAATGGTTTACTTGCTCACTATAATGGTCTTATAAATCAGCTCTTGTATAGCATAATACTTAATGGACCATTGAAGTGTGACGTTTGGGGTGAAAATTTAACTTTAAATTATGACTAATCTCCCTGACAATGGTCTACATTCAAGGATGCCGGAGAAGGGGGGCATGCGGGGGCACTTGCCCCTTACCCTGGCCTAGGGGAGTCCAGTGGGTACCCAATAAGTGCCCTCCTGACTGGTTTGCCCCCTTGCCCTTTAGTGCTTCCGGCGTCCCTGTCTATTGTACTTTTCCCTATTAATCAAATGGAGTAAATGACTTCTCCCAATTTGACTCCAGGCTGGTCGTCCCCATGCCTTTAGATTAGTATAATTTGGGCACATCAGGTCAAACAATAGTACAGTCTGGTAGGACAATAAAATTTCGAAATTGTTATATTCATATTAAATTTCTTAGAATCACTGTTTCCAGGATTAGTTTTCATTGATATCAATATGAAATTCTACAGTGTTTTTCAGTACTACAGCTATATCATATATACAGTAATGCCCTAAATAATCGACTCTTTAACCACAGCAGAATTATGGGTAACTTTTCAGGATTTAGTCGGAAATATGGCTTGTTGCCATTCATCGGAAAGCTTTACCCATAACTCTGCTGTGGTTAAGGAGTCAATTATTTAGGGCATTACTGTATATCAGTATATGTAAAATGGCAAAAATCCATTCTCATGATTATTTTGAGCACAGCGTTTACCTTCTTGAGTTTTGGGAAATATAAAGGCCTTCTGGTCCCTGCATGTACAATATCACAAAACCTATGCTGGACAAGCCTGCAAATAGCGTGTCTGTCATTTGCAGAATGAGGTCCCCAGAGGGTGAATTTAGTGACGCTACCCCGCATAGCGGGCTAGCATCACTAAATTCACCCTCTGTTGACCTCATTCTGCTTAGGCCCTCAACTGCTATGGCAGACCTAGGATCAAATTGAAGTTCCCCAGTTGAAGTTGGTGATGTTCACCCATTGGGCGCCTCGATTATGGATTTTATCTTCTGCAAATTAGGGGATATAGAAACTTCCCAGATGGGAAAACGTAACTAAAAACAATGTTAATTTGATACCATAGATACTTACCAGAAGATGAGGCCTAAGCAGAATGAGGTCCCCAGAGGGTGAATTTAGTTACGCTAGCCCGCTATGCGGGATAGCGTCACTAAATTCACCCTCTGGGGACCTCATTCTGCAAATGACAGACACGCTAATTGCAGGCTTGATGCTGGACCAGTTTTGTAAACCTATGCTGGACCAGTTTTGTAGACTTGAATACCAGCGCAAACATGTCAATGAATTTGACAAGGCTGTTTATATCCATGAAGCGTCTACAGATATAGCTATCTCCTGATCACTGGACATGGCAACAGATAAATAGAAAGCATGACAGGATTCAATTACGGAATATAAATTCATCGTGTGGACTGTGATTGGCTTACTAATTGGTCACATTAATTCACCGGGATACAGTTGTTGATCCACTTATAACGAGACGCAGCAATCTATCCCTGCAGGGAATTAGGGTCAGCCTGGAAATTAAATTACTGACAGGATTTTCTCCATTGGACAGAACAGACCACTGACCCAAAGTTTCATTACTGCATTATCGATGCTAAAAGATTGAACTATGTGAAAAAGTTCATCAGCTCCCTCTTCAATGAAGAGAATGTTTGGAACAAGTCTGAGTTTAGTGTGCCTGTCATTCGCAGATTGAGGTCCCCAGAGGATGAATTTAGTGATGCTATACCGCATAGCTTAGACTTAGGCCTCATCTTCTCTGGAAAGTTTCGTTATTATCAAATTTCTATAGAAACTTCTTCACATACCTTAGTAGATTCAATTTTTTGTTAGTTTAGTTTCTCTATATCCCCAAATTGGCAGACGACACATTGCATGATCAAGGTTCCGTATGGGTGTACATCACAATATTCACCATTTGGGAAGTTCAATCTGAGTCTGTCTCCCATAGCAGATGAGGCCATGCAGAATTAGGTTCCCAGAGGGTGAATTTAGTGATGCTAGCCCACAATGCAGGATAGCGTCACTAAATTCACCCTCTGGGGACCCCATTCTGCAAATGACATGCACACTAAACTCAGGCTTGGTTTAGAAATACAAATTATATGAGATCCATGACGATTAATAGGATTATCAATATTCCATTGTGAGACGTTCTCTGCACGAATGATTATTTCTGTGAATAATTCAGATATCGGAGCCCAATTAATTGAATTTTTTTCATTATTGGACAATTATTTTCCATTGCATTCGAGACAGACGATAGCTGAGCATAAGTTGACTGTTTGATTGGCAGCCTCACTATTAGGTTATTGGATAGTTGTGTGAATTATTTCGGTATCATGTCCTCCATAAACATGATAAAAGTGCCAATTTAAATAAGTCTGAATAGACCATCCTCGCCAGAAGAAGTGGGTTAGACTGAATTGTAGCAACCCAGTGCATAAAGTTTGAGGCGGACAATCAGTTCGTTCGCATACGGGTTACGCATAATAAAAGTCACACGAATGATGATTGGGTTAACGAGACTAAGTTGGCCTAACATTTTCACCTGAGCACTACTTGTGGGTAATTTTTCAGGATTTAGTCAGAAATATGGCTTGTTGCCATTCATCAGAAAATTCTCAGTGAGAGCTTTCCATTGAATGGCAACAAGCTATATTTCCAACTGAATCCTGAAAAATTACCAATAATTCTGCTGTGGTTAAGGAGTCCATTATTTAGGGCATTACTTTATTATGGACTTATTCGGGTGCATGAAACTAAAAAATTAGTATCCAGGTACTATGCCGACTGGAAGAATGTAGCATTCTACTAACAACGCCATAAAGCTCAAGCAAATCTACTGTGCCACTCCATAGAAAACATCGCCTGAACTATGCTCAATTGTAAATATTTACTTCTCGATTCGGGACGCAAATATCAGCAATAAACTAACGAAAATTATTTCGCCACCGAGAGTGATTGTATTTAATTAATATATAAGAATTACGTTGTATGTTGTCAATTTTAATATACTATTTGTATAAATAACTACTTTGAGCAAGATTATTCACCATTTCTATTTTATCACCCAACTGGAGTCCGAGTTTCACATCACTTTAAACATTGGGAGAATAGTGAGAAGTGGCCCGTTTTAGAGTGAAGATGTCTCCCTCCAGGCTGGCACCTGAATATTATATATATATACCCTGATCACTGGACAATGGCAGGCTAGCATCACCAAATTCACCCTCTGGGAACCTCATTCTGTTTTGGCCTCAACTACTATGGGAGACCTTAAAGATTAGATTGAAGTTCCCCAGTTGAAGTTGCTGATGTTAACCCATTAGTCACCTCGATTATGCATTTTATCTTCTACAAATTAGGAGATATAGAAACTGAACAGAAGTAACTAAGTAACTAAGTAACTAAGTAACTACAAACAAAGTTAATTTGAGACTAGCTACATGTACATGTACATGTACTTCCAAGATGAGGTCTAAGCAGAATGAGGTCCCCAGAGGGTTATTTTGGTGATTCTAGCCTGCTATGTGGAGTAGCATTACTAAATTCACCCTCTAAGGGAACTCATTCAGTAAATGACGCCATATGTTGCCATAATGAAATTCCTACATTATTAGAGAAGGAGTTAAGCCTACAAATTGTCTACTATTATAAATTTGGATAGGTTTAACAAATGGTCTATTGTATAATATTATGCAAGACAGATCCGATTTGTTGAATTCAAAATATAAGCTTGCATGCTTGAGATTGTTTGTACACATTTTGAATTCACCCATTATTCTTGAAATAAAAGTAAAGAGTTTCCATCTCTCATAGAGTCCGAAGCCGCCATCGCACGCCGCCGCCAGCCATATTGGCTACAAGCCGTCGCCAGCCATATTATCTCTAACGCAAGCCACATTTAAAAATCTCCGCCACCAGAATTGTAAAATGGGCTTATATGTCAAGCACAACTGTACTGTGAATCGCAAAGAACTAAACCGCATTTCCTAATATTGGCATATACTCGCATGGACACG
This sequence comes from Siphonodentalium dalli, assembly GCA_032622095.1. Lineage (NCBI taxonomy): Eukaryota > Metazoa > Mollusca > Scaphopoda > Gadilida > Siphonodentaliidae > Siphonodentalium > Siphonodentalium dalli. The sequence goes on along the minus strand of CP136064.1, from coordinate 271,618,106 downwards.
GTATGGTTGTTATATTATCCTTAGTGTGGAATAGACTACCCCAATGCATGCTTTCATATAACTGAATGGGCGCATCCATTCGGTATTGAAAGGGTTAAAATATAAATTGTTTATATCGACAACACCCAGTCTCGGACATCGCTGGCATTTGTCAATATATATTACACATAAGAATAGAAAATAGTTTGAAATATTATATATCATTACTATCGGGTTCATCATTCAATGATGCATGCATATATCGCAAGATGGCAGTGATGGTAGCAGTCTGAAGTCGACAGAAGTCCCAAATGTAACTACTTATACCGATTAGATGGGAAACTACATAGTATATCCATACCAGTCCTTCGTGCATTTTCGCCATAATGGAAAAGCCAAACATCAAACGATTACGTGTGGTCTGGAATTCTACGGGTTCACCACAAACGCTAAAAAAACGGCATCTATAACCGGTAACAGGGGATTAGGAACATTTCGGAAACGAGAATACACTGAATGACAACATCTCAGCCGGCTCAGCCGCCATATTTCGTCAGTCACGAACGTCGTGACTGAGCCGGCTTAGCTAGCTAACCAGCCACGAAAATCGGTTGAGCCAGCCATGAAAACTATTTGTCGTGGCTTCGGGGTCTAATCTCTCAGTACCGGTAAGTTGACTATTGAATTGGTGGCCTCTCTATTAGGTTATTGGATAGTTGTGTGAATTATTCCTGTATCATGTCCTCAATAGCCTGACAATAGGCCAAAATAAAAACGAGATGTTACTACGAAGATCCGTGTGAAGTTTTGTGACAATTGGATGAGGGAAATGGCCTGCAGGGTGTGCCAAAGGATTTAGTCGTGCAAAGAGTAAAATCGAGGATGGCTGCTGGCAGCCATTTTTTTCATTGAATATCATTCAAATTCAATAGCTCCTATCAAGAGGTGATCCAAAACATTCATCAATAATTGTGGGCTGCAGTGTGTGCCCATGAATTCACCATGTTTTTTAACAAAATTTGGGTGGGGGCAATGGTAAGCTCACATCTAGAGGTCACCCGGAAAATCCATACAAAGTTTTGTGATGATCGGATGAAACATGTGGCCTATAGCATGTGCCAAAGGAAATTGTTGATGGACGGACGTTAAGACACAGACAAACGCCAACCATGGCGATAGCTCAAACTCAACTCACTCAAGTTCAGTTAAAAATGCTAAATTTACATCCCCTACCGACCCTATTTTTAGTCCCCTCCTAAATTAAATTTTTATTTGGATAAAACTTTAGTGTTGAAACGATTAATCGACTAGTCGAAATCGATGCGTTTATTAAATTAGTCAATCCCGAAATCTGCTAGTCGACTAGTCGGGAAAAAGCAGTACCTATGTGCTATCATGACAGCAGTGCCATTGCACGGCAATATTATCATGTAATCTGTAACAGTTAACACATATTAACTCCTTAAAGCCTTATTGCATTGTTCCTTTACCGATGCCACTGCCAGTCATGCAAGGGCGGTGAACTCCATGACCTGAACTCAACCCAATGTATGCACGTGTAGGCGCAGTTTCTTTTATGTTGATCATCAAAGACATGTTCAAAGTGTCGCTGCCGACTGAACACTGTCTAGTAGTTCCATGGGACGCAATTGACCAGTCAGATAACTTCTCACTGTCGCACGTGTAATACTAGAGTAATGATGCAACAAAATGGCTTCAATGATATACGAAACATAATTCGCGACAAGTCAAGCTGGTAAAGCCAACTCAGTAACTGAATAAATTCTAGATCATTCTTATTTTTATTTGGATAATTCTGATGTAAACTTTTTTCTCATGCCTTAACTGTCAAATTATGCTTCGATGACTGTCCTTGTATTATATAAGATAGGATAATGCTACAATATCTACAACTATCCATGAATTCTTATGTTAAAAAGAACAAAATAAAAAAATATAATTCTTCAAAAATTGGATGTGAATCTTACAATTTATTTATATGGGCCTAAACATGATAGAAGTGTCCACATAAATAAGTCTGAAAAGGTCAATCTGGCCAGAAGATGTAGGTAAGACTTAGTTGTAGCTACAAAGTTATCACCTGGCATGATTCTCCTTTCTGTCTGTGTGGAGAATTGAAATATTGTATCACTATCTTTTAGAGTGTACATTCTACGAGAATCAAAGAAAAGTTCTCTTTGAATCTCTTCCAAACGTTATCCTCTCAAGGAACACTCTACTGCTGGGATCACATGAACTCAGCCTCCGTTAAAACAAACTGTTATTCGATGCAATACAAACAAACATAAGAACAAAAAGATTCCAAACATTAAAATATCAGCAACAAAACTCACTAATTAGAAATAGACACTGACAGCTGTAAATAATTTTATTCTTTTAATATCATGAAATGACCAAAAAAATCATTAAAAAAAAGTTAAATTATAAATATCGACCACCAAAATTTAGGCGCTCAAAAATCAATGTTACCATCATCACATCTTTCGCCTAAAATTAACACCATTGAGTCCTATGCACATTGTATTGGAATTTAAACTCTCCTCCAGGTGGCTCATAATTGTCAGTAAATCACAGCGAGCTGTCACACGAAGAAGAAGAAGATGAAATGTTTATATAATAAAGGCAGATCCCCCCCTCTGATGAAGCCTAACTTTAGCATGCCCGTTATTTGCAGAATGAGGTCGCCAGAGGGTGAATTTAGTGAAGTTATCCCACATAGAGGGCTAGCATCACCAAATTCACCATCTGGGGACCTCATTTTGCTTAGGCCTCATTTTCTCTGCAAAGTTTCTTTACTATCAAATTTTTATAGAAACTTCTTCTCATACATGTAGATTCTATTTTTTTTTAGTTTAGTTTCTCTTTATCCCCAAATTGGCTGACAACACATTGCATAATAGAGGTTCCCAATGGGTGTACATCACAATATTCACCATTTGGGAACTTCAATCTGAGTCTATGTCTCCCTTAGCAGATGAGGCCATGCACAGAATGAGGTCCTCAGAGGGTGAATTTGGTGATGCTAGCCCACTATAGATCATTGGACAATGACAAAATTTGTACTTGACCTGTGTTTTCTGATCAAGAAATTCTGTTAAACATTATGCAAGTTATCATACAGACAACCCAATTTTTTTTCGCCAAATATCATTGAGCCCTGGCAATTTTCTAACTTGGTCTGCAATTTTTCAAATGTTAACCTGTCCATATACCAAATATCAAGATATTATCATCCGGACAACCCAAGAATTTAGATTTCTAAGTTGAAAAGGAGCATAACTCAATCAAAGAATCAAACCATGACCAAAATCGAACTTGACCTGTGTCCCCTGAAATGTGAACTACAAAACCCCAAAACTGTGATTTTGAAGTCGTAAAAGGGCCATACTTACTTTCACTGTAAAAAATCATCAGATTTTGAAAAATTTGAACATGACCTGCGCATTCTCAAATATCAACTATACATCAAATCCCATGGAATTCTGATTAATATTGTTAAATTTATGATCCAGACAAACGGACACAGATGGACGGACATGCTGATTATACCAACAAACAAAAAACAGCTGGGGACATTTGGGTCAGACAATGTTTGTAAAACGTAGGGGAGAGTACACACACTTTGGCACATATTAAAACCCGTGCAGGTTAAAGGCCCACTTAATTTCGAGTCTTGTGCCTTGATATAGGGTTTTAATAACAATCTATGCCATAAAATATGATTAAAATACTATAATTCATCACCATTTGAATCGTCTGTGTCTCAGAAGATGACAATAGAGATATTGAAAACAGCTGAAATCATTGAATGATTACCCCCGTTTTGGCACCCAGAATGCAAAAAGAATTCAAACTAAATATGTGTTTTCAATGGAAGGGGAATAACTCTATCTTTAAAATATAGAGTTATTCCCCCTCCATTGAAAATAATACACTTAGCACAACAAAACAAGATGAAACTTAAAGCAAAAAACACCTATCTCAACAAAAACATGTTCACAGTTTATTACACCGGATCAGTTGATAATACAATGTTTTGGAGATTCCTCTTTCAAATGGTATATAATATGGCATATTAAGTGTTACTTAATGAGCAGAGCTCATGTCACGTGCTATATGCATGTTCTGCATGCTTTCTTTTCGTTCACAGTACCAATCAAAACAACTTGGTGAAAAATCAAAAGCCATTCCTCAGATGGAGATGACCTCAAGCTGGATTTGTATAATGGATAATTTTGTAGTAATTTGGATAGGGAATAAATACACTGATAATAACTATTAATATTTTAATTGTTTTACACTGATAATAACTATTAATAATTTTAATTGTTTTATTTTTAATTAAACATTTCTTTGATACAGACCTAGTTTTGAGGTAAAATGTCTGCACTGTTGATCGCAGCAACTGCCAAAACTCACCTGTGTTCATTGTACATTGCTCAGAAATCAGCCCCCTAATGACATACTCATGTATAATGCGCATTTTGAGGGGAAAGTTGGAACTTACAGACAGAAATCTACAGTAAATTAAACTGCGAGAGGCTGATTACTACTAAACATTCGCTGACAAAGCGTTACCCAGGATGGTGTAGACAACTGTGCACATGGTCTGCACTACTGATCATGTTTTATTCAGGCACAAATCTGTTAATCATCAGTGTCGGTGATCGCTCATCCTGTGTAAAAAAGGGGGCTGAGCTAGGTCTGCTATAGTAATGGAAATCTTGTATTATTTCAACTTATTACCTAAACATTTGCTAAGGGAACTACTCACTACTAATCAATTTATTAAAGAAAGGGTTAACTGTTTGATGACGGGAGCTGCTGCTTATTGTGCAGTAAATTATCTTATATATGCAAGTCTACAATAGGGAGCCTCACAGATATAAGAGAATGTACTTACCAGGATAAGGTAAATATTGTTAGGCCAATGTATTCTCTTACATGTATATATATGTGAGTTCCCTATGGGAGACTCGCATATGCCAGTACAAAAGAATGCATTGGCACATGGTTTTCGCAAAATTTCAGGAAGCTCGAGTTATGGAAGGGTTAATCAGGGCTCATGCTATGAAATAACTGTTGTAACATACATGTACATTATCTACAAACCACTGTTACCATATAAGGAAGGCTGATAAGGACAGAAAATTGTGTATAGACTTATAGAGTAATGTTCCAAGGGGAGAAACTCTACTCTATATTGTCCTATGTCAGAAGATGTGTCATTATCTGTCTGTTGTTGCCCATTGCCTAAAAATTGTAGAAAATCAAGATTATAATAATCATTCAAATCTGTTCAAATGTATACTTTTAGAGCTGAATTGGAGAAATATCTATGATAAATTAATATCCTCAGTCGGTGATGAATACTCGGGGATAGTGATAGGAATGGGGAACTGGTGTTAATATAATCATATTGGCTACCAGATAAAGCATAAAAAAAAATGACTACAATCATTGCAGTCATTTTTTTTTTATGATCTCCATCTCACACCCCGACCCCCCCCCCCCCACCAACCTAACCCCATGCCACCACCCCTTCTTGCCCATCTCTATACGAAACTACACACATTGTAAATACGCACACGCACTATATATACCCAATATACATACACATTATACTGCATCATTATACAAGCATAAGGGACCTGCCCTTTGATCTCAAGTTAATGAACTAAAAGTAAGTAAGCACCACAATATACAGTCGATACAACGACTTTTATAACAGTAGCAATTTAAGCTGACATCAAAGGAACCACAGCGGTTAGCAAAAGACACATTGTCACTCTGTGTCAAATGTACTCCAGTGGTAAACAAGTGGGACGTCATGAGCAGAGCTCATGTCACGTGCTATATGCACATTTTGCATGTTTTCTTTGTATATTGTTCACAGTACCATTGAATCAAAACAATTTGGTGTAAAATCAAAAGCTGTTCCTCAGACAGAGATGACCTGATGCTGGATTCATAATGGATAATATTTGTATTAATTGGATAGGGAAAAAATACACTGATAATAAATATTAATATTTTAATTGTTTTATTTTTAATTAAACATTTCTTTGATATAGACCTTGTTTTCAATGTTTTGATGTAAAATGTCTGCACTGTTCGATGCAGTGACTGCCAGACTTCGCCTGTCTTCATGGTTGTTGCTCAGAATTCAAACTTTTTTTTTATTAAATATTTATATTTTTCTATATTTTTAACAATACGTGTATAATACTTGATATGAGCCCATGTTATGGACTTCTTAGTCACAAGGTGGTCAACCCATGTTCGATCTGTTATCCTATGATATCTCTATCACCGCAAACAAACTCGATATGGTTTATGTTGAATGCTGACAACTCCTTAACTTTCATCTCAACATTTATGTCGAACGGCGCTGACTCAGCTGATGTATGGCACATCACAGTCCTCACTTTAACCTTACTGAAGTCAGTCTTATCCAGGTGGATTAAAAAGAAGAGTTCTTCAATTTCGGCTTCGTTGTCTATCGATCTGATATCTTTAAGTTTTTTGTAGTGATGTAACGATACGGGGGTTATCGGTAAAAGCCGATAGCCGATATTTTCAGTAGATTTATCGGCCGATCCGATACAGATACCGATAAGTCTTGTATGTGAACCAAACTCCATATCAATTTGTCTTTTAAATTACAAAATATTGTCGGCAAAGAACCGATATCGCGATAACCTGGTTGCAAAAAAGTTTAGTTTACGTTCCCCAAAAACCCTGGCAAAACGATTTAATATTTCATTGCATTCATAAGATTTCCTCAATATTTGTTTGATTCCGTTACTGTGCCTTACGGAATCAGTCCATAATCCATTTGAGTCAATGACGGCAATTTCAATTTCAATTTGCCAAACTCAATCTTTTTCAGAAGTTGAACTTGCATTTAATAACACATACAATGTCCCGCATAAATTGTTGACATTTTCTCTGCCCATGACAGCAGATACAAATCCCGCCCATAGAGCACTCTGATTGGTTCGGATGGTTCTATCAAACAAGTTAGTCACCTCCTCCATCTTCAGTCATCGTATACCAGAATGTCAATCAATTTGAATCAAAAGCACTTTCAACACACACACTTAACTGTTGTTAACACGTGATGTTTGGAGCTATTCCCATCCAAGGCACTATAGATCTCAAAATTACAACATTCTATATTAATATAGCCAAAACACACAACTCTGCAGAGCGAGATCTTGCAATAAGGCAACTTATCATGAAAAATGACAACAGCCATAGCTGGTTTATACATGTCAGAGACATACTTTCCAAATATACCCTTCCTGACCCACTACATATCATAAACACCATCCACAGTAAGGAAGATGCCAACAAATGGAAAACAATATGTAAAAAAGCTATATACCAATATTGGCATGATATTAATGACAGAGAGTTCTCCAGTAAAACAACATTAGCAATGATCAAACTGCAAAAAAAATCCAGCAGCAAATGTCATCTTGTATGGGATTCATCAAAATACTCGCCCGCTGCCACAAAAAAGGCTATTATAAAAACATGGTTGATGACAGACACTTATTTACTACAAATAAATAGAAAAAGATTCAGACAAAACCTGACCTCTGCCATATGTCCACTATGCAAACTAGCTGATGAGGACAGAATACACTTCATTTCACAATGTACGAACACTAGTAACCAACGACATCGTTACATACAAAAACTCAAATTATGTCTCTCAAAAACTACCACTGACAAATACATTATTGATCAACCAGAACTCTTAACTCAATTAACCTTAGACTGCACAAAACTAGAAACCTGGAACCTCACCGATATAGAAAAAGAACAAATTGAAAAACTGGCAAGAAATTTCTTATACTCAATCCATGTGCATAGAGTAAACACTTTGAAAACAGAAGCAGACAAGCACATATAAAATGACAAACTAGCCGAGCTGTACAGGCAAAACAACTACCTGTAAATATTCTTGTCAATACGACAATTTTAACTATACCAATCTTAAAAACAAAACAAAAATATACATGTACATATGTACATATGAAAGCTCAACTTAAAAGTTTTTAAGTGCAACTTACGCACACACAAATCTTTTAACTCACTAGTACCACAATTTTACCAACTATTTTATCATTACTGTAGTTTTACTTGGTTTTATTTGACTTATTTTTACTTCCATTATTTTATATACCCAATATAATAGGGTGCTCCTCACTTAAAGGAGGGAAATCCACAACAAGCAAGCAAGCAAGATGTTTCTATATATTGAGGAATACTCCGAATAGCGAGTCACGACTGCGGCGACTTTAATGCAAACTGGTCAAGTGTGACTCGTCTATTTATAAACACTGTGATTTTTAGTTTACTGTGTCATCTGTCAACACGTTGCTTGTTAGTGATTCCTACTCGATGACATCAAATGCATGCAAATAATCGTTTGATCTTACCGCCCGGCACCCGCCTTGCCATGGGAAGATTATATCAAAGTGACAACTTACTGTCGCACGTGGTGCAGAATTAATTCCACACCCCCATGAATACATCACTAAGGCCAAAACGAAGAATACCCGTGTTAAGGGTAACCCGCCCGCCCCTACTCAAAACCTGCCGCCAAATTCCATTTTATCGTTTTTCAAAAATTTCCTCCGACATCATTTTATTTTTTTGTAATTAGGAAATCGCGACTACGGAATTAGCTTAAACAAGTAAACCATTTCCTTGCAAATATCGTCAATTCACGAAAAACGGAAGTGCCGCCATTGTTGTTGGTAGTATATTCGTATTACCTCGTCATTGTTCGGCAAACCTCGTCGATTTCTCGAAAGCGAAAACCAGAAAACACGCGATACTTGTGCCGGAATAATATGTATTAACTAGCAAATCGAAAGTAACCGGATATTTTGCCGATTGCACATGTCGATTGAATATGGCGGAAACACTTCCGTGTGCGGATAGATCCTGAGTTTTAGCTATTAAACTTCACAAATGCGTTCATATGAATCAGAATAGAAACATCATGGCGCCTGTCAACTATAGCACAGATATGTTGTCGTGCGTGAACCGGTACCACACGGATTCTGAACTGACAGAAAAGGACATAGTAATAAAATGTCGGATTAAATATAATTCTGACACTTTTGAAATCGACCCAAAGCTCAAAATTCCATTATTATAGTTTATCCACCTCTCACCGCATCCACCCTGAAAATTATAAGCCTGACATAACATTGAGTCTGTATGTACCCATGCAGTAGGAGAGGTATGTGCCTGGTAGAACTTAATTTTTTCCTAGTAGAACTATTTCTCATTAAATATTCATTAGTTCTACAGAAAGCCGGACCCGATGAATCAACATCTTCTGTGTCGCCCTGATCCGAATGCAACAGTCATGGTAATCAATGCACATATATTGTTCTTGATGCTTACTTTGTTTTACAGGTGTTAATGCCACCACCGCTTTACATATTGATTATGTTATGTACGTCACATTGGCGTTGCCGCATGTATGTGCCATTTCCAATGAAGGAACTCTTGTTAAATTCACCTTCTGAGTTGAATATTTCACAAAATTTCTTAGTATTCGAGTCGGTGGATAAACAAAATATCATAAGTGTCTTGTGTGGGAAATTGAAAAGTAATATGTCCACTCGTAGAATTTGGCCTGTAATATCCGAGCTTCAGCGTGAACATAAACCGTTTAATTTCCAACACTAGACACTTATTCTATATATAATATCATTTAATATCACGCTGTATATGTACATGTCATTGAACTTCTGCAACACCATTAAACTTATTAAATCTACCATGACATTGATTAGTGTGACAATGACTTGCCCAAGCTATATACGAGTGACACTGGCAGACGATTAGAAGGCACGAATACTTAAATACTATTCCCCGTGAAAAATAAAATGAAAAAATAAAATAAAATGTAGTACCGCCCTCCGGCCCTGTTTTTTTCCCTCATGTTACCCTAAACTCAGGTATTCTTCCTTTTGATACCGGTATATCAGTCTGATTCACTCATAGGAAGATTCCATTCTCACGCTAATGCCAGGGGCGTCAGTTATTCTCTTTCAACATCTGCTACTCGGCACTCACAAGTAATTTTAATTGTATACAGTTTATGTTTTAACTTTAATTATTGAGCGTACCGAACTACGGTACCTTTGGAAATGTTTATTTGGGTCATGAGTGTACCAACAGTCTCATGTCGATGTTGTCATCATGATCATGGTATATCACTGTATGTGATGGAGGGCTGACCAGTGTGTATAATAGTTGCTATTTTTTCTGGAAATTCTCGTCATTTATTTAATATTAAAGTCGGAATTGGTGTAACAACGTTCACAAAGGACGCGACATGTATCGGTTGACGATATCGGTCGGGAGACTAAATTTTACCGATACCGATATCTTGCCGATACCACATATATCGGCCCGATCCGATAGCCGATACCGATAATCGGTACATCACTAGTTTTTTGCTTCCGCAGTGGACACATTTGTTCAGATAGATAGCCACAACAACATGCTAGCCTACGGAGGTAGCCATTGTTGTGGTGTTAATTCTGTTTACTTTCCAAAAGCACCATGCTTTTATCTCTGTTAAATGCGTGAAACATTCACAGATACCATTATTCGATCGCAATAAAAAGTTTAGACTCGGCGCTTTTAAACAGGGTCGGTCGAGTTAGCGGAAACAAACGTCTTATTTTTTTTAGGCCTAATGCGCATTTTGAGGAAAAACGAGGGGAATGAGGCCGCTCGACGGCTGGCCTGCTGTAGTAGAGGAAACCCTCTATAGATCTACTGTCAACTATTGAATACCAAATAAATCTTATTGAATCTTGAATCCCATTACGGTACATATACCGTAGTCCGAGAGCTGAGACACGATTTCACAAATGGAGCTAAATATTTATGTAAAAACAACACAGAAATCGCAACATTGCAACGACTTGTCAATGAAAAATCATGTTCTCGATGTGTTTTATGAAGAATTTGGTGCAGAGTGGTATCAGCATTAGATACTTCTAAACGTGCACAGATTCATCTAAAACGACGTTGATTGCATTAACCTTAGGCCTATATAATATATAAACACCGTTACCGTTGGTCATGCAATGATGCAGAAATTCCGGAATGTATTCCGTACAACGGAAACAGGAAACAAGCACCAGACACACGAACAAATAACAGACAAAGCAGTTATGTATCCCTTCGATCTGTTCATACTTCAACCTAAAAGACATGTCCATATGAACATAACGTATCAGTTTATACTATCAGTTATTGATTTACCTGTAATCATGCAAACAAAATTACTCTTTTCTTGTTTTTTCCGAACTTGCAAACGGAAAATTCAAAATTTGGAATAGAAGCTGGAACGAACCACCACGCTTTTAGATTTATTGCGCCCACTCAACAAATGGAGAAGCAATGTTTCGGCATGAGGCAAACTCAACTACAATACTTGTATTGCGAGGTTTTGTACATTCACTGATTTCAGTAATTTCTCGTCGGATAGGCCCATGATCGTATGGGCCGGGGCGGTTGAGGGGCGGGGGGGGGGGGGGGGGGGGGGGTGTTGGGCTTGCAATGGAGGGATGCAGCCTCCCAAAAACGGTTTTAAATCTGATAATAAAAATTCGGGCAAATTGGAGATATTTTCGGTCAAATTGGGCCAATTTTCGGGCAAATTAAATGGTATTTAATCGGTTAATAGTGGCATTAAATTACAATATTTTTCACAATTCTTCCCGACTAATATAGGCCTATATACGGTATATATTTAAGGTTAATTTGAATCTATTTTGTTATATTTCTGCATGTGTATATACTGTATATACAAGGTATATATTCTAAAAACTGTGTTACAACCACGAATATATCATGTGAAAAAAAATCGGGCAAAAAGTCTCACCCCACCCCTAAATATTCGGGCACCTGTAAGGCCTACAGCTATGGATAGGCCCTATCTATATTTATCATGAACAACCTCCATTTGGGGTAAGCTAAATTGTACACTGTTTATGCCTATATACAGTGCTCCGGCCGCGCTGACTCCCCCGTGCAACCTCGTGCTGCCCTTAATTATATTTATATATATAGATGCATGAGTCGTTCCTATATATAGGGCCTTTGTATGCGTGATATTAGAGCTATATAGTGCATAAAATAACTGGTATACCGTAGCAGTTTTAAATCAAATATTGTAAAATGCTTTACAATGTAATATTTGCTATTTATATATAGGACTAGAAGGTGACCCGACTTCGTCCGGATTTGACCATGAATTGACCATTTTGAAGGTCAAGGTCAGGTGGGGGTAACGATTTGACCCGTCCAAAACACTGCCCGGACAAAAGTACCCGACAAAAGTACCCGTCGAAATCCATCCGGTTTTACCCGATTTGACCTCGAATTGATCACTTTGAAGGTCAAGGTCAGGTCGGGGTCACGACTCGACCCGTCCAATACACTCAGTGGACAAAAGTAACCCTACGTATCAAATTTCGTCGAAATCCCATCAAAATTCGCGATTTGACCTTGAATTGAACCGATTCAAGGTCACGTCACACGGGCAAATGCATAGGCTTATGTGACTCCCCATACGAAAGTATCCCCACATACCAAGTTTCATCGAAATCCCGTGATATTCGGGCGTTTGACCTTGAAATGACCCGATTTCAAGGTCAAGGTCACGTCGCACGGGCAAATTAATAGGCATATGCCACTCCCCGGCCGAAGGCACCCCACATACCAAGTTTCATCGAAATCCCGTGATAATCGGGCGTTTGACCTTGAAATTACCCGATGTCAAGGTGAAGGTCACGTCGCACGGGCAAATTAATAGGCCCATGCCAGTCCCCGGCCGAAAATACCCCCACATACCAAGTTTCATCGAAATCGGCCGTTTTCGAGTTCATCGCGATCACACACACACACACACAGATCTTCCAAAATATATAATAGACTAGAAGGTGACCCGACTTCGTCCGGGCTTTGACCTTGAATTGTCCATTTTGAATGTCAAGGTCAAGTGGGGTCACGATTTGACCAGTCCAAAACACTGCCCGGACAACAGTACCCGACAAACGTGCCCGTCGAAATCCATCCAGTTTTACCTGATTTGACCTCGAATTGATCATTTTGAAGGTCGAGGTCAGGTCGGGGTCACGACTCGACCCGTCTAATACACTCAGTGGACAAAAGTAACCCCACGTATCAAATTTCGTCGAAATCCCATCAAAATTGGCGATTTGACCTTGAATTGACCCGATGTCAAGGTCACGTCGCACGGGCAAATGAAAATGCTTATGAGACTCCCCATACGAAAGTACCCCCACATACCAAGTTTCATCAAAATCCCGTGATATTCGGGCGTTTGACCTTGAAATGACCCGATTTCAAGGTCAATGTCACGTCGCACGGGCAAATTAATAGGCCTACGGCACTGCCCGGCCGAAAATACCCCCACATACCAAGTTTCATCGAAATCCCGTGATATTCGTGCGTTTGACCTTGAAATGACCCGATTTCAAGGTCAAGGTCACGTCGCAAGGACAAATTAATAGACCTATGTCACTCCCCGGCCGAAAATACCCCACATACCAAGTTTCATCGAAATAGACTCGGCCGTTTTCGAGTCCATTGGAAACAGACAGACACACACACAGACACACAGATCTTCCAAAATATATAATAGATGTTGTTATATCCACTGCATGCATGTAAATAAACTGTTAATGAACTGGATCAAGTTGCCATATAATCCAAACCATAGTAAATATATATGCCCTATAATATAGTCCTGGTCGATATTTCTCCCAACACATGAGAAGTTGGCATATTCCATATTGGGATTTTTCCCAGTTGACGCATGCATGAGGAGTATAATAGACCAATAGGCCCGTTTAGTCCTGATCTGGATTTCCCCCAACACATGAGATTTCCCGGTCGGATGTCACCAAACTGCGGAAAGTAAATTGTGAACAATGACTATTACATTTATATTTTATATTGGCTTTTTTAGTATACGATACTATACATATTAACCTGGTTGGGGGATCTTATTAACCTGACCGGGTGACCTTATTAATATGACAGTGTGACCTTATTAATATGGCAGGGTGACCTCATTAACCTGGCCGGGTGACCTCATTAACCTGGCCGGATGAACTTATTAACCTGGTCGGATGACCTCATTAACCTGGCCGGGTGACCTTATTAACCTGACAGGGTGACCTTATTAACCTGACCGCGGGTGACCTCATTAACCTGGCCGGGTGTCGGGTGACCTTATTAACCTGGCAGGGTGACCTTATTAACCTGGCCGGGTGACCATATTAACCTTGGCCGGATGAACTTATTAACCTGACCGCGGGTGACCTCACAATAGGCTCCAACCTAAGATATACAAGAAGACCATAGTCAGAAATGGTAACGCCCTCAAGACAATATTAGCCATATATATACAACTAGCAGGTGGACCCGACTTCGTCCGGGCTGTTTCCCTGGTGCTTTTCGGCGAATTGCGCGATTTGACCTTGAATTGTCCATTTTGAAGGTCAAGATCAGGTGGGGTCACGATTTGACCCGTCCAAAACACTGCCCGGACAAAAGTACCGGACAAAAGTACCCATCGAAATCCATCCGGTTTTACCCGATTTGACCTTGAATTGATCATTTTGAAGGTCAATGTCTGGTCGGGGTCACGATTTGACCCGTCGAAAACACTCAGTGGACAAAAGTAACCCTACGTATCAAATTTCGTCGAAATCCCATCAAAATTCTCGATTTGACTATGAATTGACCCGATTTCAAGGTCACGTCGCACACGAATAGGCTTACGACACTCCCCATACGAAAATATCCCTAGATACTAATTTTCATCGAAATCCCGTGATATTCGGGCGTTTGACCCTTAAATGACTCGATTTCAAGGTCAAGGTCACGTCGCACGGCAAATTAATAGGCCTATGCCACACTAGCCGATGAGCCCGTCAGGGCTATTCAAAAACCAAATTTCAAGTCGATAGCTCCACCCGTTTCAGAGATCTGGTCTGAGCATGCGCGAATCTGGCGTCGCACGGGCTCGGCGACCCGATAAAATTCGTATCCGGGGCAAGATACATTCACATACCAAATTTCAAGTCGATAGCTCCACCCGTTTCCGAGATCTCGTCTGCGCATGCGCTGCACGGGCGTCGCACGGGCTCGCCAATACGACAACGACGACCGCCTGGTCAAACTACACACACGTACCAAGTTTCGTCCCGATCGGTCGAGAATCGTAGATTTGTATTAATGACAGACAGACAGACAGACAGACAAACAAACAGACAGACAGACAGACAGAGGTCTTCAAAATATATATGAGATATAACAACTTTAATGCGGTGATTGTGAAAAATCTGTATATATAGGTAACGCCTATTATATGTGATATTTTGTTCTAATTTCATTTGAAATATAGTGGTCTGAGTAGCGCATGAAATAGCACGCAGAATAATAATCTTTTCGTAACATGATTCAAGTACGAGCACGTTTCTAATCACATTTAGTATCCAATTACGCAAATACCGAGTAAGTTTTAATCACATTTAGTCCACCACCTCCTGCGACAGGGTACGACATACTTGCCAATATACACCCTAGGAGGCATAATGCTGATCTAAGAATGGCCTGACGTAATGCACTCCTGATATGACCTCTCATAAGTATTAATTAAAATACATGTATGGTTCCATTAGGGTAAATTAAAATATGGCCACACACAGAGAGGGTTAGTTGAAATATGGTCCGATGAGGGTAAATTAAAATATGGTCACATCACGGTTAAATAAAATATGGTCCCATGAGGGTTCATTAATATATCGTCCAATGAAGGTTAATAAAAAATATGGTCCCATGATGGTTAATTAAAATTGTACCTTGATTGTTAATTAAAATATCGTCTCATGAGGGTTAATACAAATATGGACACATGGGAGGGGGTAATTGAAATATGGTCCCATGAAGGTCAATTAAAATATGGTAACGTGACTTAATTAAAGAATAAATATATGGTCCCATTATGAGGGTTAATTAAGATTAAAATATGGTGTCATCAATGTTGATTAAACTACGGTCCCACTGGGGTGAAATACAATATAGTCCCTTGAGGGTCAATTAAAATATGGTCCAATGAGGACTAATTATAATATGCCCCCTCCCCCATGAGGATAATTTAAACCATGGTCACAGGAAGGGGTTGGGGTAATTTCTGAACATTCTTCTATCCTCGGTACACATAAATCAAAATGATGTTTAGAATTTGGCCACATTGTATGTTAAACAGCCAAAGTGAAGGGTTATTGATGGAACTTTCTTAGTAACATCTCTATTCATAGCTCCGATATATTCCGCATACAAAGAAATGAAAAGTCAATATTTACAAACAGTACGAAGGAGTAACGTGGGAATTGGTTAATAATTACCATCCCAATTCATTTAGAATATTACATGCCGATATTTGTCGCGTATAACTAAATGAAAAAGTTCACTAAACGATATTAAATAACATGTTAAACACCGATATAAACAAACACCTCGTAGGATTCATGTTCGAATTAAATTTCTTATACAATCGTCAAATCCCCGTGCAGTATACTAGCCGATAGCATTCCGATTTATGTCACGTGAAAATAAACAAATTCCCGTTAGAATTATAATCGCCTTGCACTTCTTGGCATCCGAATAACAAACCATGGGTCAATCAAGCATGATTGTCTCAAGAGACGCCCACTGCACGAAATAATAATGTAAATGGCAATAAACGATATTGAAATTCTCAACTACACCTTTTACCGGACTCGGCCTCGGGGTCGCACTACAACTTTTAATGCTTCCCAAACATCCCAATTTCTATAAATACCCCCATGCGCCCATAGATTACCAAGAGACAGCAGCGTAATTATAATACACCCGGAGAGCGAAATAACTGTATCACAAAATGAGAAGTCGATCACGATCGCCGGATGTTCAACCCATATATTCAACCATATATACAGATTATATATATATATATATATATATATATATATATATATATATATTATATATATATATATATATATATACATACAGGCTGCCAGCAGTCAAAATCATCAATCATAATTATATACAAGAAAATCGTAGTCATAAATTGTAACGCACCGAGATCATATTATTAGGCATATATAGAATGTATTAATATGTCATTTTGTTTGTGTGTATGGTATACTTGTGTGCTTGGTGATGAAGTATGTGAGAACATTTTTTAAATCGGACGTGCCAAACTAAAGTTATGAGGGTCCGTGAAGTTAGCACAACATTCAACATACGTTCCCTGTTTTCGATACCTATTGTGAATACTGTTTACCCGTGAGCACAAGAGGCAATCAAGCGAATAGCACACCCGGCTGGTTCGATAACAATTTATAACGGTATATTCTGACCGTCGACTTCGCCAATCATTGCTAATCCCGTCGGACTCGTGGTGACACATACAATACATAAACAATGGCTGACCCGAATACAACAGGGGCGCTTCCTAAAAAGTCGGACAAGAAGGGAGAAAAGAAATCAGAATCGAATAAACCAGATGCAAAGAGAGCACGGCCAGAATCCGATACAGCGGAGCCATCCGAATCAGTACTGACCGAGATAATGAAGCGTCTGTCGGAAATGCCAACCAAAGAAGATATGAAATCCCTAGTCGAGAAAGACATAAAGGCCCACATGGAAATTTTCAAAAAAGAGATTATGAAAGATGTAAACGAGACGCTGGAATTTCATAAAGCAAGCATGGACAGCAAGTTTGAAAAGTGGGAGCATGAAAACAGCTTACTGAATGAAGAGGTTGAACACTACCGCAGTGAGAACATGGTCATGAAGGATGAGATACAAGTATTGATTTCGAAAGTAAACAGAGGCGAGCAGTACCCCAGAAAGACCAACATACGTATTTTGGATTTAGAGGAGACTGATAACGAAAACTTGAAAAAAAAAATATGTGATTCAGTAAATGGTAGTCAATCCAATGTCCGTATTTCTGAATTAGATATTCTTGCTGCTCACAGGCTACCTGCCAGGGGTTCACCAAAAACCATGTATCGTAAAGTTCGCTAGACCCGACACAAGGAACATGGTATTTGAGCAGAGAAAGAACTTATCATACTTGGCACAAGCCAACTCAAAGAAACCATTGAAGGTCAGAGACGATGTTACTAAAGATAACATCCAACTTATGAACAGGCTTTTTAATCATGAGAAAATACAGCTTGCATACCACAGGAATGGATTCATTTGGGGGAAACTGAAGACTGGTGAACGTGTCAAGTTTGACATCACAGAGAGCATAGGCACCACTATCAGAAACTACTTCGTCAAGAAATGACTTTTCTAAACGTGAAAACAATCCAAACATTGATTTATATACATATCTCCTATATATTTTGAAGACCTCTGTCTGTATGTTTGTATGTTTGTCTGTATGTTTGTCTGTATGTTTGTCATTTATACAAATCTACGATTCTCGACCGATCGGGACCAAACTTGGTACGTGTGTGTAGTTTGACCAGGCGGTGGACGTTGTCGTATTGGCGAGCCCGTGCGGCGCCCGCTTCGCGTATGCGCAGACGATATATCGCAAACGGGTGGAGCTATCGACTTGAAATTTGCTATGTGAATGTATCTTGCCCCGGATATGAAATTTATCGGACCGCCGAGCCCGTGCGACGCCAGCTTCGCGCATGCGCAGACGAGATATCGGAAACGGGTGGAGCTATCGACTTGAAATTTGGTATGTGAATGTATCTTGCCCCGGATACGAATTTTATCGGGTCGCCGAGCCCGTGCGACGCCAGCTTCGCGCATGCGCAGACGAGATCCCGGAAACGGGTGGAGCTATCGACTTGAAATGCATGCGAAGACCAGATCTCGGAAACGGGTGGAGCTATCGACTTGAAATTTGGTTTTTGGATAGCCCGGACAACGTCGGGCTCATCGGCTAGTCTATTATATATTTTGGAAGATCTGTGTGTCTGTGTGTCTGTCTGTTTCCAATGGACTCGAAAACGGCCGAGCCGATTTCGATGAAACTTGCTATGTGGGGGTATTTTCGGCCGGGGAGTGACATAGGCCTATTAATTTGCCCGTGCGACGTGACCTTGACCTTGAAATCGGGTCATTTCAAGGTCAAACGCCCGAATATCACGGGATTTTTATGAAACTTGGTATGTGGGGGTACTTTCGTATGGGGAGTCTCATAAGCCTATTCATTTGCCTGTGCGACGTGACCTTGACCTTGGAAACGGGTCAATTCAAGGTCAAATCGCGAATTTTGATGGGATTTTGACGAAATTTGATACGTGGGGTTACTTTTGCAAGGTCAAATCGGGTAAAACCGGATGGATTTCGACGGGCACGTTTGTCGGGTACTTTTGTCCGGGCAGTGTTTTGGACTGGTCAAATCGTGACCCCAATTGACCTTGACCTTCAAAATGGACAATTCAAGGTCAAAGCCCGGACGAAGTCGGGTCACCTTCTAGTATATATATATATATAGTGAGAAATTGACTTAGGTTCATACAAATAGTGAGATTTCAAAACGAAATGTATTTTTCCTTTATATTTTTGATGATGCAAGTTATAAAGTACACCTGACGCAACATAGTCTATTATGTGTTCCTTATACCAATATGAATATATTAGTATATGCTAAACAACGAACACCAGGCTAACCCAATAGGTTTATTATCCAGCACTTAGAACACGGTACAAATATATACATAATATTTAATTAATTAGTCCACTGTAGTTGCTGGCTTTAAATGTATTTTTACTAAAATTACTCAGGTAAATGTGTTATGTAAAGCAATATACATTATACATTTGTTTTTAGTTACTTGTTCCTTAAAAAATTACATGATAAAATATACAAAATTGACTATGTTGCTTTAAGTCCGCTTCTGATTTTTTTCAACATATTCAGACTACCTGACGTTATATTTCCATTATATGCTTTTAAAGAAATGTACCTAGGTAAGGTTTGGATACAATCATATGTACACACGACTAAGTGGGTCGGGACTATGGTATCACGAGTGTGCCCGCAATGTTGACTGCAACAAATTTTGTTCGGATAAATACAGCTCTGATCATAATCCAAGCGGTATAACTCTACACTGATTGTAACATTTCAAAGCATGTGACTACTGCGAGACAAACACGCCTGATCGTGTTCCATGCGGGATAACTCTTTGCTAATATCTTAATATATAATTGTGGGATGGGACAGCCTGCATGGACCCACAAAATTCTTGTGTACATGTGAAGTATTTTAATATGCATACATTATGGATTTTTATTTTCAAGTTGATAATACCTTTTTTGGGCGATGGTTGAAAACTGCATTTACCATGCCCATCATGATTATGATTGGAAGGTCAATTATATTTAATGTCCACTCCCCAACCCTCCCCCTTCAATGCACGACTGATTTTTTATTTAAATTGATGGAAATTACTGATCGCTGTATATGTATATGCTGTATATTTGGATTCATATTAGTATATTCATTAATATTCGCATATGGTTAGTATTATGTCGATGAACTGTAGAGGCCTCGGTGACCCAAAGAAACGCAGAGATGTTTTTAACTATATA
This sequence comes from Siphonodentalium dalli, assembly GCA_032622095.1. NCBI lineage: Eukaryota > Metazoa > Mollusca > Scaphopoda > Gadilida > Siphonodentaliidae > Siphonodentalium > Siphonodentalium dalli. The sequence continues at coordinate 271,597,403 of CP136064.1, read as the reverse complement.
AGAGAGAAAAAATATGGGATATATTGTTTACAAGATGTCCATTTTACAACAACAAATGAGCAAAGAATTAGGACAGAATGGGGATATGAGGTCGCCTTTAGTTCACATACAGGCTCGTCGAGAGGAGTTACAATTCTAATAAACAATAACTTTAGTTTCAAACTGTTAGATACGAAAACTGACCAGGAAGGTAACCTCCTTATAATTCGTGCAGAAGTTGAAAACCAATTAATGACGCTAGTTAATATTTATGGTCCAAATACTGATGATCCTTCCTTTTATAAATCAATTAGAGAAAGTCTTGAGCAAATAACAGATGGCACCATAGTCATATGTGGGGATTTTAATTTAGTCCTGGACCCAGACCTCGACCTTTTAAATTATAAAGCTATAAATAATCCTAATGCACGTGATGAAGTACTTTACATGATAAATAAGCTAGATTTAGTCGATATTTGGAGATACAATAACCCAAAGTAACGCAGATACACATGGCGTCGGACCAACCCATCCAAACACGCACATTTGGACTTTTTCCTAATCTCTCGAGACCTGATACCAACAGTAGAAAACTGCGATACACACCCTGGATATAAAACAGATCACTCTGCGATATCGTTACAATTGAAATTTAATAATTTTGAAAAGGGTAGGGGCTTCTGGAAATTTAATAACTCATTACTAAAAAACAAAGATTATATAGAACTATAAAGGATACCATAAATAGAGTTGTTAAACAATACTTGAAAAGTGGATGGACGGGTAATGGTAATTTAAATATGAATAATGCTGAAAATTTTACATTGATGACCAATTATTTTTCGAAACTCTCTTGATGGAAATAAGGGGCGCTTCCATACCATTTTGCTCTCATTTATCTAAACTAAGAAAATGTAAAGAGACTAAATTAATTGAACAAATAACAAATCTAGAGAATATTACAACGGAAAAAGAAAGTCTAGAAATGGAGAAGCTTAAACGTGAATTAGAAGCATAACGAGAAGAAAAACTAAATGGAATATTTGTTAGATCACGTGCTAGATGGATTGGTGACGGGGAGAAGCCAAGTAAATATTTCTTAAATTTAGAAAAAACGAAATTTTACGTCTAAAACCATCCAAAAATTACAGGCAGATAACGGAGACATGATATATGAACAACATGAAATCCTTCAAGAGACAAACCATTTCTATAAACGTCTTTATAAAAACCAAGATGCAGAAACACATTCCTTAAACATTGATAACTTAATAACTAACGTTTGTGATATAAATGACAAAGTTGAAATAAATAAATTAACGCTAGAGACTGGTCGATGTTTGGAAGGAGAAATTAGTTACAGCGAAGCGCTAAATTACTTGAAAAAAATGAAAAATAATAAATGCCCTGGAAACGATGGATATTCTGTAGAGTTTTTAAAATTCTTCTGGCGAGATTTTGGAACCTACCTGGTCAGATCACTTAACTACGGCATGAAAGTTGGAAAACTATCTGTTACACAGAGGCAGGGAATAGTAACCGTCCTCCCCAAAGACAACAAACCACGACAATTTCTTAAAAACTGGAGACCAATATCCTTATTAAATGTGACATATAAAATTCTTACAGGAGTCCTATCTGAAAGATTAAAACAAGTGTTACCATTTCTAATACATTCAGATCAAACCAGATTTATATCTGGACGGTATATTGGGGAGAATATTCGACTAGTGATGGACATGATGCTACATACAAAGCAAAATAAAATACCGGGACTCTTGCTATTGATAGATTTTGAAAAAGCATTTGATTCGATATCCTGGAAATTTATATACAGTGTACTAAAATACTTTAATTATAGTTACAGGATTATCATATGTTTAACTAATATACTGTTCATTTCATTCCAGATAACTGTGGTCATTGTTTGAGACTGATATTCATGATCTAGCAACAATACAGTTTAATGAACAAATAGACATCGTTCTTATTTATGATCACAGAATCGTTTCTACAACTCCGATAAAACCGACTCGCCAACAACTACGCTACCATGCCTGCAGTACAGTGTCCAATCGCCGGCTGCGCATACGTAACAGAGGACCTTGATGCTGTAATAGTAGCTGCTCTAATCACAGCCCACAGTACAACGCATGTGCCAGTACCCACTGCCATCGCTAAAGTGGAGAAAGTAAAAAGGCCTACAATATCTGCAGCAGGTACCAGCGAAGAATGGACATACTTCACGGCACGCTGGACAGAATATGTCGAAGCCACCAAAATTACCGGTCAGGACAAAGTTGTGCAGTTGTTAGAATGTTGCGACGACCCACTCAGAAAGGACCTAACAAGATCAGCTGGCGGCAGCCTGACAAATAAAACTGAAAATGAAGTCCTCGCCGCCACCAAAAGACTAGCTGTCCGAGAAGAAAACACCATGGTTGCTCGTGTGACGCTGCATAACATGCGACAAGACCGAGACGAAGCAATTCGTAGTTTCGGTGCACGACTTCGCGGATAAGCCAGTGTGTGCAAATTCCTAATGGACTGCCCAGGATGTGCACATGAAGTCAACTACACGGAAGAAATACTCCGTGATGTTCTTTCGCGTGGACTCGCTGACCCGGAGATCCAACTCGACCTTCTCGGTGACAAAAACCAAGATATGACTCTGGAGGAGGTCTTTCAGTTTGTTGAAGCCAAAGAAGCAGGTAAACGCTCAGCTTCTCGCCTCCTGGATTCCCATGCAGTGGAAGCCGCTCGTAGCTCGTAGAAACACAACAAACAGTCTGACATGAAGGACAAAAGTGACCCATGTTCATACTGTGGAAAACGAGGACACGGCAAAAACTCTCCGGCCCGCGTTCGTAAATCACAGTGTGCCGCATATGGTCATCAATGTCAACTCTGCAATCGGGATCACCACATGGAATGTGTCTGCCGCAGCAGAGACAAGCCGAAAGTGCAAAAACCCGCTGCTTCCAGCATGGTTGAATGTGATGGTGCAGTCTTCGATACGTTATGTTCCGCGAGTAATTCTCAGGATCGGGATCACCAGCTGGACCAGCCGAAAGTGCAAAAACCCGCTGCTTCTAGCAAGGTTGAATGCGATGGTGCAGTGTTCAATACGTCATGTTCCGCGAGTGATTCTCAGGACAGAAAAAACGACAAGACCATCGCCATTGAACATCACGTTTACGACACACTTTCGGACGCTTGGTTCAGGAAAAGGTCGAAGCCTCAGACATTCGTTGAACTCAAAGCAAAAGTCCTACCATCAGACTACGTGGCACTTGGATTCACAACTACCTTCCGACCCAAGACAGCTCTTTTGTCGGCAATGGCAGACACAGGATGCCAGAGTTGCCTAGCTGGCATTAGAGTCATTCATCGCCTTGGGCTGCGACAATCCGACCTAATTCCTGTCACTATGAAGATGCACGCAGCCAACAGTAAAGGTATCAGGATCATCGGCGCCACCGTACTTCGACTGTCGGGTGTTAATGGACAAGGACAATCTGTCGAAACTAGACAAATGACTTATGTGACGGAGTCTTCTGACAAACTATTTCTCAGCAGGGAGGCATGCATCGACCTTGGTATCATTTCTACCACCTTTCCCATGGTAGGCGAAACACATAACCTGTCAACTACTGCCAACGCCGTGAATAATCATGCAAATGGGTACACCGACGTTATGAACATGAACGGGACATCAGCGTCATGTGACTGCCCACGACGTCAGCTACCACCACCGCCACCAACAAAACTCCCGTTTCCTGCAACTGAAGAAAACAGGCAGAAGTTGCACAACTACCTCCTGAATCACTACAAATCTAGCACGTTCAACAACTGTGAACACCAGCCTCTGCCTCGGATGGATGGACCACCTATGCGGTTAATGGTCAACTCGAATGCAACACCGGTTGCTTACCACACGCCTATTCCTGTCCCACTTCACTGGCGAGATCAAGTCAAATCAGGACTTGACCAGGATGTAAGGCTAGGAGTACTGGAACCAGTCCATGTGGGCGAACCGGTCACATGGTGCCACAGAATGGTCATTTGCGCTAAGAAGAATGGGATGCCACGCCGCACTGTGGACTTTCAACCACTTAATGCCCATGCTACACGAGAAACGCACCATACACCATCACCATTCCACCAAGCGAGATCGATCCCACGTGGTAAAAAGAAGACAGTATTCGACGCCTGGAACGGATACCACAGTATTCCAATCCATGAATCAGACCGTCACCTGACTACTTTCATTACACCATGGGGAAGATACCGCTACAAGACTGCACCTCAAGGCTATATCGCTTCCGGTGACGGCTACACCAGACGTTATGATGAGATAGTGTCAGACTTTCCAAACAAAACAAAGTGCATCGACGATGTGTTGCTCTGGTCTGATTCAATCGAAGAGAGCTTCTTCCAAGCAGCAGAATGGCTTGACATGTGTGGTAGACACGGCATCATCCTAAATCGTGAAAAATTTGAGTTTGGGCGAGATGTTGTGGAATTTGCAGGCTTTGAGATAACATCTGACAATGTTCGACCCTCCATGAAGTATCTGCGTTCGATCCTGGACTTCCCGGCACCCAAAAACATCACAGACATCCGCTCGTGGTTCGGCCTAGTCAACCAGGTATCATATGCATTCAGCATGACTCAGAAGATGTTACCATTCCGTCAATTTCTGAAACCAGGAACACCATTCAGATGGTACGAAGACATCGACAACTTATTCGAGGAATCGAAAACGATGATCGTCCGCGAAATAGAACATGGTGTCAAGATCTTCGACAAGAACAGACCAACATGCCTGGCTACAGATTGGTCGAAGGATGGCATTGGCTTCTGGATGCTTCAGAAGCACCGTAATTGTCCGAACTCAGAGCCCTTTTGCTGCCCTACTGGGTGGAAAATCACGCTTATCGGCAGTCGGTTCACACACGCAGCTGAATCAAGATACGCACCAGTCGAGGGTGAAGCCCTAGCAGTCGTCGATGCACTCGACAAAGCCAGATACTTCGTACTAGGGTGCAAGGATCTTATCGTTGCGGTGGACCACAAACCCCTGCTTAAAATATTCGGTGATCGATCCTTAGAAGACATCTCCAACACACGGCTTCGAAACCTAAAAGAGAAGACTCTCCGATATCGATTTCGAATGGTTCACATTCAAGGAATTAAACACCATGCCGCTGATGCATTGTCTCGACATCCCACTGGCGACCCCACTAAATTGCGACTGCCAGATGACACTGACGACACCGATGCAGTTAATGTTGTGCTGCCTTCATCTTTCCTCGCTGGAATCCGCTCGCCAACCAGAAATGTCAACAACCTAGAGGAATGTATCGTGTCAGCCGCTGTGTCAGATATTGACTCGCTTGCGATCAAATCGGTGACTTGGGACAGGATACGTACCGCGACAGCCAGTGACAACGAAATGCACAAACTGATTGGACTGATCGAAGCTGGCATCCCAGACTCTAGGCCTGAATTTCCTGCTCCATTGCGTGATTACTTCCAGTTTCGTGAAGACCTCTACACTGTTGATGGGGTACTACTCTACAAGGATCGTGTAATTATACCACCGTCCCTTAGACAGGAAGTTCTAGCTGCACTGCATGCCGCACACCAAGGGGTAACGTCAATGACTTCTAGAGCTGAATCTTCAGTATTCTGGCCAGGTATCACTCCAGCAATATCAGCTGTCAGAGCCACATGTAATCACTGCAATCGAATGAGCCCATCACAACCAATGGTACCACCAACACCGCTGACATCACCAGACTACCCATTTCAATGTGTCTGCGCAGATTTCTTCCACTACAAGGGGAGTAATTATCTGGTTGTGGTCGATCGATATTCCAACTGGCCAATTGTGGAAATGTCGACTTCTGGTGCATCTGGTCTCATTACTTGTTTGCGGCGCGTATTCGTAACTTTCGGAATTCCAGATGAATTGTCATCCGATGGCGGACCAGAGTTCACTTCAGCAACAACAAGGCAGTTCATGAAAGACTGGGGCGTACACCATAGGCTCTCCTCTGTCGCGTATCCGCACAGCAATTGTCGCGCATAAGTAGGAGTAAAAACCATGAAACGCTTAATTACTGACAATACTACCGTAAATGGTGACCTCACGACCGACTCATTCCAACGCGCCATGCTCCAATACAGGAACACTCCCGACAGAGACACGAAATGTCTCCAGCAATGTGTGTGTTTGGTCGCCCAATACGTGATTTCATTCCAATTCCACCTGGACGATACCGCCCACATGACACCTGGCGTGAAACTTTGTACAACCGCGAAGAAGCGCTACGAAATCGGCACATGAGAGACGGAGAACGCCTATCCGAGCATACTAAACGACTCCTGCCACTTGTAGTAGGCGATTTTGTTCGAATTCAGAACCAAGTTGGGACACATCCGCTGAAATGGGACAAAACGGGCATCATCATAGAGGTTCGTCAGTTCGACCAATACGTTGTTAAGGTTGATGGTTCGGGAAGAGTGACATTACGCAATAGGAAATTCCTTCGGAAATACACTCCAGTGCTAATACCTCCACCCAGACGAGCGATTGAACATGATTTGGTATTACGTCAACGAGTCGCGCACCCAGCTCCAGCAACACGCTCATTAACAACCTCATCACGAAGTCCGGACTATCCGGACAATGAACTCACCGGTCCTTCAGAAGATCATCCTCTGCCACCTTCCGATTCCGTTAGCCTGCCAAATTCGACAACGACGCCTCCGACTGGACCTACAAGTGCCGAAACACCGATGCATTCCACCACTCCAAGTCGACCGGAACATAACAGGCGACCTCCGACTGGACCTACAAGCGCCGGGACACCGATGCCTTCCACTCCTCCCAGTCGACCACAACGTAACCGACGACCTCCGGAGTGGACAAAGGACTATGACATGAGTCCCTGAACATTCCGTGTGTGCGGACACTAAACGTTCACATATATGGACCACAATTCACTTTTCGTTTGAGATGGATACAGACTAAACCAGTCTTTGTTAATTTATCTTTAATTTAAATTCTCCTGTGCCAAAGACTCAAGGGGAGATACAGGATTATCATATGTTTAACTAATATACTGTTCATTTCATTCCAGATAACTGTGGTCATTGTTTGAGACTGATATTCATGATCTAGCAACAATACAGTTTAATGAACAAATAGACATCGTTCTTATTTAATAGTCAACCATTTATCGATTATATAAAGACTTTATATTGTGATACTTCATCATGTATAAATTTAAATGGGCAAATATCAGACTTTTTCAACTTAGAGAGAGGATGTAGACAAGGCGATCCAATATCCCCATATATTTTTTTATTATGTGCAGAAATTCTTGGTATTATGGTACGATTCTCAAATAACATAAATGGTATCAATGTTGGTAATAAGAATATAAGAATGTCGCAATATGCCGATGATACATCTGTTTTCCTCGATGGGTCACCAGAGTCTCTAGAAGCAGCTATGAAAGTACTTGATAACTATAAATATGTATCGGGTCTAAAAATTAACTATGACAAAACACACGCAGTGTGGATTGGTACAAAGGCAGACAGCACGGAACAGATATGTGACCGATGGAAATTAAACTGGAATCCAGAAACCTTTAAAATACTTGGTATAGAATTTCATCATGACACTAAACGTATGATTGACATAAATTTTACAAACGGGCTTATGCAATTAAAGAACATACTAGCAATGTGGAGTAAACGTAACCTAACTGTTCTCGGTAAAATAACTGTTGTCAAATCGCTAGCTATTTCAAAATTAGTACTTGCACTACCGAATCCCACAGATGAATATATACAAAATTTAAATAAACTGCTCTTTGGTTTCATTTGGAACCAAGGTCCAGATAGAATAAGTAGAAAACTGCTCACTCAGAACTATGCTTCTGGTGGGTGTAAAATGATTGATATTAAGACTTTCATAAATTCTATGAAGATATCATGGGTTAAGCGAGCTATCACACAACGGGCTTCCTGGGTTACAGTTTTCGAACACTCTTGTAGTATATTTTGTAATAGTTGGTATCTAATGTCATCTACAATTTAAAAAAACCAATCTAAAACACTTGATAACAATTTCTGGAAAGATGTAGTAAATGCCTGGATTCTGTACTGTGACAAACTAGCACCGGTGAGTCAATGTGATCTCCTCACTACACCTTTAGTAGGATTCGAGGATACGGTAAAACTGGTGAAGCCACGATTGAAACTGTTCATGACTGATAAGCTTATATACATATTCGATTTTCAAGACAATTTATGAAAGTACCTGTCACATGAAGAATTTAACGCTCTACACAAAACAAACATCGACTTTCTAACTTTTAACGGAATTGTAAAATCAATCAAGAAAAGAGATAATTTTTTAAGTAAAAGCGACAGGGTTTTGCGCCCTCATATACCATTTCAATTAATAAATTTACTTGCTCCGAACAGTGCTAAATCCACGTATAAAACAATGTTACCAATTGAATCACCCCATAAACAAATAAGTAAATGGGAACGAAAGTTGAACCGAACATATAATGTCGAGTTCTGGACTGAAGTATATAGATGCCCATTTATTTACGTCACCGATACCAAACTTAAGTGGTTCCAATACCGAATAAATACACATATCATCGGTACAAAACAACTTTTGAAAAAAATGAAAATATCTGACGACGACTCATGTACCTTCTGTAAATCTAATACTGAATCGATCATTCACATTTTCTGGGAATGTCCAAACATACAATATTTTTGGAATACGGTCGAAAATTGGGTATTTCATAATACGAGTACTAGATAACAACTCACACGTGAAACTGCAATATTTAGCAGCCGCCCTGGAAAATATACCAGTCCTTGGATAATATTCCTTCTTATCTTTGTTAGATATCACATTTATAGATCAAAGATGAATAACTCTATACCAAACCTCACCGGACTTAAAAAAGAACTTAGTTTATATTTCCAATCTGAGCGTGTTTTTTATTATAATAAAGGTCAATACACTAAATTTAAACAAAGATGGTCTTATCTAGAAGAACTATTTTAATATAATGTGTGACTACACATGCCAACCCTACAACCTGCGTAACGCACCAACACCCCCTGACATTGGTTTTTCGGCAAGCAATCAAATATATATGCTGCTGGTGTAACATAATTAATATTAGAGATCCAATTTTCTGATTCCAAATAACAGCAATATGCAATACAAACTTGAACAATAATTTATAGTATACATCGTTATATATAGAATAGTGAATAAAACATTGGTCGGTTTCTTTTGCCCCCCCCCCCCCTTCCCCACCCCGGGTCCAAAATTATGGGGGGAAAATGACAAGTTAAATTATATTACACAATACAATATTCCTGAATTTCTATTGATACAAATATATCATGTGTAATGTCAACGTTATGTTTTGTAAGACTATATATTTTGTCGCAATAAAAATATATAAAAAAAAAAAACATTCAACATTCGTTCAACATTCGTGTGAAGTTGCCACAACATTCAACATTCGTTCAACATTCAATTTTTCTTGTACATAAGTTTTTTTTAACGTGAACGGAATAAGTGTCAGCACATTCAACATTCGTCCAACATTCGTGTGAAGTTAGCACAACATTCATCATTCAACATTCCGGCGTTCAACATTCAATTTTTCTTGTATATCATTTACGTTATTGGATAATTGGGTCGATTATATATAGCGCCCTGTCAAAAGCAGAGTATTTGATACTCATGTTTGAGGATTTTTAATTCGGGTAATACCCATGATTGGATCGGACCCACATCTGCAGGGATGTGTACACTCCCAGATGGTACTTTAATTCACAATTCCTCTCTCTCCCCCCCTCTCTCTCTCTCATGCTAGGCGTGGGCCTTATGGAGAATTAAAGTACCGTCAGGGTAAACATCCCTGCAAATGTGGGCCCGATCCGATAATGCGTATATGATGTGCCCTCTTTCTCTCTCTCTACCGGAATGAAAAATTCTCAAAAATGATTATCGAAATATCGAATATATACGACATACATAATATTCACGTTAAAAATAACTTATATATGTACAAGAAAAATTGAATGTTGAACGAATGTTGAGTGTTGTGCCAACTTCACACGAATGTTGAACGAATGTTGAATGTGCTCTCTGTTCAACATTCGCCAGCGAAAACCACACATGCTAGGTGTGGCCCTATGGAAAATTAAAGTACCACCAGGGTACAATCCCTGTATATCTGAGCCCGATCCGATCATGCGTATATGATGTGCCCCTCTCTCTCGATCTACCGGAATTAAAATTCCTCAAAAATGAGCATCGAAGTATCAAATACTCCACTTTTGATAGGGGTGCTATATATGCGACCCGCATACGTTCCAGTTAGTTGAACGGTTCATCGGTAAATATGCAATGGCCATGGCATTGGTACACAAATAACCACACACGATCTTCGTTACATTTTTGAAATACGCAAATTGTTATGCTTGCAGATATACACCTTAAGAGGGCGTAGTAACAGATATACACCTTAAGAGGGCGTAGTAACAGATATACACCTTAAGAGGGCGTAGTAACAGATATACACCTTAAGAGGGCGTAGTAACAGATATACACCTTAAGAGGGCGTAGTAACAGATATACACCTTAAGAGGGCGTAGTAACAGATATACACCTTAAGAGGGCGTAGTAACAGATATACACCTTAAGAGGGCGTAGTAACAGATATACACCTTAAGAGGGCGTAGTAACAGATATACACCTTAAGAGGGCGTAGTAACAGATATACACCTTAAGAGGGCGTAGTAACAGATATACACCTTAAGAGGGCGTAGTAACAGATATACACCTTAAGAGGGCGTAGTAACAGATATACACCTTAAGAGGGCGTAGTAACAGATATACACCTTAAGAGGGCGTAGTAACAGATATACACCTTAAGAGGGCGTAGTAACATATATACACCTTAAGAGGGCGTAGTAACAGTACTGTTCATAAAAAGTGAATATGACTGGAAAGAGACGTTACATCGTGTCATAAAAGCATAATCTATTCACTTGTGGTTTGAATTTTGACAATGATTGGGTAACTTGAAAATCTATTGAATAATCACATGGGATAGCATGTATCTATATACGGAATGGGTGGACGGGGTTATATTTTTAAAGAAAATCAACCAAATGACTCATCATAAACTAGCTGTGCAATTAAATAGAAACACCTTCGGATGACAAATATTTTATTTATCAAATCATATAGCAAATATACGCATATGGTAGAGTGAAAGGGAGTTAATATTTCCCAAATATTTCAAAACAAAATAGTTCACAATGATACACCCCCTACAGTCAGGACATGTCACCATACACCACGGCATGAAATATAAACACAATGATACACCCCCCTACAGGTCAGGATATGTCATCAAACATCATGACATTAAATATAAACACAATTATATACCCCCCCCCCCTACAGGTCAGGACATGTCATCATACACCACGACGTGAAATATAAACACAATTATATACCCCCCCCCTACAGGTCAGGATATGTCATCATACACCATGCCATGACATGACATATAAACACGATGATACAACACCCTACAGGTCAGGATATGTCATCATACACCACGACATGAAATATTAACACAATTATATACCCCCCCCCCCCCATACAGGTCAGGATATGTCATCATACACCACGACATGAAATATTAACACAATTATATACTCCCCCCTACAGGTCAGGATATGGCATCATACACCATGCCATGACATGAAATATAAACACGATGATACAACACCCTACAAGTCAGGATATGTCATCATACACCACGACATGAAATATAAACACAATGATACAACCCCCTACAGGTCAGGATATGTCACCATACACCATGACATAAAATATAAACACAATTATATACCCCCACTACAGGTCAGGATATGTCATCATACACCACGACGTGAAATATAAACCCAATTATATACCCCCCACCCCTACAGGTCAGGATATGTCATCATACACCACGACGTGAAATATAAACACAATGATACATCCCCCCTACAGGTCAGGATATGTCATCATACACCATGACATTAAATATAAACACAATTATATACCCCCCTACAGGTCAGGATATGTCATCATACACCATGACATGACATATAAACACGATGATACAACACCCTACAGGTCAGGATATGTCATCATACACCATGACATGAAATATAAATACAATTGAATAAAAAAAACCAATAGTTAGTTATCAAATCCAATAGCAAATGGGTGGACTGGTTAATAATTTCTAAGGGGATCACCAGGTTAACACAAAGAAGTTTGTTCATAAAAAACATGCGACATTTAGAAATCATTACAGTAATTTAATGACCTGTATGACAGTTTATTAATAAACCTGGTTTAAACTAGAAGGGATAATTCAACATGGTCTGTCCAAAAATGAAACACTAAAGTAACATTTGAGAGTTATATTCATCTGCTTGTTGTACTTTGCACAAATTTATATTGGCTACCAGGTAATATTGTGAGTTATTGATAGCATGACTTGTGGCCTATGTGATGCCTGGAAAGAGTTACTGTTTTCAAAACCAATCAATCAATGACTACCAAAATCCATATAGGTGAAGAGTGGTATTTGATAAACCAAAATGTGAGAATGAGAATGATCAGATTGAAAATATTTGAGTTATTGCATCAAATAGCATATGGCAATGCAATATGTGGGAAGAGTTCATTTTTGTCTGTCTAAGCTGAAAGCTGATCATTGGAATGATACAAACAATATACAGGTGAAGGTGTGTCATCCGGAAAACTAATGAAATTTCAACAAGATCGGAGGAAAAATGTTTGAATTATCACGTCGGATAGTATATGGGATAGATTGGAAAGGGTCAATAATTTCTACACTGATTAACCGATCGATACTAAAAATATACAGGTGATTGGTGTGTCAGTATTAAACTGCATTTAGATTATGATCACGATCCGGAAAAAAAATCGCATCGGATAGCATGAGTCTATGGTTCGACAGAGGACGTACAGACTGCAAGGCAGACGGATAGATGAACGACGGATAGTTGATCCGGAAGTCGGCATAATGTGTACCATACATGACACTGTAGCTGAACTAGGGAAGGAGTTACTTTTTTGCTAAGCAATGCATAGAACGACACAGAAGAAGGAAAGTAAACTAGAGCTCACCCGAAGATCCATATGCAGTTTGGTGACGATCGGACGAGGGATGTGATCTGTAGGTGCGCAAACGGATTTAGTCATACAAAGAGTGTGGCGGCTATATTTCCCAACGACTATCGGTCAAAATAGGAGGCTCCCATCAAGAGGTCACCCCCAAAGATCCATATAAAGTTTGGTGGTCATCAGATGAGGGATGTTATCTGTAGGGTGTGCCAAAGGATTTAGTCATGCAAAGAGTAAAATCCAAGATGGCTGCCGGCAGCCATGTTTTTCATAGAAAATTGTTCAAATTTGATAGCTCCCATCTAGAGGTGATTCTAAACGTGCCTGTACATTTTCAAATCAATTAAGGCTGCTGGCGGCCATGTTTTATATAACAAATTTCGGTCAAAATAGGAGGCTCCCATCTAGAGGTCACCCCGAAGATCCATATGAAGTTTGATCAGACGAGAGATGTGGTCTGTAGAGTGTGCCGACGGATTTAGTCATACAAAGAGTAAATTCCAAGATGGTCGCTGGTGGCCATGTTTTTCAAAAAAATTCGGTCAAAATATGAGAAACATTAGATAGTTCTCATCTATAGGTCACCCTGAAACTACATATGAAGTTTGGTGAAGATTGTATGAGCGATGAGGCCTGTAGGGCATGTCGAAGGAAATATCATAGAATATCGTGACTGTGTTGCGATCAACGGACAGACGAATAGACAGACTGACACACTGACTGACAAACGACTGATAGCTGATTGCGGCTTCGGCATTAATTTATGTTTACCATACATGGTATGGGTACACATAATGAAAGTGTCAATTACACAGTAGCTCAACTCTGAGAGGGGGTAATTTCAAATATTATAGTCCGATGGAGCAATAAGGAATGTGGAAAGTTTAAATGTCCAATACCAGAGGTCAGCGCAATGAGCCATAAGAAGTTTGGGATCATGCAGTTGGATAAAACATGATGGCTGCTAGCCATGCCAAAATATTTAGTGACGCAAAGAGTAAAATTCATCGATGGCTGCCGTCGGCCATGTGTTTGATGGAAACAAAATTGAAGTGATCCTGAACATGCTTGTAAATTTTCAAAATATTTCATCGATCGATTCAAATTTGAATTCAAGATATCCCGTACCAGCCGTGTTTTGTAACACGATTTTGACAAATGTGATGGCTCTCATCAATGGTCACTCCGAAGATCCATATGACGTTTGTGCTGATCGGTGAGGGCTGTGACCTGTAAAAGCGTGCCGAAGGATTTAGTAATGCAAAGAGTAAAATACAAGATGGTCACTGGCAGCCACGATTTTCAACAAAATTCGGAAAATTAGATGGCTCCCAGCTTTTGGTCACCAAGAAGATCCGTATGAAGTTTAGTGTCGAGTGTCTACCGGATGAGAGATGTGGGCTGTAGAGTATGCAAAAGGATTCAGTCATGCAAAGTGTAAAATCCAGGTGGCTGCCATGTTTTTCATCGATAATCATTCAAATTCGATAGCTCCTATCTAGACCGGTGATCATAAATATGACTAAATTTTCAAACAATTCTGCAATAAATGCGTGCTGTCGGGTGTGCTGATGTATTTAAATTTGAAATCCAAGATGACCCCTGTCCCATCCAGAGGTCACCCCGGAGATCCATATGAAGCTTGGTGACGATCGGATGATGAATGTAGCCTGTAGGTTGTGCTGAATGATTTAGTCATACAAAGTGTAATATATACGATAGCTACAGGCGGCCAAGTTTTTCATAAAAAAATAGAACATATTTGATAGCTCCCATTACATATCTGTACATTTTTAAAAACAATTATCCAATAAATGCTGGTTGCAGGGTGTGCCGATGGATTCAAATTTGAAATACAAGATGGCTGCTGGCGGCCATGTTCTTTAAAGAATTTAACAATGGATGTCTCCCATCTATCGGTCACCACGGATATCCATATGAGGTTTGATGACGATTGAATGGGAGATGTGACATGTAGGTAGGGTGTACTAAAGTAAATTGTTGAAACCAATTAACCAATGGCAATAGCTTAAACTTGACTTTATCAAGTTGAGCTAACAACAAACAAAGGGTTAAAAATGGGCAATTTGTTCTTTCCCAGTATCATGTGCCCAGTTCTAACCATGCAGAGATCTAGATTTAAAGATTCTCTGTCCGATTTTACACCAACCTAAATGGAGGGGGGGGGGGGGGGGTCACGTTGTTTCGAGGTTGGTGAGTACAACACATTCAAAATGGCCGAGGCGAGCGCAAACGCACACAAACATAATATACAAGAAAACCATAGTCAGAAATGGTAAAACGCCATCAAGATCATATTATTAGGCATAAAATATATAATATACTGGTTTCATGAATTCACCCTCTCAGAATTATGTTAAAACAACTATTCCTTCAACTAATTACAACAACTACGGCGTTAATATCACTGAAGGTTTCTCATTCACCACACCAGAAAGCCTCTAAATGCGGACCACAAAACTACTAATCAGATTAAGTACACCCCGATACTTCCCAATACGACATTTGTCTACATTCCCACTGAGACATACTTCATCAGTAATGTTAGCTTTTATATTATGCATTGTGTCCCCGCAATAAAATCTTCAAGAGTGGCCCAGCCATTGTTCACACCTAAATTTCGAAAGCAATGAACGCGGAATACAAGTTACGTACTGCAACAATGAGACATCCACGAAGATAGGCATACATCCGCGAATACGGACATCCTGCAAAAAGTCTAACCGGAAATATACGTTAAAAATCAAAGATATCACCACAGCTCATTTTTTTCATACATTTTATTCGTCAAAAATAACACAAGTAACGAATATATAAACAGAAAAGTAGTTCATAAAAATACAGCGCAAATATACAATACATTTATTATTATGTTACTATTTGAATATTATATATTATTGTACGGTATATATCATATATGCAACGTCAGACATTATACAGTTATCGCATTGTTTCGAGATTGACACGAGGAATTCATTCGGCAAACCTCGTCAGATTCCGTCACCCTGGGCCCGCAGAGGTCACAGGTCGAGGAGTTCAGAATGACGAGGAATTGTAAACCCGACTTCCAAGGGCTGACAATTCCTCGTGTCAACCTCGAAACAATGCGATAACTGTTTTATTATATGAAACGCGCTTTGGTTGGACAAGACGTTGTGACGTTGAACGTCGCTGGGAAAATCCTATCTATTTTCAGGTATGATAATAAGTTATGTTAACCCCTGAAGTATCTGACGTCACTCAGAACTGTTATATTAACCTGTTGCTTCATTAATGAGGTGAACATGTTACATATCTCGATTTTTTCATTACGTTTTAACATAGGAATTGGGGAAAGAAACTTATGATCATATAATAATGTTGATTAATCCTTTCTTGTCGAAGCTGTTTCCGTTACTTGTTTACCGTCATTCCGTTTTTTTTTATTTGTCGTAATATTTGCCGTAGTGGATAAAAAAATGCTAATAGGGAAGAAATTAAATTACATCTTCTGCAAATGATACCCAATGTCTTGGTTATAATATAATCTTGGAAAATATCCCCAGAAAAACATTGGATGTCGCCTTTTGTGTTATATTGTGGGAACAGGACAGAATACGTTTACGTTGAAAACAAGTACAAAAGTTCACAATTGTAAATTCTCTTATACACCGTTCTGTTATAAATCGCAGCTTTTAAAGAAGACATGAAACTGAAAGGAATAAAACCAGCTTCTCGTAGTCGAACATGACTGAAATTGCTATATAAGGATCGAGGTGATAGAATACGACATTTTTATGAATCATGTAATAATTAATAAGGACCACTTACAACAAAAAGATATAAAACGAATATAAACGAATGGAAACCTCAAACGAGGGAAAATTAAAATTCTACAGTAAAATTTAGAGATTATTTTAGTTTCAATATACCATAAGATCTCAGAAAATAACCAAGTAAAATAAGTATGCAAACAGACAGAATATAGAAACTCTGAGATACACAAAACCAAAACCGATAGATGAGTCAAAAAGATTCTGTCCACATATTCTGGATAAAGTTGAAAACTCATTTTCTGTACCATGTGGGCTATATGATCATGATGATATGAGAAGTAAATCTGAACCCATCAATCTTGGCAAGTACTAAACACAGGTGTCCGGGAATGATTGTTGTGATATTAAACAAGTATGTAACTACAAAAAAGAACCTATGGGAAAAAAACGATTATCTGATTATCTATTCAAAAACATAACTCCCCCTAATATAAGCTCTTTAAAGAACATAAATTTAAAAGTCAAACATATTATAGATATTAAGTAACTAAATTCTTTCTTATTCAGGGGGGGGGGGGGGACAATTTTTTTCCAACAAACAATGTTTTACGCAACTCAAATTTTTTTTCCTGCAAGTTTGTTGACTGTTTTTGCAATGAGTTTGGCTTAAAACACCTTAGAATAAGAGAAATAATGTAATTCTAACTGCTAAACTGACTTCAGGCAGTTATCGTGTTGTATTTTGTTGCAAATTTTGAAATCCAAGATGGCCGCTGGCAGCAGCGATGTATATATATATATATAGGTTTTACGTCCATGCTGGCAGCCATGTTTTTTCGGCCGAATGACCCCAAAATAACTCGTTCCTATTTACATGTCAATGTTAACATCCATGACAAATAGTATGCACATAAATGCATATGCAGCTGTTTACAGTGAATTCCCCCCCCGCAAATCTCTGTTTTAGTGTTAAAAGGGGGGTGGGTGCCCAAAAATGGTCGGAAAAACTGCCAAAATTTTTGGACGCGGGGGTGGGTGGGTCACAACAAGGGTCGAAAGTTAAAAATCAGCATACGTGCCTGAATTTTTTTTCCGACCCCCCCCCCCCCACCCTGTGTCATTCTGAAATACGAACACTCTCCCATTGATGATATTAGGAGTTTAAAACAATTCACTATACGTAATACAATCAAATATATTCTATTTACACGCGCATTAGCCAATATGATGATCTTACAATTACAAAATGCCATTAGTGTTTAAATATTTACGGCGGCTTGGAACCACCACCTCCTCTTCGGTTATTAATCTGATATATCAGATTAGTATTCTTATTATATCAGATAAGTTAATCTGATATGTCAGATTGCAAAAATCTGATATATCAGATTACTTAATCCGAGATATCAGATTATTATTCTGATATATCAGATTACTATTATTCTAGTATATCTAGTATATCAGATTATGGATGGATGAAATGACCAACCGACATCGTGTTGTAGCAGAACGCGAAAGGAATGATTGCTGGAGACCGATATCACTGAAGTGGCCATCCCACCAACATCAATCTGTCACAGGATAGTTATCAAACATTTATTTCTTTACACTGTGCCAATGCATTCTCTTATATATGCGAGTCGACCATAGGTCGCCTCGCATATATAGGAGAATGCATTGGCCTAACAATTTTTTACAATTTTAATAATTTTTTCTTGTATTCTTTAACAATTTTATAATTTCACCCATACAGAGCCCCAGACAAACATGAGCAGACGACACTCTTCTATATGCTTCTATATATGTGTGGGGCTCCCTGCAGGGTAATGGATGTTTTTTATTTTATGTCCTAAAAATTGTAAGAAACATTTATTTAAAAAAAAATTGTTAGGCCAATGCATTCTCTTATATATGTGAGGCGACCTATGGTCGACTCGCATATATAAGAGAATGCATTGGCACAGGGTAAGAAAATCCCGACTTACGACTGGATTACGTTCCTCACTTCCATCGGTTTATTAAATTAAGGTAC
Source organism: Siphonodentalium dalli (assembly GCA_032622095.1). Taxonomy (NCBI): domain Eukaryota; kingdom Metazoa; phylum Mollusca; class Scaphopoda; order Gadilida; family Siphonodentaliidae; genus Siphonodentalium; species Siphonodentalium dalli. The sequence continues at coordinate 271,578,331 of CP136064.1, read as the reverse complement.
TCAATCCGATCAGACGGTTCCCATATCATCAAGTTACAACAACATTTCTTCAAAGTACGCTTTTGTTATCAGAATCGATTAATTACAACAAAATAATGCTAACCGCTGTCAGCTATCATGGTATAAAATTTCCCAAAACGTGTTATTTATCAACATGTTGTTCAACGAAATATTATCATTTGAGTATCACGAAATTTGGCCGTATTACCATTTGATTTTAGAGTTATCCATCGTCATCCACAGTTTTGTCCGAGACCGTGGATTTGACGGCTCTTTTCTGGGCCGCAAATAATTCCACATTTCGAGAAATAACAAATTTCTAAAATCGACATTTGATCACTCTGAGCTTTGATTGTGGTTCCTCGATTCGAATCAAATATTTTTACTCCCTCCCCCCAAGCCAAAGAAATGGTAATTTGGGAGCGTTATTTCGGATTATGCATCTTTAATAAACCAGCTGGGGTCTGAGTGGACGGTGATATACCAGAACGTGCGACAGGCGATCACTGGAGATTCCATCTATCCCACGATGACTGACAGCTGTATACAGCCCCTCCCACACACCACACCTCTGTCGTAGATAGATGTTGATAGATGAACCAGCTAAGGTCTGAGTTGACGGCCATGTAATACCATAACGCGTGGCAGACGATCGCTGGAGAATTCAGCTATATCCCATGCACATTCACTAACTATGATGCATCCACCCCTCCATATCCACCCACCAAACCATGTTGTCACGTCCCTGTGTTGACTAATGAATCAGCTAGGCTCTGAATATACGGCCATATAGAAGAACGTGTAACAGACGATCAACACTCCCACACTCACTAAAACTATATATGGTGAAGCCACTTCACCCACTCTCACTCACACACCACAACCGACGAACGACAAGCCACCCCCGCCCTCGCTCACATCCGACGAACAACAAGCCACCCCCGCTCTCGTTCATACCCCCTAACTGACGAACGACAAGCCACCCCCCCCCGCTCTCGCTCACATACCCCAACCGACGAACGATAAGCCACCACCGCTCTCGCTCACACCCCCAACCCCACGATGGACAAGCCATCCCCCGCTTTCGCTCACACTGAGTTGACACCCGCTCACACCACCTAACCGACGAACGACAAGCCACACCCCCCGCTCTCGCTCACACACCTAACCGACGAACGACAAGCCACCCTTGCCCTCGCTCACACCCCCAACCGACGAACGACAAGCCACCCGCTCTCGCTCACACCCCAACTGACGAACGACAAGCCACCCCCGCTCTCGCTCACACCCCCAACCCCACGATGGACAAGTCACCCGCTCTTTTAACACACCCCAACCGACGAACGACAAGCCACCCCCCCGCTCTCGCTCACACACACCAACCGACGAACGACAAGCCGCCCCGCTCTCGCTCACACCCAACTGACGAACAACGAGGCCACCACCAACGAGACGACACTCTCGATTGGTCCATCCATAATCTGATATATGAGAATAATAACCGGCACAGGATCTTTAATGCTGGACCATCGCAACTCCCGTCATGAACCTCATGAAAAGGTTTTTATATAAAGTGTTAAATACAACTATGATGCATAAAATATTCAGATTCAATGATTTTCAGCAATTCTCATCACAGAGTCTGTATCAAAATAATAATCTCATATATCAGGATAATAATATGATATATCAGAATAATAATCTGTTATATCAGGATAATAATCTGTTATATCAGGATAATAATCTGTTATATCAGAATAATAACATGTTTAATCAGGATAATAATCTGTTATATCAGGATAATAATCTGTTATATCAGGATAATAATCTGTTATATCAGGATAATAATATGATATATCAGGATAATAATCTGACATATCAGGATAATAATATGATATATCAGGATAATAATATGATATATCAGAATAATAATCTGTTATATCAGGTTAATAATATACATTTATTGCATGGTTTCGAGGTTGACATGAGGATTTATCAACCCGAGGAAGTTAATATTCACCGAGGCCGCAGGCCGAGGTGAATATTAACTTCCAAGGGTTGATAAATCCTCATGACAACCTCTAAACCATGCAATAAGTGTTTTATTATATGATCCACAAATGGTATCAATCCCATTGGGCCTGAACTACCTTACTGACCGACACACACACACATATATATATATATATATATATATATATATATATATATATATATATATATCCATAAAATCCATAAAATGCACAACAATGTTTTTCAACAAGTCAAAATTTAATAAACAATACATGTTGAAAAATATTAACAAACGTCACTACTTTACATACTTCCTATTAATAACTCATGACGTCGCGTGATCTTGTTATTTACCCGTCTGGCCTATTTATAGAACAACCATGCAGGTAGATATCGTGATTTATCAACTTCTTATGCCCATCATTTAGTATGGGACTTTAAGAAGAAAGTTTATGATTATATAATAATATGTTATATCAGGATAATAATCATGATAATAATCTGTTATATCAGGATAATAATATGACATAAATGATATCAGCTTAAGTAATATGATATAACAAATTAGTAATCTGATATACCAGCGTGTGGTTGGATATACACATTCGCACTTGTTACTCTTCTTTCGAGTTGAGCCAACTCGGCGGAGCATATAATAAACAGAACATCTGCACTTTTTGGTTGGATATGGAATTATCTCATTGGTGATAATAAATTCATTTTTTTAACATCACTCATGAGATAATTCCCATATCCAACCAAAACGTGTAGATATCCCAGGATATCCTCTATTTATTTATGTCCAATGTTATGTAGTGTATCGTTAAACTATTATCAATGCTATTTAGCATAACCCTCGATTTTTAATGTATTTGAGATTCATCAGCCTGGTTTGGGCTTCAGACATAGCAGAACTTCAGATCTACTAGACTTATGCCTATTTTCAAACGGACCTTTCTATTTCATAAAAATCAATGTTGGCAAGTGTTGCCAAAATAGCAAGTGGCAACCTGAAAATATGTCACATCACCGCGATTTAGAAAAAAACCTGTTTTATTTTAGCTGATTTTTGTAAAATTTTGCCTGTATTTTACCCTCGATTGTAAAAAAAAATAAGGGTTCTTGTACTTCACTGTAAATTAATGAACAGAATCAGCACGAAAGATACTTTTAAAATAAGCCAAAAAGGTGTAGGTGGTCCGTTTACTTTTCTCACAAAATCCTCAATAATAGTATGACACTTCTGGATTCATAGAAAAACAGGGAGGCGATTTTGGCAGATTTGGACGCCGAAGTACCATACATCTCGATGAATTGACAGAGGTCAAGTCATCAACATAGCAGAAATCAGTAATGACTATAGACAATTAAAGCACCAACTAAATAAGCCTATATTTACAGACCCTGATACAATGCACATGATCAAATACTTATTTCTGTAAAAAAAATACTGTCTAAATATAAAAAATTTGGTGTATGGCTTATGACCTCCAGGCGCGAATTAATAGTGTCACAACACCTTATATACATGTATATTTATGGATCATGCCTATCGAGAGGATAATAATCCAATAAAGAAATTTGAATTTGATTCTTCTACCGCTTTTGTGCGAATATCTACAACAAATTGTCTGCCAGTGCCTGCAATTTAAATATTGAACCTATTAGTGGAGTCGCTTAACCCACAGAAATGGAAGAATCGTTCACTTCCGGATAGAAGCACCAAACTTCGCACATATATTGTCCACTATATCCCTGATCATAATCCAGCTGGTTCCAGCTTTCGGTTAAGTGGAACCCGTTAAATTCAAGATGGCGCCCAACATGGCCGCCGTTTTTCAGACGGGTCACTAAATCAGTTTGATGCAAATTATAGTGAGACAGTCTTGTCATATGTATACAAATGTATACATTTTTGTGAAGATAAGATAAAATGCCACCATTATAGGGTAAAATTGGAACTCACCGTTCAAGATGGCCGTCAAAATGGCAGCTGGAAGTGGAAAATTATATATTTTTTCTCTAATATCTTTAAGATCAGTTTATGCTGTTTGGTATTTGGTTGATATTTGTGACTTTATGTTGAATTGTTCATGTTAACTGACCATTGGAGCAATGAACTATGCCATTCGTGGTGTCAGAAACCCTTCTGATCCCTCAAAAATTCGATTTTACAGAAAGCGGTATAAAATGTTACCAAAAATCACCATTGGGATTTCTAGTCATATTTCATCAAGAAATGTACAGAACTGTGAAATTTTAGTGAAACATTCCATTTCTTATGCATATTCCAACCCATTAGTACCAAAATTGTCACTTTGGCTCAAAATGGCGCCAAAAATGGCAGCCGGAAGTGGAAAATTTTATTTGTTTTATCTAATGTCTTTAAGATCAGTTTATGCTGTTTGGTACTGGTTGATAATTGTGACTTTATGTTGCATTTTTCATGTTAACTGACCATTGGAGCAATGAAATATGCCATTCTATTTCATGGAATCATAAACCATTCTGATCCCTCAAAAATTCAATTTTACAGAAAGTGGTATAAAATTTTACTAAAATTACCATTGGGATTTCTAGTCATATTTCATCAAGAAATGGGCAGAACTGTGCAATTTTAGTGAAGCATTCCATTTTTTATGCATATTCCAACTCATTAGTACAAAAGTTGTCAGTTTGGCTCAAAATGGCTAAAAAAATGGCGGCCAAAATGGCAGCTGGAAGTGGAAAATTTGATTTGTTTTCTCTAATATCTTTAAGATCACTTTATGCTGTTTGGTACTGGTTGAGAATTCTCACTTTATGTTGTACTATTCATGTTAACTGACCAATGGAGCAATGAAATATGCCATTCATGAAGTCAGAAACCCTTCTAATCTCTCAAAAATTCGATTTTACAAAAAGCGGTATAATATTTTCCCAAACTCACCATTGTGATTTCTAGTCATATTTCATCAAGAAATTGGCAGAACTGTGCAAATTTAGTGAATCATTCCATTTATTATGCATATTCCAACTCATTGGTTCCAAAATTGGCTGCAAAAATGGCGGCCAAAATGTGAAAAATGGTAAATATTGCCCATGCTGCGTGCCATGCAACCACATACACGTTGTGGTTGATGACAAAGTTTGACTATTATGTGTTATATAGATTTAATACTAACATTTCTTATGCACCCAACAAGTTAATTTTTCATATATATCCCAAACATTATTCTCCGCTGTTCCGAAAAGGTAGCAAATTGTGACCTACTGGGTTATTAAACATGTTACTTAATCAAGTGAAAACTATAGGTTCTATTATGGTTGTCCCAGTACCTTATGAGGCATGACAAATTCATTTTAAAGGATGCAGTATGGAATTTTGCCTAAAATGTTTTTTTTAGCGTCAAAAGTTATCAACATTTATCAACTTAATACATGATGTTTGTAAAAATGGTAGTCAGTGAGTGACTTTGTGGTCACAGATGATGTAAATAAGTTACATGAAATATAATCACGAATGGTGTGACTAGTTATACAAGGAGTGTCTATATGGTCATGTGTGTGGTATTTATGTTGAGATGCAGGTAAACAAGGAGTGCTAATGCATGAGGTGAATAGGTATACGTACAGTAGCTGTATATTCACTGAAGTGGTGTATGGGCATACCAAGAGTAGCTACATTCCATCCGTGTGTTGTTTATGTATATATGGAGTGACTTTATGATCGTTTGTGGAATGTACAGGTGTACATTTTGTGGCTTCATTGTCATGGATGGGTGTATATGTATACATGTGTTGGTTGTATGAAAATGTGTGGGGTGTATGGATACATAAGGAGTGGTTGTATGCCTATGGGTATAATAATTATAGGTGTACATGGAACGGTTGTATGGTCATGAATGTTGAAATGTATATGCATACATGCATAGATGGATGGTCATTGGCGAGCGTGTTGGTATATATGAAGTGGCATTGTGATCTTAGGTGCATATGGTATGTGTGTGCATCTTTGCTGTTGGTGTATTGTCATTGGGGGTATATATGTATACAGGGAGTCGCTGTATGATCATGGATCAGATGTATGAGTATACAGCGAATGGCTGAATTGTCATGTGTGAGGTGTATATGCAAGTCTGGAGTATACAAATGACAACGTGTTATGTGTGTATCCATTAAATGCTTAGGTGTATATGTATACATTAAATAACTCTATGGCTATGTGTGGGGTGTATATGTATATCTTGAGTGGCTATATGCCATGTGTGTGGCAATTCGGTATGAGGGAGATACCATATGGCCGATGGTGAGGTGGTGTAAATGGTCTTGAAGGATTGTATGGCAATTAGTGAGGTGTATACGCACAACTGGAGTGACTCTATGGTCATGATTGGGGTGTATATGCATATCCTGAGTGGCTATATGGTCATGTGTATACAGGGAGTGACCGTATGGCCAATGGTGAGGTGATGTGCTGAGAGTATTGGTATATCTTGAAAGCTGCATGGCCACTGGTGAGGTGTATATGTATACCTGGAGTGACTTTATAGGCATGTGTGGGGTGCATATGTATATCTTTATTGGCTATATGACCATTGGTGCGGCCAATATGTGTATATGGAATAACCATATGGCCAATGGTGATGTGAATTGGTAAACAATGATTGACTATATGACCAAGAATGTGGTTTTAAATGAGTATATAGCGAGTGGCTGAATTGTCATGAGTGAGGTGTATATGCAAGCATGTGTGTATGAATGGTTGTGTGAGCGGGGTATTGGTATATATAGAACATCTGTATGGCCATTGGTGTATATGTGTACTTGGAGTGACTATTGTTATGGGTGTGGTGTGTATGTATAGCTTGAGTGACTACATGACCATGGGTGTGGCAAATATATATACATGGAGTAATTGTATGGCCAATGGTGAGGCGAATATGTATACATGAAGTGAATGTATGACCATGAATGGGGTATATAGCTATATATATATTGATTATACGGTCGTGTGTGAGGCGTAGAAGTATACCTGCATGGTGACTTGTGACTATATAGTCAAGTGCGTGGTGTATGGTTATACCTAAATATGGGTGTACGGTCATGGATGAAGTGTGTGTGTAAAAAACGAGTGGCTACATGGTCATGTATGTGGTGTTTATGTATATATGGAGCGAGTGTATGGTCATGGGTGGGTTGTATATGTGTAAATTTGGGTGGGTATCGCATTACACAATACATCAGGGACATGTTAATCGATATAGAGGTAATGTCAGAGAGTTCTACATCCTGATGGTGGTTTATATGCAAAATGGTGGAAAACGGTTTTCCTGACATTAGTCATTTCGATGCCAATGAGCCACAATTTTATTGTCGTAGCCTCATAATAATACCCCTTTCAGTTCAGTATCAAAGTACTGTCCATTTCCGCACAAAAACATGGTCAGAATCCCAAAAGAAGTTTTTGGAAAAATTCCGTACTACATCGTTTATAGTTAATTTGTCATGCCTCATAAGTAACATGGTTAATACAAAGTGAGTCACAATTTGCTACCTTTTCGGAACATCAGATCATAATATTCAGGATATAGATATATATGAAAAATAATTTGTTTTACCAAATTTGGTTGCCATTTTGCAAACCATCTTGAGTAATTTTGTCCAAAAACAGATAAGTGTGAGCCATTTAAGACAGATCAAGACAATAAACACCTTCGATACCATTTTACTTGAAAAAAATTGTCTTAACCTGAAAGGTTAATTTTTGCCGATTTTGATGTCAAGTTTGTGATAGAAAAATCCAATAATTCTGGTAATTTCAGTGTTTAAAATAGTAACAATTAACCAAGGTGCATCAGAAATGGTAGTATTCAATATCTATAAGACAGAATAGTCATTTTTTTTCATCAACCACAACTGGTATGCGGTTGCATGACTCGCTGGGGCAATATTTACATTTTTCCATATTCCGGCTGCCATTTTGAGCCAAATTGACAATTTGGGTACATTTGAGTTGAAATATTCATAAGAAATGGAATTTGTCACTTAGATTGCTCAGTTCTTCTATTTCTTGACGAATTATGACTAGAATCCCAATGGTGAGTTTTTGTAAATTTTTATACCACTTTCTGTAAAATCGAATTTTTAAGGGATCGGAGTTGGCAGGGAGCACACGAATGGCATATTTCATTGCTCCAATGTTCAGTTAACATGACCAAGACAAAATAAAGTTGCAATTCTCAAACAGTTCCAAAAAGCAGGAACTGATTTGAAAGATATTAGTGAACAAACGTAAATTTGTTTTATTTTGGCGTCCATTATGGCGGCCATTTTGGATTATCATAGACAAATTGAATGTGGATACAAAGGCGGACATCCATGGTATCGCTTCGACAATCTCCAATGTCTATATAACATTTAATATAGCCATTATGTTCGACACAATATAGATAATCCTAAATCTCAAATTTTTGAAATGTCAAGGTCAATTTGAAGGTCAAGGAGTGACCAGAAACTGGTAACCAGCTAACTGGTTGGTGAGGACCACATACCCAACCAACCCTGAAAGTTTCATGCTTCTATCCAAAAAGTGAACGATTTTTCGTTAAGCGACTCCACTATATAAAACAGGTTGCAGACAAACACATACGGTAAACCACATCGGCTAAAATGTTAAAAATTATACCCTCGCGTCTGGGGCGACGGAATTATTTCTTCGTGGACAAATTACAAACACCTCTTTGAGAGCATGTTTGAATTTTTTCATCCAAAATGCGTATATTACAGGATTGACTGCGGAGTTAAGAAGTGCTATGTTGATCAGTGTCAAGCGTATCTGTCTCCCTTCTCGGGTCGTCACCCATTCATCTCCCATGAAGGCTGCTAATGCGGTATTACTCACAACTCCAACCGGAACAGTTAAGGATAATGCAACAACGATAGCAATTAGAACTCTTGTGTGATCCTTAACGATTGCAGTTCGGTTGAGAGTAGCTGGTTGTATGTTTTGACGTGCATCTTGAAGTTCATGGTCAACCACATCTGCCCGTCTTCCGTCAACACGCACACCAATAGAAGGGGCAGTGCGTCCGATCGTGACTTTTATTCGATATACAAGGTAGAAGAATAAAACAATCGTAATAAAGTAAACCACCAATGTGCTTGTAGGAGAGTATATGAGTGTCGGGGAGTCTCGTTCGAACAGTCTATAATACGCACAGGGTCCTTTGTAACTTGTATCCAACCAAAATAAAAAGGGGACAACCGAGACAGCGGTCGATATAATCCAGCACACCCCGACATAGGCAATATTGCGTTGCAGTGAGAACCATTTCTTGAATGTGTGTGGGTATACGACTCCAATAATCCTCTCGATGCACAAAAGTGATACCTGCAACGACGATGCCAAATATGATGACATTATCAAGAGGTATAATCCATAACAGTTAATTCTGTTCACGAAGGCACTCGGCATAGCCACAGATGCGACCAGACCTAGACCGAACAATCCAGTTAAGCCGTCACTGATGCTCAGACTAAGAACAATGACGCAATGTGGATCCGTGCGGAGCTTCTTTTTTAGAGTCATTAGTAGAACAACAATGAGATTTTCCACTGCGATAATAAGGAATATTAGAGGCCACAGTATGGTCACTGTCAGAGAAAGAACCGTTACTGTATTGTCGGAATTACTCTCCTGTTCGGTTGAAATTGTCACGTTCATGATTTCTGAAAGTATTTAACCAGAGTATATATATAGTAAGCAGTGTATATATGTGCTGCCGGTGTCTAGTTGTCAGCGTCGCTACTATTGCGGAGGAAATAATCTGTATTTGAGCAGATATATATAGTACTGAATGTCATGTACATGTGTTAACTGAAACAGTTCGTACGATAAGCCTCGTAATGTCAACGGAGTCAACAACACGATGGTATCAATTTGCACCTACACAAATTGGACCCGCGTGTTAATTATAGAACCATGATTTCCGTGACTTCATCCATTGTCTGCAGCAGGTGTATATCCTGACGATAACACAATTGGGCTGGTAGTCATAATGTGCAATTAACACAAGCGTTGGATATATTGTGTGATAATTGGATATCACGGAGATCCAACCGTTGGATATTACAAATATCTAATTGTTGTGACAATAAGGCAGACACTGTTTTGGTTCGATACAAGTCGCCGCGATCAATATGGTGGGCCTGGGCGGTGGGTGGGTGGGTGGGTGGGGGGGGGGGGGGCACTCACGCACACATACACATCAATATCCATTTAGAAAATATATTGTAACGTCAATGTAAGTGATCCATATCCATTGAGGTCCAGCAAATATATTTCAGTCGTCGCATATGCTGCGAAATGGTTTGTCGAGATTAAAATTAAATATGCATAGGCACTGAATTCACGCAACACTCATTGATGGACCAACTATGCACTCCCGAGCATTCAATCAAAGGATTGGCTCACTTATAAGCGTTAATGATATGGGCTGTGACATCAAGTTTTCGTGTAACAAGCAAATGCAGGGACGTATAGACATAGAATGCGGAGAGGCGACAAATCATTTCAAATATTTATATGTTGATAATCTAAATAAGTTTGTAATGCCGAGTATGCCACATTAGAATATTTGTTTTGGACGTTTCGCAGTATAGTATAAAACTTTTGTCTGAAGCCTAACGTATCAGTACAACTGAGTCGTTGTCATTGTGGATCACATGCTACAGGCATGTGATTAGTGCTAATGAGTGTAAGCCGTGGTCGGGCTTACTGTGTGAGCTAATGTTCTGGTCACTTTAGCCGGTCTGGTCTCGCAAGGTGCACGTATCAAATTTTAATCTCGTTTTTATCAACAAACGGCGCAATCGAATCTCATATAGACAATTCAGTGACATTCAAATATCAGCTGTTGAATGGGATGTTTTCTGTACAATTCGCTGTCGGCGGAGAGGATTTCGTTGATGCTATTCGTGAAAATCAAAATCTAAAACAGTTACAGGAACAGACGCATGATTCATATATGACGTTGTTACATAATCGACGGGATGTCAGTCGATTCTTCGATCCACGCGCACCAGAGGCAGGTATCAGCAATATCCGTTGCTATAACGTCAGACAACAAGAACCTGTCATGTATTCAGATGATCTGATGCATACGACATGATACAGATAAGTATTTAGTTTTTTAGTTATAATATGTGGACGAATGGCGGGAATGTTTACAAATGCAAATCCTCCCAACGGAAATATATATGACAAGAAGTGCCATACATGTAGATACATACATGCTCTCAGAGTGGCAATACCACGATTGGTGGCAGCACAGCGATGGGTGCTTACTGGGAAGCACATTAATTCAATAGCTGACCAAATCCGAAAAAGGAGTTTAAAAAAAAATAATATAGGATTGCGTGATTGATTTCGAACTCGAAGCTGTTATCAAACATAATTATATCAGCGCGAGGAGAGTCACTTGGATTAGTCCAAGTCTTCTCGTACTAAAACTAGCTAAGATTTTGGGATGGAGAGATGCTAGTATTTAGTCCGAGATCGCGCGCATAGCCTTCTTATGACACGAGTTAAGCGTTAATGACCCGCTCAAATAAAACCACAATTATATAATATCACAATTGCGACAATAAAAGATATTTTCCGCAGAAGACATGCAGGGATGTGGCTAGAGGGTCTCCGTTGGGGGGTGTCCACCTTGGGAATTTCCAACAACTTTTTGCATAATTCCATTTGCACCCCCCCCCCCTTGAGTCGGAATCGCACCAACACAACATTTGCATAATTCCATATGCACCCCCCTTGTACCTCATGCTCAGGCTTAATTTCCTATATATTCATAAGCCATGCTTCTATTTTCCCAGTATGAGAACATTAAAGGGGTACTGTACCCAAGATGTTGTTGTTGGTTTCTATAATCCCCGAGTCGGAGAATAAGGTAACAACTTTTCCATTTTTTGAAAGCCTGTTGAGTACGAAGTATTGTTACGGATGGCAAATTTACCGGAATGCAAAATTACAAATTGTCGTTGTCGAGTAATTTTTGTAAAGTTTTCAACCAAATGAATCAAATAAACATTATATTATATGCTTAGTAGTCCCATATACTCATTTAAGTTAGTGTACCGTCACTAGTCAATGAGTGGCTTGTGTTTTCTCCCCGTATAAGCATAATGTTTCAAACGATCGTGTGTGCAATTGTTTTCCTAATCCAGTATCCCTCAATTATAATTTGATTACGTTTTGTACACGGAAATCGAATTTTAAGAGACGCCATTTTATGGCTGGAGCCATAAAATCAATTTATATTAAATTATTAACTTTTAAATTATTAAATTTTAAGATAGCCTATTAACCTGAGCGTTTACAGAATACATCTTCGACTCAAATTACTTATATTTCTATATAGTATCGATAATAGATCGTTGTTATCACCGGGAATTTATTGAAAATGGCGTACAGTACCCCTTTAAGATATTTTAACCTGAAAATTGCCCCCAAAAAAAACAACTAGTGATCTAATTCCAGACAAATGCACACAGCTACCGACAACAGACCAGGAAACATCGGGCCGACCATGGTTGTTTGGCCCGGTGTGAGAAATTTTTTTAAACTATACAAGAAAATCGCAAATCCTAGCATCTAGACTGGCCTCAACTGAAGCTTTCCTAGTGTTGGAAATTTCAAACCTCATGCTCCCCCTCAGGTTGGAAAATTCTTCAACTGATGACCATTTATGTCTACAAGCTTGACCAAATGTAGTAAAATATTGTTTTGCTAAACTAATTAGCAGTTTTGTATTGGCCATGTGGATGGGACAATGACACACCGGGCCGACCATGGTTCGGCCCGGTGTGCGAAAATTTTGAAATCTGAACATGAAAATCGCAAAATCCTAACATCTAGACTAGCCTCAAGCCTTCCTACTGTTGGAAATTTCAAACCCTACACCCCCACTTAGGTTGGAAAATTTCCAACTAATGACAATTCCAATGACAATGTTGACCAATTGTATGACAATATTGTTTTCTTAAATTAACTAGAAGTTTTTGACTGGCCACGGGGGAGGGACCAGGACACAAGCTTTCCAAGTGTTGGAAATTTCCAACCTGTCACCCCCCTAAGGTTGGAAAATTTCCAACTGATGACCATTTCTGTCAAAAATTTTGACCAAAAATAGGAACATATGCAAATATTGGTCGAAATACAATAAATTCCCCCCAATAAATTGTTTTATAATCAAACTACAAGAACATTTTCAACCTATGTTGGTGTGAAATTTCGTTGTGGCAGGTATGAAATTTCCAACTATTGCTATTTGATATGAACCCCACATCAGTTGTGAATTGAAAGCGGTAATTTAATGCGAAAAGAGACATTTACCGCAATGTTTACAAATTTGTAAAAGTATGCGAACTCAGTTGACCTCGCGAACTGTGTTCGGCATTTTCCGTTGAAAATATTCCGTAGATTTTCGACTGACAACGCAAATTACGATGAATTCTCCATTGTAATCGTAATTATGTGTGTCAATAAATAAAAAATAAATAGATTAATTAAACATTGAAGATATAAATGTAATACATTAAATAAATTACGGGGAATTACAACCCTCTCAAAGTTTAAAACAGTGTAAACACAACGAGCATTAGAATAAATAATATGGTGCTACATTTCCCACATTTGGTGGACTTCAGCGAAATTAAGATATATACTAAGCGAACAGAGCAATATACTGCTCTTGTTAAGCACACAAAAAATCAAACAAAATTTGTATAAATTTTTAACCTTAAGTTTGAAAAGTCTCACTAAAACGGAAGAACTATATTTCGAAACTGTGTGATTCTGTTCTCCGATTATTTTATCAGCACAAAAGTCAAAATGCACATGGATGAAAATCACACGCATGGCAAGTCAGACACAAGAGTTCTAATTTGCTCCAATTTTGACAAGTTGCTTGCGAAAATTGTCAACAAAACTACCTTTCTGATCCTCCATTATGTCATTAAGTTTTTAGTGCGGGAATTGTTCTCAAAGCACATTGGAAACTGGGCTTTGCGGCGATCGGTTTTCGCCATTTTGTTCGGAAAACCCCGCGCTATATATAGAAACGGAAACTAGAATACTCAGAACAAACACCGGACAATGCCGAAGTTCTTCGGAACCTGAGTTCGGCTTTCAGTTGAGTAAACAAACAGAAAAAACAACGATGTTTGTGGCAATCAACCGGAATATTCTATATGTAATTTAACATTAAAGTTAGATTATTATACACCATTCTGACCATATGATGTCACTCTTTCCGACGTATATAGCATCATGTATTGCTTTGTTAGGTAAATCGAGTAAAATACACCACAGATTCCCGCCACAGATCCTGGGCGTAACTCGTGTCATAAGAATGCTATGCGCGCGATCTCGGACTAAATACTAGCATCTCTCCATCCCAAAATCTTAGCTAGTTTTAGTACGAGAAGACTTGGACTACACTTGGATATGCTCTGAACAAAACAAATTGGTTTTAAAGTCGCGTTAAATCTGCCATGCAGTTGAAGGCAAATGCGACATATTCGTTTTGATGAATTGAATATTCAAAGCAGCTTAGTATTTCTTATATATTATTTATACGAAACAACGGTCGTTTGGCATTTGCATTGCGGCAATAGACTCGCCCCAAAATAAATCATATTTTCAGTGGTGCTTTCAGAATCGGTGTTTGAGAGTGGATATAATCTGAGAGTGGTCCCTGGGAGAGGGGACAACAGTATATTTGTGGCAGAAATAGAGTTTTAGCATGTGTGGAATGGATGGTGTTCCCGAATAAATACGAGCTATTTTCATACATGAATTACATGTTACCGAATTACAAATTCAGAGGGTGTGAGCTTGGCTCAAATGAGACAATAAATATCAGGGATATTTGGCATGTTATTTTTGCGAAAGAGATATATATTCCGATAATTGGTACAGGCGTTTTGCATTATTTTCCATTAAAATTGTGGTTGTTAGTCTGATATAGTTTATTCATTCTTTTTAGCCACCAAATCAGGTGGTATAAAGAGAAGATGTAATGAATACATGTATACATAAAACAAATTCCGACCATTATACCGTGAGCGGAGGCTGTTAAGCTACTGAGTATTCATGTTTTTTCAATGCAACTTATTCTTTCTATAGCTAACTTAACTTAACAGCATCGGCACACGGTATACAGTTTGACAAATATTTTTAAAAACACAAGTATGGTGGATGTTGAAAACATAAATATTATACTTAATATCAGAACGAATTGGGTTTTTTTTGGGCGTAAACGATGAAGATACACGACGTTAATGTGTATCTTCGTTTACTGCCCTGGAGAACAGACGGTTGACGTTATAATTTTGATAAACTTACAGGTTTTCCTCATAGTGGACGGTCGGGATGTGCTCAATAGTAATTTCAGTTTATGAAGGCTGTAATCGCTTCTACTGTAAATAGGGAATAAGTTATCTCGTTCTGATTTAAAATATGGACAGTCTATCAAATAGTGGAGTTCATCAGCAATAGTGTCACTACGGCATAATGAGCAAATACGGTCATTTCTGGGGATATTATTCCATATTCCAGCCTCCACCGGTAATGCATGATTTCGAGTTCTAAATCGGACTAGATCAGTTACAGATTTGTAATTTTGGCCACTCATGTAACTTTCAAATTTTGGTTTGGTTTTTATAATGGCATATAATGAGTTTTTTCTAGATAATTGCAGTTCACCATGCCAGGTCTGTATAAATTGGTCATTCAGCAACCTTTTAATTTCAGTTTGGAGCATATTTAAATCACATGTTTTCTGATTATTCCATGAGTAGCTTATGCCATAATGATCAAAAATTTTCCTGACACCGAGGATCCATGGTATTTTTATTTCACTGTATGTCAAGTAATCGTAAGATAGCCAGTATATAGTATTACATAACTTGGACTTTCTTCCTATGATCATGGAACTCCAAAATTTAAGGATTTTCGTTTTAATAATGATATCAATTGGTTTGCGATCGGTCTCACCGTAGACCATATAATTTGGAGTTGATGATTTCATGCATAAAATTAGCTTACAAAATTTAAGATGAACCCGCTCAATGCTAATATTATTGTATATGCCCCATATCTCACAACCATATGTAAGAATGGGAACTATTTTTCTATCAAACAATTCGAACATGGTTTTAATCGATATGTCATTTTTTCTGCCAACTTTAATGAGTTGATACATGGCTGATATTGCTTTTTCGCAGATCTTTTCCTTGGCATAGTTAAAAGAACCAGTTGCACTAAAATATACTCCCAGATAACAGAAATGTTCTACGAATTCTATTCTCGAGTTTTGATAATATATAGCTGGGTAATTTTCCGGTTTTCTCCTTGAAAAATACATAAGTTTAGTTTTCCTTACATTCACCTTTAATTTCCATATATCACAATAATCGGAGAATAAATGTAATTGCAGTTGTAGGTCTTCTGATGAGTGGGCAAACAGGACTGTATCATCAGCATATAATAACGTTAATAATTTCAAATAAACACCAAGTCTTTCCTCTATCTCGCGTGTGAGAAGTTCTAAACCGTTCACATTGGCTTCCATCATGAAACTTTCCAGATCATTGACATATAAAGCAAAAAGAAAAGGTGATAAGTTTTCACCCTGCCTTAAGCCAATGTTTGAATAAAATTGTTCCGATTCTTTACCATTCATGACCACTTTGGATTTTATACCCTTATACATGTTAGTCAAAACTCTCAGAATTTTTCCGTCAATATTATAGCGTGCTGTTTTGTACCAAAGACCTTGCCTCCATATAGTATCAAAAGCCTTTTCAAAGTCTATAAATGCGCATATGAGGGTCTTAGAATTTGTATTACTCAATTGTATCAGAGAATTCAAAACATACAAGTTATCCGCTGTCGAGTAACCTTCACGGAATCCACTCTGATTGTGTGCTATCAAGTTATTAGTGTCAGAAAATGTTTTAAGTCGGTTATTCAGTATGGCTGTAAACAATTTACTAAAGCAGCTGACAATGGTAATACCCCTATAATTGTTTGGGTCAGATTTCGCTCCTTTTTTCTTATAAATGGGTAAAATATTGCCAATCAACCACGAATTGGGTATAACCCCAGAGTCGAGGATTAGATTGAAAATACGAATATAAACAGGCATCATGACACCTCTACTATGTTTTAGATATTCATTTCTAATTTTATCACCAGCGACAGATTTGTTGTTTTTTAACCGATTTATGCATATGTCTATTTCATTTTCCGTAATTGGGCCGTTCAAAAGCGTATCATTATGTTCGTTTGGATTTAGTGCTAATATGCATTCGCTCGTGTGTTCATCTCCCTGGTTTAAATTATAGAAATGTTGTGTTATACTATCAAAATCTATGTTCGCGTTGTCGCGGGGCTTACTACCTCCATTTACCGTCTTCCAAAACCTTTTCGGGTCAGATTTCATAAGAGCATCCATTTTTAATTTGTTATTTTCGCGAAATTTCTTCATAGCAAAATTCATACATGTTTTGTACTTTATTTCGCATTCTTTCAAGTATGATTTATTCACCACCGTTGGATTGTTTTTACAACTTCGTCTGGCTTTTCTGTATTTTCTGCGACTCCCCTTGCATTGGGCATCGAACCATGGGTTATTTCTACTACCCCCACCTAATTTATTTCCTTTTCCATTATGTTTATCGTTACCGTTAGAATCATTCGCTGCATTAATGAGGACATTACTAATATCATTAACTAACTCGTCAATGCTGTCTTGATTGCTATCGGTTGGCAAAGTGTTATCTAATTTATTGATTATGTGTTCAATAGATTGTCGATCCAAACATTTTATATAGTCATCTTTTTTCTCCGGATCCCATCTTTTTGGAATATTTTTGGATGTGTGTGTATCACGAAGACTTAAATTGTCATTTATTTCATCGTAATTCGATTCAAAGTTCAGGTGCATCGTTATCGGGCAGTGAATATCAGACAATAGTGAAGAGTATTCATGTACTTGGATATCTTTGACAAAACTAATTGTGCGCAGACTACAAATAAAGTAATCTATGACAGTCGACTTCTTCGTTGTGTATTTACCTACACCCTTATCATGACCAACCCTGCCATTTAATATAATTGCTTCATTGCCATGACAAAATAGTAATAGCAACCCCCCATATGAATTTCTACCAGCATCCTGATTAGCGCGTTCGCTTGACATGTTATTTTCGCTAAGAATGTATGCTATATCAAGGGTGGGGCTCAGTTCATCGACTGTGACGAAAGTATCTAACGTTTCATCTGGTTTTAAAAAGTCTGCTTCAACTCCGACTCGAGCATTAAAATCACCAGTTAAAATTACATAACTATTTTCAAGTGCCATATTCAAGTATTCGCACTCAACTTGTTGGAATGGATCATTGTTTGAATATGGGCTGTACTGAGGTGGTATATATATGGCACCTATCAACAAATCTTGATCTAAGCCTAAAATACATCGGTTGACACTCACCCATAATGTATATTTACATACGGTTTGAATTTGTGTTACATAATTACTGAGTACTTTTCTATAACCCATAACAATACCACCAGATCGACGCGTTGAATATCTGTGTCTGTTTTGCATGACAAATTCGTAACCATTTAGTTCAATTGAGTCGCAATCATCAGTTTTTTATTCTAAAAAGCACAAGAAATCATAAGTAATGCACAACTGTTGGAATTCCGGATACTGCATGCAGGCGGTTTTTAAGACCACAGACATTAAGTGTCAATATATTTAAATCATATAGCAACAATGAGTTATTTTGCCGACTTGTAACTGTCGAATGCTCCCCTTGTAGTCCCTATGTAGTTGGCGTTGAACTGACCCTGTTACGCTTCGGTTGCCTCGGAGTCGACGAGTCCTCCATCGGAGCATGTTGAGAATTGCGGTTGCCATATGTGAGCTGATGATTATTGTCTGGTCGGAATGATACACGACCTGCCCCGTACTTTGAACCATTATACAATGTGTCATTTATATATAGCTCATCTCTGACCAACACAGCCTTTTTGCCTTGCTTACGGGCATCTTTCAACACTGGGTACAGATCACGTCTGCGGTCCTCCACCTCCTTTGGAAATTGTTCTCGCAATCCATACTGTGGTTTATCGGAAAGGTTTTTCCCACATCTCTTGACAGCAAGCAATTGTTTATAGTATACAAATCTTGCAATAATTGCTCGTGTTCGCTTGAATGGCCTCTGTTGATTATCGAAGCCCTCGTACAAGTCAGTGGGTCCTATAACTTTCCCCAACCGGTGTACATTCGATATAGCAATTTTGTCAGCGTCATCGACCTTAAGAGTGTCCTTGAAGAATTCACGCAGTGTCTGCTCACAATCCTCGTCTGACTCTTCAGTAATGCCGGTGAAAATTAAATTGTACTTCATCGAGCGACACCTCAGGTCTTTAAAGGTACTCAACCCGTAAAGAGGGTCCCCATCTCAACAGATTCCAACAACAACAATCCGATCAGAGGGTCCTATATTACTATTTCTTTGGCTTTGGGGGTAAAAAATATTTGATTCGAGTCGAGGAACCCATCAAACAAAGCTCAGAGTTATTAGATATTGATTTTTCAAATTTGTTATGTTCTCGAGATCAGTACTAATAACTGCCGTAATCTGCTCTGGATGTGTACTCCAAATCTATTCAAACAGACAAGGATGAATAACTCTAAAATCAAGTGGTAATTTTAACGCAATTTTGATTGAGTTCTGGGCCAGATAGTATTCCCGATAATGAAAAATAATAGATTTCTAAAATCGATATCTAACAAATCTGAGCTTTGATGGGTGACTTCCTCGACTCGAATCAAATATTTTTGACCCCCGAAGCCATTGAAATAGTAATTGAGAGGAGTTTTATCGGGTTGAGTACCTTTAACCTCATATTCCAGTGATTGAACATCATCTTTCAAGTACTGCATTTCAAAATTTTGTTTTTGGTTCATCTTAGTCACAGAAGCAAGCTCCATACCCATTTTTTCCATTTCACGTTTCACATCTGCCAGAGAAGAGTTTAGTTTAATGTTTTCAGTTCGCAACTTTGAGACTTCAGTAGTGTTCTTTTGAGTGTCATTTTCGATCGAACTACATCTGGAATTAACCACCATAACCGTGGCATCAATATCAGCCACGTGTTTAGTTAGACCATCAACAGTGGCACCGATAATGTCAACTTTCTTGATGCCGTCCTCGATCGTCGAAAGTCGTTTATCCACACTCATCAGAACAGACATCAATGTTGGTGGTGCGTCTTGTATTGACATGTGCATTCCAAGTTCGCCATTTACCGCTTCCCTATTTTCCTGCAGTATATTTGCCGTTTCCCCAAGAGACATTGTTGATGAATGAGCAACCCAAAGCAAGTGTTGACAAATTCACAAAAAGTATCGCTCACAAATTCAGGTCAGCGTAGTGGCTCCGTAGTATTGTGTCACAATTGGTAATCGAGCCCTGAGTGGTATTGAATTGCTTTTCTAGCACAGTACTTTGACCCAGATCAACTCATGCATACACCAAGCCAACGAAATGTGTAAACAATTGCATGTGGTCACCAACGTCATAGTTTCTGGAAGCTTCGGTATGTCACGTGAACACCCATCAGCTCATGAATATTTATTAGTTCCATTGAAATATGAGAATTGTTTTCAAAAAACATCAAACTGTCCGAGAATTTAAAGGTTCGATCTGACCGCTGTCCGAATATCCGAATGCTATCCTATATAGTGCACATCCTTATTATAACTGAATTACATAATTCCGTCTATTTCCTTTAGAAATGAGTAGATTACAGCGAGAACTCAATGCGTGTCTTCTCGATCCGCCATACTTGTCACATGACCTGATCAGGTATCCCTTTTACTTGTGTTATGTCAGACGAATTGGGGTTGAATGCCAAAATTGTTTGCGCACAAATGTGTCTGGAAGGGATATCGAGCGCGATGGCCATGAAGATACACGCGCAAATTATACTCCATTGCATTTAAAAGGCCCATAAAATTAAGCTTTACAAAACGCTGATACGAAAAATTCTGTGGTAACCGACCAACAGAAACAATTTTCGGCATATGGTCGCCAAAATGGCCGCAGCGATAGCATCGAGGAAAATTCAGATTTACAAAACGCTGCTACGATCAAATTCCGCGATAACCGACAAGCAAAAGCCATTTTCGGAAGATGGTCGCCAAAACGGCCGCAATTATAGCATCGCGGACATCCGTAGCCCGGTAATCAAGATTAGTGAGCATTTTGCCATTGTTAATAGCCATTGGTGTTCAAGAATATATCATATCTGTTATCAAAAGGGCTATCGTTTGCCTTTCCTAACTATGTAAACATCTATCGTGTTAAAACATCATAGATCATTGGATAATGCCCAATTTGTGTCAGAACAGATAGCTGGTAACCGGTCCAGCAAAAGAAATCGACGGGTTTAGAGTGGAATTTTGTCGGCGGTACGGTTAAGGTCTCTGAACACCGAATCGAATACATAGAGTTGCGATATTGGGTCGATCGAATTAAACAGGCGAACGGGGCCGACTTCGTTAAAGCCGAATGCGCAGAGGCGGAAGAATGCCTTTTCACGGATGCCTCCGAAACAGGCTACGGCGGTTACCTATCGGGAGCACTGGACGCTCCAGGTAACGGACACACGGAGTGTCCACGGGATGGATATAGAGTATATCCATGGGAGGTGCAACCCTTCGAGAGGGGTGTCTCGGATTCAGGTATATCACCAGTGGCTAGACACAGGGCACTTCGGGTATTGGATACCCAACATCGGTGGAAGCGCAATGATATTGCGTTCCGATGATATGAAACAGACCACGGAGTGTCTGGTTTATGGACACAAAATGTGTCCAGGTGATGATGCAAGTTCCAAAGTATTAGGTACATGATGTGCGGAAGAGGCACAAACGCATCTCGGGGTTAGGGTACCCCGCATCGGTGGAAAGCGCAACGATTGCTTTCCGATGATACGGAACAGACCACGGAGTGTCTGGTTCATGGGCACAATGTGTCCAGGTGATGATACACATTTCGAAGTGTTTGGAACATGATGTGCGGGAGAGGCACAAACGGGCTCCACGTGGAGATATATCGCGGGTTCAAATAGAGTATGTAAATTCGAAACTCACGCAATTTGGGTCAGAAGAGATATAGCCGGGAACCAATCCAGCAAACAGAATTGATGGGATTAAAGCGGCATTTAAGGAACGGTTAAGGTTGCGGAAGACCGAATGGAGTGTTTCATAGCCGCGTTCAAGGCGCTAAACGTTACACCGACCACACGGGTGATGTGAGCCAACTGGTTTCGATGACGGGTGCCATGGTTGCTCGATCGAGCTTGAATACTCGGTACTTGCATGATTGTTCGGCAACATTTGCATATAAGTTGGTGCTAGAAATAAAACCCCAAACGCTAAGCAAACGAAATACCGTTCTTTCCAATCGAGATACCACCACGAGAGTATCGATTAAGCCGTTGCTTCGATTCTGACAACTGGTCCTTGTTGAATTATGTTTTTGAACATCAAATGTGGAAATTTGCCGACGGAACGGCTAAGGTTGCGGAAGACCGAATGGAGTGTTTCGTAGCCGCGTTTAATACGCTAAACGTTACACCGACCACACGGGTGATGTTATTTCGGTTCGTTTAATAAAACGGATTGTTTTAGTCAACTGGTGGTTTCGATGATCGATGCCATAGTTGCTCAATTGAGCTTTGAATACTCGGTAATTGCATGATTGTTTGGCAAAAAGAGCAAGCTAGAAGGCTCGCGTCACGACATAACCGGAAGCTAATTGTTGCTTGATTGAGCTTGAATACTCGGTACTTGCATGATTGTTTGGCAACATTAGCAAAAGGTGGCGCTGGAAATAAAAGGCCAACGCTAAGCAAACGAAATAACGTTCTTTCCAATCGAGATACCGCGAGAGTATCGATTAAGCCGTTTCTTCGGACAATTGGTCCCTGTCGAACTATGTTTTTGAACATTAAATGTGGAATAGGGTTAACACAACGTCGATAGATTTGAGACAAATTGTAACAAAAAGCTATGCAGCTTCAATAATTATAGTTGTAACCCAAGTTAATTGCTTGGAATGGAGAACAATTGGCTTGTTTCGCTTTCCGAATGTCGACATATAGTCGGGAAATCCGGGAATTTATTAAACGGAAAGGGTTCCGGAAGAAATATACTTCCGGTGGAAATGCAAGGCACGTGAACCTCACGCAATAACGTGATTCTGAATATACCCCGCAATGTTATTGTAGACATGCGAGGATTTTTTCTGATAACATGCATGTTTTATGTTGTAGATCTGATATATCAAACAGAAGGCGCACCTGACTTACGGACACATTATAGGCTGTGTGCGGACGGGATTTTCGTTAGAAATCCAAGGAGGTAGCATGGCGCCAAGATACTGTGTGCAGGAGTTAAAGACATGTGCGCATCCACATGAATCATACTTTGGGACTTTCAAATTTTCAAATATGTTTATTCTCATTAAACCATATAAAATACAGTATTTGAGAAAAAATAATAAAGTGATATACATGTAATGAAATATATATACATAATACCCGACGTGTTATAGGTATCTCGAGGTGAATGGTGATTTTTCGTCATTTGGCTGCATAACGTTATCCTTATTATACATTGAGAGAGACTGTAAAAGTGACACATCAAGCCATTCTGATCCTAATATGGGAGAAACTTTTGATATCTATTATATATTTTGGAAGATCTGTTTGTTTGTGTGTGTGTGTGTGTGCGTGTGTGTGAGGGTGTGTGTGTGTGTGTGTCTGTAATCGATGGACTCGAAAATGGCCCAGCCGATTTCGATGAAACTTGGTATGTGTGGGTATTTTCGGCCGGGAACGAACATAGGCATATTAATTTGTCCGTGCGACGTCACCTTGACCTTGAAATCGGGTCATTTCAAGGTCAAACGCCCGAATATCACGGGATTTCGATGAAACTTGGTATGTGGGGGTACTTTCTTATGGCGAGTCTCATAAGCATATTCATTTGCCCGTGCGACGTGACCTTGACCTTGAAATCGGGTAACTTCAAGGTCAAATCGCCAATTTTGATGAGATTTCGACGAAATTTGATACGTGGGGTTACTTTTGTTCACCGATTGTTTTGGACGGGTCCAATCGTGACCCCGACCAGACCTTGACCTTCAAAATGATCAACTCAAGGTCAAATCGGGTAAAACCGGATGGATTTCGACGGGCACGTTTGTCGGGTACTTTTGTCCGGGCAGTGTTTTTGGACTGGTCAAATCGTGACACCACTTGACCTTGACCTTCAAAATGGACAATTCAAGGTCAAAGCCCGGACTAAGTCGGGTCACCTTCTAGTAATATATATATATATACTTACTGTTTAGCAGCCAGCGGCTATCTGCTACAAATGTGTTGTCTTTGTATTTGTACTTAGTCTAGAGCAGACTATTTGTTTTGGACGTTTCGCAGTATAGTACAAAACTTTTGTCTGAAGCGTAACGTATGAGTACAACTGAGTCGTTGTCATTGTGGATCACATGCTACAGGCATGTGATTAGTGCTAATGAGTGTAAGCCGTGGTCGGGCTTACTGTGTGAGCTAATGTTCTGGTCACTTTAGCCGGACTGGTCTCGCAAGGTGCACGTATCAAATTTAAATTTAAATTAAAAGAACATGTGGATATTTCAAATAAATGGAGCTCACGTATTGTGTAGATTTTTCTGAATTTTGGAATTCAGTGCTTTGCTGGAATCAAATTATTACGAATTGGAACAATCGCGTAGGATTCATATTGATCATGTTTATATATGCATATAATGTATCAGTTGCATATGTTTGGTTTTCTGCATGTATGCTGGCAAGCGCATTCAAAGCTTTCAGAGTTGTTTTCTCCACACAGTGGTTTTATCTCTGTGTTAATGCCTGAATGCCTTCTGTAAACGGCTGTCAGTTCAATCAAGTTGTTTGAAAATCTTGGTTTGAGAAGATATTTACCAACTGCATGAATATACTGCATTAGTATATGAGACAGTATGAAGTTACTAGCCATGCTATTGGCACGAAAATTAAAAAGTTTTCTGCTTCCAAATGTTTCTGACGGCAGTTGCTGGAATGTCTGTTATCACCTTGTCACCAATAAAGCCAGCGGCTATCTGCTACAAATGTGTTGTCTTTGTATTTGTACTTAGTCTAGAGCAGACCTTCAGTGGAATAGTTACGTTGATTACATGGAATTTCTTACAATGTTAAGAATTTGCAAGTCAACATGCGAAAATTGTCGTTCTTTTGACACGGTACGGATAGATCACACATATCTTACAAAATACGAGGGTTAACGACATATACACTCTCCTGAACCGTGGCACATTTGATAGTTGCCTCCACCCCCTAATACGTAAATGCAATCATTGAAGACAGTTTTACACAGGCAACGACTACAAGATATTTACAGTAAATAAAGGTCCCCCACCTGCGTCACCGACCTCGTTCGATAACTTACGTTGGTTGAGAACTGCTTGTAATTCGAATTCGTTAAGCACACATAGTCGGATTCCTTATGTCATTTTGCATTTTTGGTTTGTTAAAAGCGATCTAAAAACGGATTATGTATGCCTAGTAAGTGTGTTTTAAGGATTGACTTGTTTCCATTCTTGAATTTTGGCGGGTCAGCCTAAATCGGGGATTAATATTTGTATGATAAGTAAATTTACGCTCTTTATATTCTTAAAACAGTTCAAAAACACTTTTTTCCAATAAAATTTCAACTGGACACAGGTAGACTATGAAAGTAGACACGCTATTGATAAATCAACAGTTCGCATGTCGTGTTTGACATTCCGAAATTGCGCAACCGTTTAATTTTCGACCAAAGGAATCTGACTTGTCGTGAAATCAGCGAGGGTGGGGTAGGGTTAGCTTTTCTGCGATATCTTTACCAACAAGAAATTCAATTAATTGAGGAAAAACACACACTGTCCTGAGTGGTACTGATAAGCTATTGGGGGGGGGGGGGGTCTGCAACTTCGCATGCAAAATAACATGAATGACACCAACAGCTTGTTTGAGAATAACACACCATATATGGTAGATATTCAACCAGGCTGTGCTTAAGTTTCTCAATGTATGACTGATGTACATATACAGTACACACAAATAGTAATAACAATTAACGTTGTGATTTTGAACTAACCATGCTAGAATATTGACGGTAAGGTGGTATTAACTACCACGAGCAATATTAATAATAATAGTACTATTTTTTTATAATATATGTGGGCATGATGTATGGAAATATTCAAGGACAAACCAATCGTTACAATACAATTATAACTTTTTTTTGTAATTAAGTGCAAAAAGAGCTAATTGTGCTTAAGCACAATAAGGGATATTCCTTATTGCGCTTATAAGCCCAATAAGGGAATAAGGGAATCTCTATTGTGCTTAAGCGCAATAAGGGAATATTTAATTGATCTTAAGCGCAATGAAGAATATTCAAATTGCGCTGATAAAGCCCAATAATGAATCTCTTAATACCGGTAAGGAATAATATATTATATATAGTACATAAAATCCTTATAATTCAGGTGGTGTAGTCCATCTCCGTGGCACAATGGGTGGGACAAATATAGGATTATTCTACTACCGGTATTTGCAGAAGGGTGGTCTAATGAGAGAGATATTAATTGTATTTAAGTGCAATGGGAAGTAATTGTGGTAAAGCGTAATAAGGAATGTATTATTGCATTGGGACCCACGCCAATCTTCTCTGTTGAGATTCCAATTGTTGGCTTATTAAAGATGAACATATGCTGAAGATACAGTCGCGCGCAAAATGAGCTCCCGTACATGTAGGTCGGGTTTTGGCCCCAAGTGAATTAAAATGTCATTGAAATAATCGGTTTCTCCCCATAAACATCTATATATTCAAAATACATGTTTTTGGAGCAGAATTACCGGTAGGTACCGGGTAGTCCATATTGGACGCCATCATGGAATTTAATTTTTTTGTTTAATTTCAGACATATTTATTAGTTATGTGGATGGAGTTATCATTAACCTTACATCCTTATATTGGTTATGCGGATGGGGTTATCATTAAATCTCACATCCTTATATATTGGTTTTGTGGATGGGGTTATCATTAAACCTCACATCCTTATATGGCAGGTTATGTAGATGGAGTTATAATTATAACTTCACACCATTACATTGGTTATTTTGATGGAGTTATCATTATACCTCACATCAGTGTGTTGGGGATTTTGGACCTTGACTTGGGCCCTTTGTTTTTTGGTGAGTTTGAAGCCTGTTTACATTTCGAAATGTTGTCAATTTTGTATCGTCTGCAGCGGAACTCGGCATGTTGAAGCAAAAGTTACAAGGCATTGCACCGTTATGATTTTTGGCATTGTTGAACAGAAGAGAAATACAGAATACAAATCAGTATCAAATGATAAAATGTATATGTAACGAGTCTATAATAAAAATGAAAAACTTGGGGAGGGGTGGGCGATACGAGGAAATATGGGTTGATACCGATATAGATTTGAACAGCGATAATGACCAATGTTGACATATTATGCATCTCAACTCTATTGTTGCGACAAGGCTATAAAATAGAGGGGGTGTCAGAAACTTACTAGTAGTTATCTCTATATAGTGCCAGAATAGTTATTTGTCGACTTCTATAGTGGTACAATGCAAATTAGAATCAAATTATAACGACTTTACCAATGAAAAGAAAAATAATAATTTGGGCCGGGATTAGATGTTGGGTTGGTTATATGGAGTAAAATGAGTTCACACGGTGAACTGACATAAATTAGTAGAGCTATAGCGATCAATGTTACTGTACTGTAGCGACAATTGTATAAAATTTGGGTGGGGGGAGGGGGTCTGAAATTATCTCTATCTCTATAGATTGCACCAGAATTATATAGAAAGGAATAGCACAATTGATATACGTATACGTCATAGTACACGTAATACCATAGACATAAGTATTGATCACATGATAAAAATATGTACATAACTCGACTATACCGATGAAAAAAATAATAAATTGGACCAGGATTAGAGGTTGGGTTGGTTACATGTGGATAATTGGATATGCGGTTAATACGATAGACCGATGGGGGTTGATAAGATAGACCGAAATAAATTTGTCGAGTGATAGTGACCAAAAAGTGATGTAAAAAGTAATGCGACTGTACTGTCGCACAATTATCAGGTAGAAATTGTCAAATATGTACCCTGGTGTCCAAAATGGAGCACATCAGAAAACATTCGCAGGGCCCTAAAATTTATTTAACACACGATTTCCCATTCAAATCGATTTATGTCGATAAAACTCTTATTTTTCAAAATTTTAAGCTGAGACTTGGTGTGTCTGCGTGAAATACTTATATATTCCTAAAATGACAGGTTCCAGCACGTAATTATGTTCTAGATGGCAGAAAGAAAAAAAATTTGATGATAAATTTTAATATAGGATTTGCCATTCAAAACGATTTATGTCCATACAACTCTTATTTTTCCAAATTTTAAGCTGAGACTTGGTATATCTGCGTGGAATACTGATATATTCCTAAAATGCCAGGGTCCATTACGTACTTATGTTTTAGATGGAAGAAATGAATTTTTTTCGATGATAAATTTTAACATGGGATTGTCCCATTCAAATCTATTTATCATTTTATGTCGATAAAACTGTTATTTTTCAAATTTTTAAGCTGAGACTTGGTGATTCTGCGTGGATTACTGATATATTTCTAAAATGCCAGGGTCCATTACGTAATTATGTTTTAAATGGAAGAAATGAATTTTTTTCGATGATAAATTTTAACATGGGATTGTCCCATTCAAATCTATTTATGTCGATAAAACTGTTATTTTTCAAAATTTTAAGCTGAGACTTGGTGATTCTATGTGGAATACTTATATATTCCTAAAACGGGAGGGTTCAGCACGTAATTATCTTTTAGATGGAAGAAATTGATTTGTTTTGATGATAAAAATCCAGTGTAAACCATCTTTTACTTTTACTCCTTCGATCCGTCCTGGTGGACAACTTTTGATATTGCTATCACCGTTCTGTATATACAGGTTTCCTTCATCCGTTTACTGCTGTACATGTGATGAAAATTTTAAAAGAGACTGTCGATTGTGCATGGCTAGTTACAACAGAGGGCTATTTAGGATTCTGTGTCTTGCAGTGTGTAGACAGTATATCATCTTCTTGGATATTGCTTCTGCTGCTGTGTAGAATTCTTCATTAGATGGAAAACCACTGGAGTCGATGATGATTTGAATTTTGTTCTGATCCGACAGGTTGTGGAAGTTGATATTCAGTAGTTGCGATGTTGCTTCTGCTAGTGATGTTATGAATTTGGATCTAATCGGTTCTAATATTGGGCAGTGTAGCAAAAAGTTTTCCCTGTTTTCAACATCATCTTCGTCACATAATTGGCAGATACCGTTGCGAGATTTATGCCTATGGTATTGGAGCATATATGTATCAGTTGCCAATTTCAGCTTCAGGATGGTCTTCTGTAGTTCGACTGTCGTTGTTCTTTTGATATTTAGAGTTTTATGAGGTGTACCAGGTTGATATGAATCAGTGTTGAGGTAGCGAAGACTCTTGGCTGTCTTTGCGTCGGTTGAAATAGAGAGCTTCCAGTACTGGATGATGGTTTTCTTCATCATCTTTTTCCATACAGCTCCTGTATATGGTTGGTTTAGGAGGTCAAGCGGAGCCGGGAGTTGATACTTGAATAATATCTTTTTGACATCGACAAACCAGCTGTTGCTGTTCATATCTTTCATCAGTAGTTGTCGATATGCTAACTGTTTTTCTATGCATTTGTTGTTATAATGTTATAATGGCAGATGTTATAATATAATGTTAGCGTTTTCATGTCGATCTGCGCTTCGACTGGTAGTGTTCCTGATATGATGTATACTGCGAGATCTGATGTGTAGATGGTAACGACATGACATGCTTGAGTAGCTTTTTTGATAATCCTCAAGTTTCTTTAAGTTCCCAGCATGTGGTATGATGATTTCACATCCGTATGTTAATATAGGTAAGATGTATATTTCATATAAATGAATACATGTCTCCGGATCAAGGCCATTATTCCCATGAAATCCGATTGGTAAGATAATGTATGCCGCTCGCCTAGATTTGTTAATGTTGTTCGCGATTGTTGAGCACGCAGTCTTCTCATTACTGTCCGATCGTACAATTCCGAGATGTGTTGTTTGGTCGGTCGTTGGCATTGAGACTTTTCCTAGCTGCATCTGAGTGGTATGAATTTTCGACCTGCTTGACGGTTTCATATTTATAATGACCCTTTTTTGCGGCTGCAGTAACTGTAGGTAACGATGACGGGTACTGTATTCATATGCTATGTTGATTAATAGCTGGAGTTCTTCAGGACTTGTAGCGATAAGTGCGATGTCGTCAGCACAGGCTGTGGCGTTGATGTTGATATTTCCAATTTAAGTCCCGATGGTAGTACGTTGTAGGTCGTGCAAAAGATCTTCGATATATATTTTGTACAAATCAGCGCTTGACGCACTCTTTGTAAGACTTTAAATTCTTTGGATGTAGAATTTGCCCATTTTACTACTGAGTGGCAGTTATGATGTAGCTGATTGATTGCTGCCCACAGTTGTGGGTGTATATCGTAACAGTAGAGTTTCCCCAAGTAGAATTTCTGTTGATACTACGTCAAATGCGGATTTAGCATCCATAATTGCTATATGGACAGGTAGCTTGGCGTCTTTGTTGTCTCTGGTCAGGTCATGCGCACGGGTGTAGATATAAAACAATATGTGATCCTCCGTAGGATAGGGTATCATATAATATGTGATCCTCGTCTCAGGAGTCACTCGTGGCTCAATGAAGGCAGGATCATATATCAAAATGAGAGGATATGGTGATCCCATGAAAAGGGGATCACCATATCCTCTCATTTTGATATGTGATCCTAAAATAAGAAAATATTTTTATTAACTAAATAACGGAGATATTTGAACAAGAGTTTTTGACGAAATAACGGAAATATTTGAATAAGTGTTTTAAAGAGCGTGTTTAATGTGTTTTAAAGAGCTAGCGTTGATCTTTTGTAGTGTTGTAATTTCTCATACAAATCGCCGTTATTTAGTAAAGGTACATTCTTTATAGAGTTATTACCCTTCATATAATATCACTAAAAACAGATAAAGATCGCGTATCAAAACCTATGTTATCCTCCGTAGGATCAGATATCGTTTATAGTCTACACTCGTGCGCATTAGGTGCTCTGGTGACCTCTTCTATCATGACGGCACTGTTTAGAGGTGAAGAGTTATTTGTGAAGCCTCTTTGATAAGGAGATTGTTTTGGTAAAGTAGATTTTCTGAGCTCCTCTCTTAAAATTGTCTCGAATACCTTCAGAATAATAGGAAGTATGGTAATTCCTCTGTAATTGGAAGATGTCGACTTGTCCCCTTTGTTTTTGTAGATTGGATTAAAGAGTCCTAATTTGAGGCTGTCTGTAATGAATTGATCCTGAAACATTTTGTTGAATAAGATAGTAAGTTGATGCTGTAGAGTTGATCCGGCATGAATTAGATGTTCAGCTGCGAGACCATATTTGTCTGGTGCTTTGCCACAATGTAGACTGTTTATAGCTTTCGCTACCATTTCCGTTGTAATGATATATTTTCTCGATGTAGATTTGGTATTGGAGTTGATCAAGTTGTAATCTGCTATACATTCCTCATAAAATTTCCATTGGAAGTCTGTATTATCTTTAGGAGTAGCAAGGTTGCAGAAATGGTTACGCCATCCTTCTGGAATTGCTTCATTCGAGTAAGTAACACCGTTTACAGATAAGTCCGATAGTAAGAGACTTCCTTGTTTTCGCTGCTTCTTAATGAGTTGGTAGAAGGTATTTCGGTTGATGGTTCTCGATTCCATGATGTTTTCTTTAAGCTCGCGATGATTGTTATTGACCGTGTTTCTAACAGCATTCCGAAAAACCATACGTGTCTGCTTTCTTTTGAGGACAAGGTCGTTCCGTGGGTCGGAAAGATTTCCAGCTATTTTCCAATTGTAGTGAGCTTTCCTATTTTCCTGGAGAGCAATTGCTATGTCTTCATTCCAAACAGCAAGTTTTGGATGATTAGCTTTTATAGGTTTTGGTGGATGACGTTCAATAGCAGTCTCAGAAAGGATATTGGTTATGGAGTTGGTGATTGTAGTGATGTCTGTACCAATGTCACCCTGGAGCTTCTGTTGGACAGTGGACTGGTATTGGTCCAGGTTAACTTTTTTCCAGCGAATTCTACTTGACGTTTTTGGTGACTGTTTGTTGACATCAAATAATAGTTCGACATTTAAAGTTAATACTTTTGGTAGATGATCAGATGTTCTGGTTGATATGTACATAATACTTGTTGTTTGCTGCATATGTTGAGGGAATAGGATGAAGTCGATTTCCGAAACTGGAATTCCGTTAACGTTTAGGAATGTAGGTCCATTCATTGTTGTTTTCAGTCGTAGCTCCTTCATTAGATCTTGTAGAGCTCTGCTACGTGGTGTGATAGTCGTCTTTGAGAGATCTTCATTGTAGTCTCCACCTATTATCATCTGGTGGGAAGGAGAGTATTTCAACCATATTTCATTGATTTGATCTATGATGTCGTAGAATATCCCTCATTTGTCTCCTGCGGTTGTAGTCATATATATGTTGGCTATAATTGTCGGTGGGTCACATAGAACTTCGATACATTGTATTCTACAAGAGCCATCTTCAGTGGGTCGAATGTAGCGGTCTATCTTACTGCTCCATGGGATGGCGTTTCCCCCGTATCCTCTTGGCATGTGGGAGTGTGGTATCGGATCCGAATCGTCGACAGATTTTCCGCAGCTTTTGATATCATTTGAGAGTTCATTAAGTAGATTCAGCTCACAATTGAAGAAAAGTTACGGTAAACAAATTTGACAATCATTTTCCCCAAGTGTCGTTTTGTTCAAAATATCGCTTTGTCGACGGGGAGATCTGATCCTGACAAAAGCTAAGATGTGTTTAGATAGAATTATTTAGAGAATTTGACAGATTGTGGTGCATTTTGAGAGAATTTTAGTGGAGAAAACGTTTGCTTCAAACATGCGAATTCAGCCAATTACAGTTGCAGACGAGCGCTGTCACTGTAAGAATCAGATTGACAACACATTGAACAAATGCAGGCCTGAAACTCACCTTTTTGGGAGATAAATCCAATAAATTAGATATCAAAACAATCCTCCCTAAGCACATTCAAAAATATCCTGCAAGATTTTATTATCTTAGGACACAGTAACAGTCAAAATGAATGAATTTAAATCAGCTTCCGAGACGAAGCGAGACATGACGTGTACCATTTGATTTTTAGGCGCCTTGTTTACGATGACGTCATTTGCGTTGCTTCCCAACCTTAACCCTTTCCACTCTCAACGACATTTCAATTGGTTGTAATTAAAAAGTTCGCAAGTTCCAGCTCAACCTGAATCTAGTTACTCAATTGGTAGAAATACTTTAGCAGTAATTCTTAGTTTTATAAGTTATAACTCTAATTTTATTGATGATACGAGCTCAACATCATAATATGTCACTGTTTATGGCGGTGTTATCCAAAGGTGTGCTTTGATAATGATTATAATTTTATTTTGCGATCCAACGTCAGTGCAGCTCAGCAGAAACGCATAGGCACTAGTTCAATTCAGCAGAAACGCATGAGTCCTACGATTATAGACACCCACTGGACGCGCTTCGCGCGTCGGTCAGTGGGTGAAAAATCGATGTATCGGAGTTTTGTTTGTGAAATATGATCAAGATATCCTTGTAGATTGTTCATGTTCGTCTATATGTGATGTAGCTGATTTTAAGAATATACAATACCTTAAAGGGGTACTGTACACCATTTCTAATAAATTCCCGATAATAACAACGATCTAATATCAATAATATATAGAAATATAATACGTGTAGTATTCGTGTCGGTCAGCTGCATCTGCATGCCTGTCAGTCGTGTTTCTTCCTGTCTGCACGTTTATCTGTCAGCATGCATGTCTGTCTAGATACTTATGTGACTGTCTGCCTGTATGTCTGTATGTATATTACGTGTGTATGCTTGTCTATAAAGTCGTCTAGGCCTAGGTGTGTCTGGACGTGTTTACGTGTACGCTTGTGTGCGGCTGGGTGGTTGTATGTGTCTGAGACTCAGTGTGTGTGCATGTAACTGTGTGCGTAATCGCTCTTTATATTGTGTTGTCATATTCTTTAAATGTACATATATTCCACTGTCATTTTTGTATTAGATTTGTTTGTAACTATGTTACTTAAATATAACTCTCCAATAGTGGAGGCAATAAAGGATATATATATATATATATAAATTTAATTTATGGCTGGAGCCATAAATTAAATTACGAATTTCCGTGTACAAGACGTAATCAAATAGTGGATTGTGTAACACGTGGCAAACATGATCGTGCACAAAATTATGTTGATACATGGCGTAAACTCAAGCGACTCACTGACTAGTGAATATGCAACAACTTAAATGACTATATGTGAATAGTATGCATATATTTGATACATTTCCTTGAAAAATGTAAAAAATATTACTCAACAACGACAATTTGTATTTTCGCATTCTGGCTAATATGTCATCCGTAACATTACTTCTACTCAACAGACTTTCAGAGAATGAAAAACTGATTAAATTAGTCGACGACTCGGAGACTATAGAAACCAACAACAACATTTGAGTACAGTATCCCTTTAATATTTGGGAAACAAAATTGAAAATGCAGTCATAAATACAATTCATCTGATGATTTTATGATAAAATTCCACATTAAGATATGTAATTATGCAATTTGTGGCAAGATCTCTCCCTGTTTTTCGATTTCCAGGAACAAAGAAAACCACTTACCGAACTTGCTATGCGTAATAACATGTTTTTTTACGGGAAAAAAATAGAGGGGTACACAAACAAAAGCCTCACACAAACCTGTTTCCACTAAAATAATAAGTTGGAAACAGGTAGATTCTGAAAATAGACACACTGGTGGTATAGAAACCATTCTCATATCGCTTTTAACATTCCGAAAATGCGCGATCATTTTTTTCGACATGAGGAATCCGACTAACATGCAAAATCAGTTTTGACAATTAGTCAAACATTAATTATCTAGAATGCTAAGTCCAACTTTAAAGGTACTCAATCCGATTCGATAGTCCCCATATTAGTGATTGAATGCTCGGGAGTGCATAGTTGGTCCATCAATGAGTGTTGCGTGAATTCAGTGCCTATGCATATTTTATTTTAATCTCGACAAACCATTTCGCAGCATATGCGACGACTGAAATATATTTGCTGGACCTCAATGGATATGGATCACTTACATTGACGTTACAATATATTTTCTAAATGGATATTGATGTGTATTTGTGCGTGAGTGCCCCCCCCCCCCCCCACCCACCACCCAGGCCCACCATATTGATCGCGGCGACTTGTATCGAACCAAAACAGTGTCTGCCTTATTGTCACAACAATTAGATATTTGTAATATCCAGAGAGAGAGAGAGAGAGAGATGTTTTATTGCCTCCTTGAAGGAGAGATATGTGTACAGGTATATACATGTTTATGAATACAACAGTGACATTCAAACTAAATCAATTTCACTTATATGAGGTTGGTTGACCTTTTGCATTGGTCAGATGGAGCAAAGGACACACACAAATATGAGACAATGAATAAATAAGCGTTTCTCATCACACATGAGTTCCAGAGTAGGATGACTTCCACATCCACATGCATAAGTGAGGAATCCTACCGGCGAGAGTAAATCCAGGAATGAAAATGTAGGAATTCCGAATATGTTTATGATTTTATACCAGAATTCATTTCTGAGTTCCTGTATGTGCGGAGAGAAGCAATGGAGGTACATGTGTGACATGAGGTCAGAGTATTGGCACCCACAGTGCTTGCATAGTGCGTTGTTGTCATATGTCGTTCTGGAGATGATGTTTGCCATATAGAGAGCTTTAGATTTGTACTGTGGGTGTTCCCTGCATAGTAGCCAGCCTCTCCAGATCGACATAGGATAGGATTTAACCATCCTAAAGAAATTCAGTGATTCATTTGTCAACTCACACCATGGTGCTTGATATGCGAAGTTGTTGATCTTCTCTTTTACAATTTCTTTCCATTGTTTCTTTGATGGAAAGAACCCAGAATCAATAAAATTTGTGAGGTAATCGATGAGATCATATGCGTGCAGGTGTGTGA
This sequence comes from Siphonodentalium dalli, assembly GCA_032622095.1. NCBI lineage: Eukaryota > Metazoa > Mollusca > Scaphopoda > Gadilida > Siphonodentaliidae > Siphonodentalium > Siphonodentalium dalli. Next base: position 271,541,885 of record CP136064.1, on the reverse strand, counting down.
ATATTTCCTTCGCAAAGCCAGAGAGGGGCCGTTTATAGAGGAGGTGGCCCTGAACATTGAACAGAAACACTCTTAGAGCATCGCGATGAGTGTTTGGAATATTTATTAGTGTTCCCAAGAATAAAAGTTTTTTCCGGTCTACTTCGACATGCAGTGGTGTTAAACCAAGTAATGACAGTGAAAGTTCTGTACTTGTTCTAGTAGGCAGACATTGAATATGTTTTATACACATACGATAGACTCTCTCAAGTTGCAGAACTTGTGTATTTGTCAGGCCATACCACATTTCACATCCATATAATGCCTTGGGGATTACTACACATTTCAAAATTTCAAGAGCAGACGAAGGAGTCAGGAATTTGGTGATTGGCGATCGGCATGCACCGAAGAATGTCCTTCTTAGCATTTCACATGCTCTGTCAATATTTCGAGATCTATCAGACCGATTATTTTGAGGGATACCAAGGTGAATAACGTCTTTGACTTCATTCAGAGTGTTCAGTCCGAGAAACCATTTATGTTCTCTCGCTGGAGCGTTTGAGCGTTTACGAGTGTCAAAGACGATAATTTCGCTTTTAGCAAATGAGTATTCAAATTTCCACGTTTTGCAGTACTTATAACATTTATTCAGAAGACTTTTTAAGCCACCTTCTGAGTAAGAAAGAACGCAGACATCGTCGGCAGTTGTCGGACATGAACACGAGATTGAATCTATATGAGCGCCCTCCGGTGATAATGAGAGTTCCTGTAGGAGGTCGTCTATATAGATAAGGTACAGGAAAGGGGACAGAACAACCCCTTGTCTTGTACCTTGCTCTATGGTGAACGGTTCTGAAAAATAGCCAGCATATCGCACTTTGCTTTTGATCTCCGAGTACATGGCAGCAACAACTCTAAGCATACGCCCTCCAAGGCCTTTCTGCATTAATTTATAGAGTAGTCCTTCGTGCCATACTCTGTCAAAAGCTTTTTGTGAATCCAAAAATGCGGCGTATACCTTAGAATTGTTGAGATGTGCATATTCGACGACATCTTGGAGTATATATGAGGTTACTGTGCAGCCAACCCCTTTCTGGAAGCCATTCTGCAGACAATTTGGAAAACCGGCGAACACATCGCATTTAAGAAACCTGTCCAAAATAACCATCTCAAAAAGTTTATACATTGATGGCAGTAAAGTTATAGCTCTGTAACTATCTGGGTTGTCGACAGGCTTTGGGTCACCCTTGAAAATCGGAATTATTATTCCCATTTTCATTTTAGATGGAATAAATTCGTATCTGAGCATACTTGAGAATAGCAGACACAGGACGGGAAGTAGAGCATCCGGTGCATGAATTAGATGTTCATTTACAATATTGGTGTGCCCACTAGCTTTGTTCCGCTTCAGCCGTTTAATGCAAGCACTTAGTTCTGCACCTGTGACGTCCTTACACAGTGAGTTATCTCTACGCTCTTGGTCAGACATTTCACTTATCTGGGCAATGGTGTCGTTCACCGACGATTCAAAAGAGGGGATATTATGACGACACCTACTATACAGGTTTTGAAAATATTTGTTCCAACCTAGTACAATGTCTTGAGGGTCCCTGCACATTTTGTTGTCAAACTTTAATTCTGACCCAGGGTTCACACCACACTTATTTGGGAGTTTAATTGCTTTCCAGAAAGCGGGTTGGTTGTTTTTAGCGAGATATTCTATGTTCTCTATTTATTTTGTTTGGGAATTCAACACTGCTGTACGGTGACGATTTCGGAATATTCGTTTAGAATCTCTATATGCTCGAAATGTTGGATTGTCAATCGTTTTGGGTCGCCCCTTTGATATCCAGCATTTCCGGCGTTGACGCATTTCACCATGCAAGCATTTCAATTCAGAATTCCAGTAAGACTTCGTGAATTTCTTCCGTTTAGTTGTCTTTTTCTCTGTTTCCTTAGAAGCAGAGAGAAGAATGTCGACTAGTTTCGAATATAGTGCGTCAACGTCGGATATGCTCGATATGCATCTATTGACTGTGTGCAGTTTATTCCGAACCACTTCTTGATATGCATCTAGATTAACCTTTGACCAGTTGACAATATTGTTATGATCATTTAGATGTGCGTTACCCAGTCTGGGTGAACGTCGACTCTATATTTGAAATATAGAGTCTGGAGCTTATGTCGCCAATACCATTTCTATTCAGCGAAGAGCTTCCCCAAAATGACGTCACGGATTTAAAAAAAATACATCGATGATTGACAGGTGTCCCCACGTGTTATTTGTTGTGCTTCGCAATAGCAATGGCCTGTGTCGCGACATAAACTTACAGCAGATAATATTTGTCGTGTGTGCGACTATTCTTTTTCGGGAGATGAACTCGCTGCATCAACCGGAAAGCTGCATCCGAGAGCAAAAAATAGGGTCGTAATCAAAAATGATGCTTTAGAACTATTTAAAAGCATAAAATTAAGTCATTTCCTCGGTGTTAAATTTCAGATGACTTTTTTACGACAAATAATTTGATTTGCAAACCATGGTACAATAAAGTATATCAAATACACGGACATGAGTGAGTTCTATTTATATTTATGGGAGGCCAAGTTGGTACCATGCGCAGGCCTATCTATCAGGTCCAGCACATCCTTCAAATTAATCCGAATATATAATTTCGAAGCCATTGTTTCTGTCTGTTGTATTTGCAAGCATCGCTTTCGATCGGAGAAATTCCGCTCTGTTACTATATTTAGAGGTGACATTATGCATGGGAGTCTCCGCCCACTAACACTTGTTTATTAACCCATACGGTTTAATTGGACGGAAAATAATTTACGCAATCAATCAGATTACGGAATCCCGAGGACTTGGAAATGAGATAGCGATGTTATTTGTCAGACCTTATATTCAATGTTGTAATGAATATTTAGGTATGAGTTTACTCAGACTGTGCGCTACCCTGATAGTTGAATTCCATCGAACAGAAAACTGGCCTGTGGTTTGAGGTATTAAGAGCCTCATCTTCAATTATTCCTACTCTATTCACAAGGTCAAGTCTGCACCGGGGAATGACAATGTGGTCAATTAGTGATTGTGAGTGTTCAGGGTTGTATGGGACAAATGAATATTTTGGTCCGGTGCATGCACTCAGAGTGACGAGTGACTTTAGCTTATGAGTTTCCAGAAATGAATTGAAAGCAGTACATCTACTTGCCCGTTTCGGCCACTCAATCTGAGCTTTTTCCAGATTGGAAAATAAGTGGGCATTGAAATCGCCCATAATTATTACAGTTCCATGGGAAGAGTACTCGAATATGATATCACTTAATGCATTAATGCAGTCATTGTACTCTATGTCCGTGTAATTTGTGTTGGGCATGTATACTTCAACGATGTAAACGAATTCCTGATACCCCAAGCGGAGTTTTATGCCAATTAAGCGTTGGTGGTCTAGACGCATATCATTGAGGCAGTTGCGGTGCTTTTTTGTGAACGAGGAGAGCAACCCCGTCACGCACATATTGCCCACCAGAGGACGTCGTCAATGTGCGACCAGGTTTACTAATACTAAAATATTGGTCATGAATATTATCGAGCAGGCGAAGGCCCTCTTCACTTAACCAGTGTTCAGATAAACCAATCAGATCATATAAATGGATGAAGTCACGGAAATCATGGCTCTATAATTAACACGCGGGTCCAATTTGTGTAGGTGCAAATTGATACCATCGTGTTGTTGACTCCGTTGACATTACGAGGCTTATCCTACGAACTGTTTCAGTTAACACATGTACATGACATTCAGTACTATATATATCTGCTCAAATACAGATTATTTCCTCCGCAATAGTAGCGACGCTGACAGCTAGACACCGGCAGCACATATATACACTGCTTACTATATATATACTCTGGTTAAATACTTTCAGAAATCATGAACGTGACAATTTCAACCGAACAGGAGAGTAATTCCGACAATACAGTAACGGTTCTTTCTCTGACAGTGACCATACTGTGGCCTCTAATATTCCTTATTATCGCAGTGGAAAATCTCATTGTTGTTCTACTAATGACTCTAAAAAAGAAGCTCCGCACGGATCCACATTGCGTCATTGTTCTTAGTCTTAGCATCAGTGACGGCTTAACTGGATTGTTCGGTCTAGGTCTGGTCGCATCTGTGGCTATGCCGAGTGCCTTCGTGAACAGAATTAACTGTTATGGATTATACCTCTTGATAATGTCATCATATTTGGCATCGTCGTTGCAGGTATTACTTGTGTGCATCGAGAGGATTATTGGAGTCGTATACCCACACACATTCAAGAAATGGTTCTCACTGCAACGCAGTATTGCCTATGTCGGGGTGTGCTGGATTATATCGACCGCTGTCTCGGTTGTCCCCTTTTTATTTTGGTTGGATACAAGTTACAAAGGACCCTGTGCGTATTATAGACTGTTCGAACGAGACTCCCCGATACTCATATACTTTCCTGCAAGCACAATGGTGGTTTACTTTATTACGATTGTTTTATTCTTCTACCTTGTATATCGAATAAAAGTCACGATCGGACGCACTGCCCCTTCTATTGGTGTGCGTGTTGACAGAAGACGGGCAGATGTGGTTGACCATGAACTTCAAGATGCACGTCAAAACATACAACCAGCTACTCTCAACCGAACTGCAATCGTTAAGGATCACACAAGAGTTCTAATTGCTATCGTTGTTGCATTATCCTTAACTGTTCCGGTTGGAGTTGTGAGTAATACCGCATTAGCAGCCTTCATGGGAGATGAATGGGTGACGACCCGAGAAGGGAGACAGATACGCTTGACACTGATCAACATAGCACTTCTTAACTCCGCATCCTACTTCGAAAATATTTACTCACCACTATACTCACCAGAATTTGATTCAAATCACTTTGATCATGTAAATACTTTCGTAGATGATACATCTCGCGATATGTTCACTACGCGTACTAATGTGGACAAATTGTTAACTTATCCTGTTATGGTGCGCGAGCTGTCGAATCTGGTGCCAACGCTGAACCGCGGCAAAGCGGCAGGTTATGACTCCATCGTTAATGAGCATCTTATATTTGGTGGAGACCAACTTTTGTCTTGTTTGGCGTATATGTTCTCAAAGATGTTCACTCTGACACACGTACCGAGTAATTCTAAAAAAGGCTTCATGGTGATTCGTTATAAAGGTGGTTCAAAACCGAGGGATAGTTTCGACAGCTACCGCCCCATAACTATTCTTCCTGCAATCTACAAATTATTCGAAAAAGTCATACTTACCCGTATCCAGAACAATACACCTTCACTGGTCCATGTTAATGCCTTACAACATGGTTTCCAAAAGGAAATTAGCTGTACAATGACTTCTTACCTAGTGCAAGAGTGTATATCGTATACCGGAGAACGTGGCAGCAAACTCTTCGCCTGTATGTTAGATACACAAAAAGCCTTTGATTGTGTATGGATAAATGGCCTACTATATAAGCTCTTAGAGCGAGGTTTCGTTGGAAAAATATGGCACATGTTTCATGCTCTTCTTACTAACTTACAATGCTATGTCCGTTTTAAAAACTCGACATCAAGATGGTTTACAGCGTACCAAGGGACCAGACAGGGGAGTATCCTGTCACCTCTCCTATATACGTTATACATAGATGAATTGCTTCAAACGTTAGCAAACCTACCTTTCGGTCTTCAGATTCATGATATAAACTGTTCAGCCATAACTCACGCAGACGATATGCTTTTACTTTCTCTTAGTAAATCTGGCTTAACTCATTTGTATGAAACATGTATAACTTATAGCAGAAAGTGGAGGTATAACTATAACCCTACGAAAACGGTTATTATGGTCTTTAATGAAACAAAATCTGAACAGATAAGAAGCAACCGAACTTGGAAGTTTGGTAGCATCTCTTCCACTCTAAAGGAAGTCGATTCTACAGTGCACCTGGGTGTGCCATTATCTACACATAAGATGGCATCAAATTTGACTATCCATATTTGTAATAAGATAAGGAGTACATACTTCTACCTCATAAATGCCGGTGTATACCCCGGTGGGATAACACCATCTAGTTGTCTTAAAATATATAAATCTATGGTTCTACCCGCCGGGCTATATGGATCTGAACTTCTAAATAGCCTGTCACAAAGCGACAAGTTAAAACTTGAAAAAGTACATCGCATGTGTCTTAAAAACATGCAGGGCTTACCTACGAGATGTCGCACTGCTGTCGCCCAAGGAATGCTGGGAGTAGGCCCTCTGGAATCGGCTATTGATAAAAGGAAACTTACCCTATTCGGATCCCTCTGTAGACTGGCCCATGACAAAACTGTTAAACATATATTTCTTCTCAGACTTTTTCATTTCATTCTCGGTCAACACTGCTCCAAATCTATCTTTTTAGAAATATATAATATTCTTATTAAATATGATTTGCTTGATGTCCTTACAATATACTTTACCAATGGTATCTTCCCTTCTAAATATGCATGGAAAACTCTGGTTCGCGATAAAATTCTTGCTTATGACAATGCCATATGGAAATCAACCGTGTTATCAGATCAAGAATTGGCATTATTTTCTCATTTCCACAATTCTCTTGATATGTCTCCACTGTGGCATGCGTGTAAATCCCAACCATCAGAGAAATATATCTTCTTGCTTATTGCCCGTTTAGTGGCTCACACCGCCTATAGGGACAAAGGTAAATGCCGCAAATGTGGACTTTTATATGAATGTATTGTACAACATGTATTTTGTGACTGTGTAGCTCTTGCTGATGTTAGGAATATTGTATGGTTCGATATTATTGACCAATTCGGCACCGAAACATTCGTATTTCTTGATAACCTAGACACTTATCAACTATTGGGTTGCTATCTCGGCCACCCGCCGTTAGAAGTTCCCGGTGTGCTCCATACCGACGAATTAGTCTTGTTCTTCTCACGTTTAGCAGCAAATATTTGGAAATTTTACCATCTAGATACCGGTTAATATCGTTCTGTTAATTAATACAAGGTCACCGGAACTTAACAAACCTTTGACCTCTGACTAATGATTACATCGTTCTGAGTATATACGACCCACAATACAATTGAGACTATAATTATGCATATATATATATATGTGTATGTGTACGTGTGTATGTATGTGTGCGTATGTATGCGTGTATGTGTATGTATGTATACGTGTATATATATGTATATATATATATATATATATATATATATATGTATGTGTGTATGTATGTATGTGTATGTATATGTATGTGTATGTATATATATATATATATCTATATGTGTGTATGTGTATGTGTGTGTATATGTTTATGTATATGTATGGGTATATATATACCACTGTCTTTTCTGACGTTGCTTATCTCATAAACTAGTATGTGTTATCTCTTTCAGATATCCTTTGTAAATATGTTATACATGTATGTAATATTTTGTTTTTGCTAATCTTCGATCTCGGAGGACGATTAAAGAATATATTAGCAGCCTTCATGGGAGATGAATGGGTGACGACCCGAGAAGGGAGACAGATACGCTTGACACTGATCAACATAGCACTTCTTAACTCCGCAGTTAATCCTGTAATATACGCATTTTGGATGAAAAAATTCAAACATGCTCTCAAAGAGGTGTTTGTAATTTGTCCACGAAGAAATAATTCCGTCGCCCCAGACGCGAGGGTATAATTGTTAACATTTTAGCCGATGTGGTTTACCGTATGTGTTTGTCTGCAACCTGTTTTATATAGTGGAGTCGCTTAACGAAATATCGTTCACTTTTTGGATAGAAGCATGAAACTTTCAGGGTTGGTTGGGTATGTGGTCCTCACCAACCAGTTAGCTGGTTCCAAGTTTCTGGTCACTCCTTGACCTTCAAATTGACCTTGACATTTCAAAAATTTGAGATTTAGGATTATCTATAATGTGTCGAACATAATGGCTATATTAAATGTTATATAGACATTGGAGATTGTCGAAGCGATACCATGGATGTCCGCCTTTGTATCCACATTCAATTTGTCTATCATAATCCAAAATGGCCGCCATAATGGACGCCAAAATAAAACAAATTTACGTTTGTTCACTAATATCTTTCAAATCAGTTCCTGCTTTTTGGAACTGTTTGAGAATTGCAACTTTATTATGTCTTGGTCATGTTAACTGAACATTGGAGCAATGAAATATGCCATTCGTGTGCTCCCTGCCAACTCCGATCCCTTAAAAATTCGATTTTACAGAAAGTGGTATAAAAATTTACAAAAACTCACCATTGGGATTCTAGTCATAATTCGTCAAGAAATAGAAGAACTGAGCAATCTAAGTGACAAATTCCATTTCTTATGAATATTCCAACTCAAATGTACTCAAATTGTCAATTTGGCTCAAAATGGCAGCCGGAATATGGAAAAATGTAAATATTGCCCCAGCGAGTCATGCAACCGCATACCAGTTGTGGTTGATGAAAAAAAATGACTATTCTGTCTTATAGATATTGAATACTACCATTTCTGATGCACCTTGGTTAATTGTTACTATTTTAAACACTGAAATTACCAGTATTATTGGATTTTTCTATCACAAACTTGACATCAAAATCGGCAAAAATTAACCTTTCAGGTTAAGACAATTTTTTCAAGTAAAATGGTATCGAAGGTGTTTATTGTCTTTGATCTGTCTTAAATGGCTCACACTTATCTGTTTTTGGACAAAATTACTCAAGATGGTTTGCAAAATGGCAACCAAATTTGGTAAAACAAATTATTTTTCATATATATCTATATCCTGAATATTATTATCTGATGTTCCGAAAAGGTAGCAAATTGTGACTCACTTTGTATTAACCATGTTACTTATGAGGCATGACAAATTAACTATAAACGATGTAGTACGGAATTTTTCCAAAAACTTCTTTTAGGATTCTGACCATGTTTTTGTGCGGAAATGGACAGTACTTTGATACTGAACTGAAAGGGGCATTATTATGAGGCTACGACAATAAAATTGTGGCTCATTGGCATCGAAATGACTAATGTCAGGAAAACCGTTTTCCACCATTTTGCATATAAACCACCATCAGGATGTAGAACTCTCTGACATTACCTCTATATCGATTAACATGTCCCTGATGTATTGTGTAATGCGATACCCACCCAAATTTACACATATACAACCCACCCATGACCATACACTCGCTCCATATATACATAAACACCACATACATGACCATGTAGCCACTCGTTTTTTACACTTCATCCATGACCGTACACCCATATTTAGGTATAACCATACACCACGCACTTGACTATATAGTCACAAGTCACCATGCAGGTATACTTCTACGCCTCACACACGACCGTATAATCAATATATATATAGCTATATACCCCATTCATGGTCATACATTCACTTCATGTATACATATTCGCCTCACCATTGGCCATACAATTACTCCATGTATATATATTTGCCACACCCATGGTCATGTAGTCACTCAAGCTATACATACACACCACACCCATAACAATAGTCACTCCAAGTACACATATACACCAATGGCCATACAGATGTTCTATATATACCAATACCCCGCTCACACAACCATTCATACACACAGGCTTGCATATACACCTCACTCATGACAATTCAGCCACTCGCTATATACTCATTTAAAACCACATTCTTGGTCATATAGTCAATCATTGTTTACCAATTCACATCACCATTGGCCATATGGTTATTCCATATACACATATTGGCCGCACCAATGGTCATATAGCCAATAAAGATATACATATGCACCCCACACATGCCTATAAAGTCACTCCAGGTATAGATATACACCTCACCAGTGGCCATGCAGCTTTCAAGATATACCAATACTCTCAGCACATCACCTCGCCATTGGCCATACGGTCACTCCCTGTATACACATGACAATATAGCCACTCAGGATATGCATATACACCCTAATCATGACCATAGAGTCACTCCCGTTGTGCGTATACACCTCACTAATTGCCATACAATCCTTCAAGACATATCCGTACCATTTACACCACCTCACCATCGGCCATATGGTATCTCCCTCATACCGAATTGCCACACACATGGTATATAGCCACTCAAGATATACGTATACACCCCACACATAGCCATAGAGTTATTCAATGTATACATATACACCTAAGCATTTAATGGATACACACATAACACGTTGTCATTTGTATACTCCAGACTTGCATATACACCTCACACATGACAATTCAGCCATTCGCTGTATACTCATACATCTGATCCATGATCATACAGCGACTCCCTGTATACATATATACCCCCAATGACAATACACCAACAGCAAAGATGCACACACATACCATATGCACCTAAGATCACAATGCCACTTCATATATACCAACACGCTCGCCAATGACCATCCATCTATGCATGTATGCATATACATTTCAACATTCATGACCATACAACCGTTCCATGTACACCTATAATTATTATACCCATAGGCATACAACCACTCCTTATGTATCCATACACCCCACACATTTTCATACAACCAACACATGTATACATATACACCCATCCATGACAATGAAGCCACAAAATGTACACCTGTACATTCCACAAACGATCATAAAGTCACTCCATATATACACACGGATGGAATGTAGCTACTCTTGTTATGCCCATACACCACTTCAGTGAATATACAGCTACTGCACGTATACCTATTCACCTCATGCATTAGCACTCCTTGTTTACCTGCATCTCAACATAAATACCACACACATGACCATATAGACACTCCTTGTATAACTAGTCACACCATTCGTGATTATATTTCATGTATACTTATTTACATCATCTGTGACCACAAAGTCACTCACTGACTACCATTTTTACAAACATCATGTATTAAGTTGATAAATGTTGATAACTTTTGACGCTAAAAAAAACATTTTAGGCAAAATTCCATACTGCATCCTTTAAAATGAATTTGTCATGCCTCATAAGGTACTGGGACAACCATAATAGAACCTATAGTTTTCACTTGATTAAGTAACATGTTTAATAACCCAGTAGGTCACAATTTGCTACCTTTTCGGAACAGCGGAGAATAATGTTTGGGATATATATGAAAAATTAACTTGTTGGGTGCATAAGAAATGTTAGTATTAAATCTATATAACACATAATAGTCAAACTTTGTCATCAACCACAACGTGTATGTGGTTGCATGGCACGCAGCATGGGCAATATTTACCATTTTTCACATTTTGGCCGCCATTTTTGCAGCCAATTTTGGAACCAATGAGTTGGAATATGCATAATAAATGGAATGATTCACTAAATTTGCACAGTTCTGCCAATTTCTTGATGAAATATGACTAGAAATCACAATGGTGAGTTTGGGAAAATATTATACCGCTTTTTGTAAAATCGAATTTTTGAGAGATTAGAAGGGTTTCTGACTTCATGAATGGCATATTTCATTGCTCCATTGGTCAGTTAACATGAATAGTACAACATAAAGTGAGAATTCTCAACCAGTACCAAACAGCATAAAGTGATCTTAAAGATATTAGAGAAAACAAATCAAATTTTCCACTTCCAACTGCCATTTTGGCCGCCATTTTTTTTAGCCATTTTGAGCCAAACTGACAACTTTTGTACTAATGAGTTGGAATATGCATAAAAAATGGAATGCTTCACTAAAATTGCACAGTTCTGCCCATTTCTTGATGAAATATGACTAGAAATCCCAATGGTAATTTTTAGTAAAATTTTATACCACTTTCTGTAAAATTGAATTTTTGAGGGATCAGAAGGGTTTATGATTCCATGAAATAGAATGGCATATTTCATTGCTCCAATGGTCAGTTAACATGAAAAATGCAACATAAAGTCACAATTATCAACCAGTACCAAACAGCATAAACTGATCTTAAAGACATTAGATAAAACAAATAAAATTTTCCACTTCCGGCTGCCATTTTTGGCGCCATTTTGAGCCAAAGTGACAATTTTGGTACTAATGGGTTGGAATATGCATAAGAAATGGAATGTTTCACTAAAATTTCACAGTTCTGTACATTTCTTGATGAAATATGACTAGAAATCCCAATGGTGATTTTTGGTAACATTTTATACCGCTTTCTGTAAAATCGAATTTTTGAGGGATCAGAAGGGTTTCTGACACCACGAATGGCATAGTGCATTGCTCCAATGGTCAGTTAACATGAACAATTCAACATAAAGTCACAAATATCAACCAAATACCAAACAGCATAAACTGATCTTAAAGATATTAGAGAAAAAAATATATAATTTTCCACTTCCAGCTGCCATTTTGACGGCCATCTTGAACGGTGAGTTCCAATTTTACCCTATAATGGTGGCATTTTATCTTATCTTCACAAAAATGTATACATTTGTATACATATGACAAGACTGTCTCACTATAATTTGCATCAAACTGATTTAGTGACCCGTCTGAAAAACGGCGGCCATGTTGGGCGCCATCTTGAATTTAACGGGTTCCACTTAACCGAAAGCTGGAACCAGCTGGATTATGATCAGGGATATAGTGGACAATATATGTGCGAAGTTTGGTGCTTCTATCCGGAAGTGAACGATTCTTCCATTTCTGTGGGTTAAGCGACTCCACTAATAGGTTCAATATTTAAATTGCAGGCACTGGCAGACAATTTGTTGTAGATATACATTCGCACAAAAGCGGTAGAAGAATCAAATTCAAATTTCTTTATTGGATTATTATCCTCTCGATAGGCATGATCCATAAATATACATGTATATAAGGTGTTGTGACACTATTAATTCGCGCCTGGAGGTCATAAGCCATACACCAAATTTTTTATATTTAGACAGTATTTTTTTTACAGAAATAAGTATTTGATCATGTGCATTGTATCAGGGTCTGTAAATATAGGCTTATTTAGTTGGTGCTTTAATTGTCTTCAGTCATTACTGATTGCTGCTATGTTGATGACTTGACCTCTGTCAATTCATCGAGATGTATGGTACTTCGGCGTCCAAATCTGCCAAAATCGCCTCCCTGTTTTTCTATGAATCCAGAAGTGTCATACTATTATTGAGGATTTTGTGAGAAAAGTAAACGGACCACCTACACCTTTTTGGCTTATTTTAAAAGTATCTTTCGTGCTGCTTCTGTTCCTTAATTTACAGTGAAGTACAAGAACCCTTATTTTTTTTTTACAATCGAGGGTAAAATACAGGCAAAAATCAGCTAAAATAAAACATTGATTTTTATGAAATAGAAAGGTCCGTTTGAAAATAGGCATAAGTCTAGTAGATTTGAAGTTCTGCTATGTCTGAAGCCCAAACCAGGCTGATGAATCTCAAATACATTAAAAATCGAGGGTTATGCTAAATAGCATTGATAATAGTTTAACGATACACTACATAACATTGGACATAAATAAATAGAGGATATCCTGGGATATCTACACGTTTTGGTTGGATATGGGAATTATCTCATGAGTGATGTTAAAAAAATGAATTTATTATCACCAATGAGATAATTCCATATCCAACCAAAAAGTGCAGATGTTCTGTTTATTATATGCTCCGCCGAGTTGGCTCAACTCGAAAGAAGAGTAACAAGTGCGAATGTGTATATCCAACCACACGCTGGTATATCAGATTACTAATTTGTTATATCATATTACTTAAGCTGACATGTCATATTATTATCCTGATATAACAGATTATTATCATGATTATTATCCTGATATAACATATTATTATATAATCATAAACTTTCTTCTTAAAGTCCCATACTAAATGATGGGCATAAGAAGTTGATAAATCACGATATCTACCTGCATGGTTGTTCTATAAATAGGCCAGACGGGTTAATAACAAGATCACGCGACGTCATGAGTTATTAATAGGAAGTATGTAAAGTAGTGACGTTTGTTAATATTTTTCAACATGTATTGTTTATTAAATTTTGACTTGTTGAAAAACATTGTTGTGCATTTTATGGATATATATATATATATATATATATATATATATATATATATATATATATATATATATGTGTGTGGGTCAGTAAGGTAGTTCAGGCCCAATGGGATTGATACCATTGGTGGATCATATAATAAAACACTTATTGCATGGTTTAGAGGTTGTCATGAGGATTTATCAACCCTTGGAAGTTAATATTCACCTCGGCCTGCGGCCTCGGTGAATATTAACTTCCTCTGGTTGATAAATCCTCATGTCAACCTCGAAACCATGCAATAAATGTATATTATTAACCTGATATAACAGATTATTATTCTGATATATCATATTATTATCCTGATATATCATATTATTATCCTGATATATCAGATTATTATCCTGATATATCATATTATTATCCTGATATAACAGATTATTATCCTGATATAACAGATTATTATCCTGATATAACAGATTATTATCCTGATATAACAGATTATTATTCTGATATATCATATTATTATCCTGATATATGAGATTATTATTTTGATACAGACTCTGTGATGAGAATTGCTGAAAATCATTGAATCTGAATATTTTATGCATCATAGATGTATTTAACACTTTATATAAAAACCTTTTCATGAGGTTCATGACGGGAGTTGCGATGGTCCAGCATTAAAGATCCTGTGCCGGTTATTATTCTCATATATCAGATTATGGATGGACCAATCGAGAGTGCCGTCTCGTTGGTGGTGGCCTCGTTGTTCGTCGGTTGGGTGTGAGCGAGAGCGGGGCGGCTTGTCGTTCGTCGGTTGGTGTGTGTGAGCGAGAGCGGGGGGGGGGGTGGCTTGTCGTTCGTCGGTTGGGGTGTGTTAACGAGAGCGGGTGGCTTGTCCATCGTGGGGTTGGGGGTGTGAGCGAGAGCGGGGGTGGCTTGTCGTTCGTCGGTTGGGGTGTGAGCGAGAGGGGGTGGCTTGTCGTTCGTCGGTTGGGGGTGTGAGTGAGGGCAAGGGTGGCTTGTCGTTCGTCGGTTAGGTGTGTGAGCGAGAGCGGGGGGTGTGGCTTGTCGTTCGTCGGTTAGGTGGTGTGAGCGGGTGTCAACTCAGTGTGAGCGAAAGCGGGGGATGGCTTGTCCATCGTGGGGTTGGGGGGTGTGAGCGAGAGCGGTGGTGGCTTATCGTTCGTCGGTTGGGGTATGTGAGCGAGAGCGGGGAGGGGGTGGCTTGTCGTTCGTCGGTTAGGGGGTATGCACGAGAGCGGGGGTGGCTTGTTGTTCGTCGGATGTGAGCGAGGGCGGGTGTGGCTTGTGGTGTGTGAGTGAGAGTGTGTGAAGTGGCTTCACCATATATAGTTTTAGTGAGTGTGGGAGTGTTGATCGTCTGTTACACGTTCTTCTATATGGCCGTCTATTCAGAGCCTAGCTGATTCATTAGTCAACACAGGGACGTGACAACATGGTTTGGTGGGTGGATATGGAGGGGTGGATGCATCATAGTTAGTGAATGTGCATGGGATATAGCTGAATTCTCCAGCGATCGTCTGCCACGCGTTATGGTATTACATGGCCGTCAACTCAGACCTTAGCTGGTTCATCTATCAACATCTATCTACGACAGAGGTGTGGTGTGTGGGAGGGGCTGTATACAGCTGTCAGTCATCATGGGATAGATGGAATCTCCAGTGATCGCCTGTCGCACGTTCTGGTATATCACCGTCCACTCAGACCCCAGCTGGTTTATTAAAGTTGCATAATCCGAAATAACGCTCCCAAATTACCATTTCTTTGGCTTGGGGGGAGGGAGTAAAAATATTTGATTCGAATCGAGGAACCACAATCAAAGCTCAGAGTGATCAAATGTCGATTTTAGAAATTTGTTATTTCTCGAAATGTGGAATTATTTGCGGCCCAGAAAAGAGCCGTCAAATCCACGGTCTCGGACAAAACTGTGGATGACGATGGATAACTCTAAAATCAAATGGTAATACGGCCAAATTTCGTGATACTCAAATGATAATATTTCGTTGAACAACATGTTGATAAATAACACGTTTTGGGAAATTTTATACCATGATAGCTGACAGCGGTTAGCATTATTTTGTTGTAATTAATCGATTCTGATAACAAAAGCGTACTTTGAAGAAATGTTGTTGTAACTTGATGATATGGGAACCGTCTGATCGGATTGAGTACCTTAATTTAATCAACCGATGGAAGTGAGGAACGTAATCCAGTCGTAAGTCGGGATTTTCTTACCCTGTGCCAATGCATTCTCTTATATATGCGAGTCGACCATAGGTCGCTTCACATATATAAGAGAATGCATTGGCCTAACAATTATTTTTTAAATAAATGTTTCTTACAATTTTTAGGACATAAAATAAAAAACATCCATTACCCTGCAGGGAGCCCCACACATATATAGAAGCATATAGAAGAGTGTCGTCTGCTCATGTTTGTCTGGGGCTCTGTATGGGTGAAATTATAAAATTGTTAAAGAATACAAGAAAAAATTATTAAAATTGTAAAAAATTGTTAGGCCAATGCATTCTCCTATATATGCGAGGCGACCTATGGTCGACTCGCATATATAAGAGAATGCATTGGCACAGTGTAAAGAAATAAATGTTTGATAACTATCCTGTGACAGATTGATGTTGGTGGGATGGCCACTTCAGTGATATCGGTCTCCAGCAATCATTCCTTTCGCGTTCTGCTACAACACGATGTCGGTTGGTCATTTCATCCATCCATAATCTGATATACTAGATATACTAGAATAATAGTAATCTGATATATCAGAATAATAATCTGATATCTCGGATTAAGTAATCTGATATATCAGATTTTTGCAATCTGACATATCAGATTAACTTATCTGATATAATAAGAATACTAATCTGATATATCAGATTAATAACCGAAGAGGAGGTGGTGGTTCCAAGCCGCCGTTAATATTTAAACACTAATGGCATTTTGTAATTGTAAGATCATCATATTGGCTAATGCGCGTGTAAATAGAATATATTTGATTGTATTACGTATAGTGAATTGTTTTAAACTCCTAATATCATCAATGGGAGAGTGTTCGTATTTCAGAATGACACAGGGTGGGGGGGGGGGGGGTCGGAAATTTTTTTCAGGCACGTATGCTGATTTTTAACTTTCGACCCTTGTTGTGACCCACCCACCCCCGCGTCCAAATTTTTTTTATATCTTTTTGTTGTAAGTGGTCCTTATTAATTATTACATGATTCATAAAAATGTCGTATTCTATCACCTCGATCCTTATATAGCAATTTCAGTCATGTTCGACTACGAGAAGCTGGTTTTATTCCTTTCAGTTTCATGTCTTCTTTAAAAGCTGCGATTTATAACAGAACGGTGTATAAGAGAATTTACAATTGTGAACTTTTGTACTTGTTTTCAACGTAAACGTATTCTGTCCTGTTCCCACAATATAACACAAAAGGCGACATCCAATGTTTTTCTGGGGATATTTTCCAAGATTATATTATAACCAAGACATTGGGTATCATTTGCAGAAGATGAAATTTAATTTCTTCCCTATTAGCATTTTTTTATCCACTACGGCAAATATTACGACAAATAAAAAAAAACGGAATGACGGTAAACAAGTAACGGAAACAGCTTCGACAAGAAAGGATTAATCAAAATTATTATATGATCATAAGTTTCTTTCCCCAATTCTTATGTTAAAACCCAACGAAAAAGTTCGAGATATCTAACGATGTTCACCTCATTAATGAAACAACGGGTTAATAACAGTTCTGAGTGACGTCAGATACTTCAGGGGTTAACATTATACAGTTATCGCATTGTTTCGAGGTTGACACGAGGAATTGTCAACCCGAGGAAGTCAATATTCACCAAGGCCGTAGGCCGAGGTGAATATTGACTTTCAAGGGCTGACAATTCCTCGTGTCAACCAAGAAACAATGCGATAACTGTTTTATTATATGAAACGCACTTTGATTGGACAAGACGTTGTGACGTCGAACGTCGCTGGGAAAATGCTATCTATTTTCAGGTCTGATAATAAGTTATGTTAACCCCTGAAGTATCTGACGTCACTCATAACTGTTATTAACCTCTTGTTTGATTAATGGGGTGAACATCATTAGATATCTCTATTTTTTCGTTATGTTATAACATAGGAATTGGGAAAGAAACTTATGATCATATAATAAAACTTATTATCAAACCTGAAAATAGATCAGGTTTTCACAGAGACGTTCAACGTCACAACGTCTTGTCCAATCAAAGCGCGTTTCATATCATAAAACAATTATCGCATTGTTTCTTGGTTGACACGAGGAATTGTCAGCCCTTGGAAGTCAATATTCACCTCGGCCTACGGCCTTGGTGAATATTGACTTCCTCTGGTTGACAATTCATCGTGTCAACCTCGAAACAAAGCGATAATTGTATATTATTATATGATCATAAGTTTCTTTCCCCAATTCCTATGTTAAAACGTAATGAAAAAATCGAGATATCTAACATGTTCACCTCATTAAAGAAGCAACAGGTTAATATAACAGTTCTGAGTGACGTCAGATACTTCAGGGGTTAACATAACTTATTATCATACCTGAAAATAGATAGGATTTTCCCAGCGACGTTCAACGTCACAACGTCTTGTCCAACCAAAGCGCGTTTCATATAATAAAACAGTTATCGCATTGTTTCGAGGTTGACACGAGGAATTGTCAGCCCTTGGAAGTCGGGTTGACAATTCCTCGTCATTCTGAACTCCTCGACCTGTGACCTCTGCGGGCCCAGGGTGACGGAATCTGACGAGGTTTGCCGAATGAATTCCTCGTGTCAATCTCGAAACAATGCGATAACTGTATAATGTCTGACGTTGCATATATGATATATACCGTACAATAATATATAATATTCAAATAGTAACATAATAATAAATGTATTGTATATTTGCGCTGTATTTTTATGAACTACTTGTCTGTTTATATATTCGTTACTTGTGTTATTTTTTGACGAATAAAATGTATGAAAAAAAATGAGCTGTGGTGATATCTTTGATTTTTAACGTATATTTCCGGTTAGACTTTTTGCAGGATGTCTGTATTCGCGGATTTATGCCTATCTTCGTGGATATCTCATTGTTGCAGTACGTAACTTGTATTCCGCGTTCATTGCTTTCGAAATTTAGGTGTGAACAATGGCTGGGCCACTCTTGAAGATTTTATTGCGGGGACACAATGCATAATATAAAAGCTAACATTACTGATGAAGTATGTCTCAGTGGGAATGTAGACAAATGTCGTATTGGGAAGTATCGGGGTGTATTTAATCTGATTAGTAGTTTTGTGGTCCGCATTTAGAGGCTTTCTGGTGTGGTGAATGAGAAACCTTCAGTGATATTAACGCCGTAGTTGTTGTAATTATTTGAAGGAATAGTTGTTTTAACATAATTCTGAGAGGGTGAATTCATGAAACCAGTATATTATATATTTTATGCCTAATAATATGATCTTGATGGCGTTTTTCCATTTCTGACTATGGTTTTCTTGTATATTATGTTTGTGTGCGTTTGCGCTCGCCTCGGCCATTTTGAATGTGTGGTACTCACCAACCTCGAAACAACGTGACCCCCCCCCCCTCCATTTAGGTTGGTGTAAAATCGGACAGAGAATCTTTAAATCTAGATCTCTGCATGTTTAGAACTGGACACATGATACTGGGAAAGAACAAATTGCCCATTTTTAACCCTTTGTTTGTTGTTAGCTCAACTTGATAAAGTCAAGTTTAAGCTATTGCCATTGGTTAGTTGGTTTCAACAATTTACTTTAGTACACCCTACCTACATGTCACATCTCCCATCCAATCGTCATCAAACCTCATATGGATATCCGTGGTGACCGATAGATGGGAGACATCCATTGTTAAATTCTTTAAAGAACATGGCCGCCAGCAGCCATCTTGTATTTCAAATTTGAATCCATCGGCACACCCTGCAACCAGCATTTATTGGATAATTGTTTTTAAAAATGTACAGATATGTAGATGGGAGCTATCAAATATGTTCTATTTTTTTATGAAAAACTTGGCCGCCTGTAGCTATCGTATATATTACACTTTGTATGACTAAATCATTCAGCACAACCTACAGGCTACATTCATCATCCGATCGTCACCAAGCTTCATATGGATCTCCGGGGTGACCTCTGGATGGGACAGGGGTCATCTTGGATTTCAAATTTAAATACATCAGCACACCCGACAGCACGCATTTATTGCAGAATTGTTTGAAAATTTAGTCATATTTATGATCACCGGTCTAGATAGGAGCTATCGAATTTGAATGATTATCGATGAAAAACATGGCAGCCACCTGGATTTTACACTTTGCATGACTGAATCATTTTGCATACTCTACAGCCCACATCTCTCATCCGGTCGACACTCGACACTAAACTTCATACGGATCTTCTTGGTGACCAAAAGCTGGGAGCCATCTAATTTTCCGAATTTTGTTGAAAATCGTGGCTGCCAGTGACCATCTTGGATTTTACTCTTTGCATTACTAAATCCTTCGGCACGCTTTTACAGGTCACAGCCCTCACCGATCAGCACAAACGTCATATGGATCTTCGGAGTGACCATTGATGAGAGCCATCACATTTGTCAAAATCGTGTTACAAAACACGGCTGGTACGGGATATCTTGAATTCAAATTTGAATCGATCGATGAAATATTTTGAAAATTTACAAGCATGTTCAGGATCACTTCAATTTTTTTTCCATCAAACACATGGCCGACGGCAGCCATCGATGAATTTTACTCTTTGCGTCACTAAATATTTTGGCATGGCTAGCAGCCATCATGTTTTATCCAACTGCATGATCCCAAACTTCTTATGGCTCATTGCGCTGACCTCTGGTATTGGACATTTAAAGGTACTCAACCCGTAAAGAGGGTCCCCATCTCAACAGATTCCAACAACAACAATCCGATCAGAGGGTCCTATATTACTATTTCTTTGGCTTTGGGGAAAAAAAAATTTGATTCGAGTCGAGGAACCCATCAAACAAAGCTCAGAGTTATTAGATATTGATTTTTCAAATTTGTTATGTTCTCGAGATGAGTACTAATAACTGCCGTAATCTGCTCTGGATGTGTACTCCAAATCTATTCAAACAGACAAGGATGAATAACTCTAAAATCAAGTGGTAATTTTAACGAAATTTTGACTGAGTTCTGGGCCAGAAAGTATTCCCGATAATGAAAAATAATAGATTTCTAAAATCGATATCTAACAAATCTGAGCTTTGATGGGTGACTTCCTCGACTCGAATCAAATATTTTTGACCCCCGAAGCCATTGAAATAGTAATTGAGAGGAGTTTTATCGGGTTGAGTACCTTTAAACTTTCCACATTCCTTATTGCTCCATCGGACTATAATATTTGAAATTACCCCCTCTCAGAGTTGAGCTACTGTGTAATTGACACTTTCATTATGTGTACCCATACCATGTATGGTAAACATAAATTAATGCCGAAGCCGCAATCAGCTATCAGTCGTTTGTCAGTCAGTGTGTCAGTCTGTCTATTCGTCTGTCCGTTGATCGCAACACAGTCACGATATTCTATGATATTTCCTTCGACATGCCCTACAGGCCTCATCGCTCATACAATCTTCACCAAACTTCATATGTAGTTTCAGGGTGACCTATAGATGAGAACTATCTAATGTTTCTCATATTTTGACCGAATTTTTTTGAAAAACACGGCCACCAGCGACCATCTTGGAATTTACTCTTTGTATGACTAAATCCGTCGGCACACTCTACAGACCACATCTCTCGTCTGATCAAACTTCATATGGATCTTCGGGGTGACCTCTAGATGGGAGCCTCCTATTTTGACCGAAATTTGTTATATAAAACATGGCCGCCAGCAGCCTTAATTGATTTGAAAATGTACAGGCACGTTTAGAATCACCTCTAGATGGGAGCTATCAAATTTGAACAATTTTCTATGAAAAACATGGCTGCCGGCAGCCATCTTGGATTTTACTCTTTGCATAACTAAATCCTTTGGCACACCCTACAGATAACATCCCTCATCTGATGACCACCAAACTTTATATGTATCTTTGGGGGTGACCTCTAGATGGGAGCCTCCTATTTTGACCGATAGTCGTTGGGAAATATAGCCGCCACACTCTTTGTATGACTAAATCCGTTTGCGCACCTACAGATCACATCCCTCGTCCGATCGTCACCAAACTGCATATGGATCTTCGGGTGAGCTCTAGTTTACTTTCCTTCTTCTGTGTCGTTCTATGCATTGCTTAGCAAAAAAGTAACTCCTTCCCTAGTTCAGCTACAGTGTCATGTATGGTACACATTATGCCGACTTCCGGATCAAATATCCGTCGTTCATCTATCCGTCTGCCTTGCAGTCTGTACGTTCTCTGTCGACCCATAGACTCATGCTATCCGATGCGATTTTTTTTCCGGATCGTGATCATAATCTAAATGCAGTTTAATACTGACACACCAATCACCTGTATATTTTTAGTATCGATCGGTTAATCAGTGTAGAAATTATTGACCCTTTCCAATCTATCCCATATACTATCCGACGTGATAATTCAAACATTTTTCCTCCGATCTTGTTGAAATTTCATTAGTTTTCCGGATGACACACCTTCACCTGTATATTGTTTGTATCATTCCAATGATCAGCTTTCAGCTTAGACAGACAAAAATGAACTCTTCCCACATATTGCATTGCCATATGCTATTTGATGCAATAACTCAAATATTTTCAATCTGATCATTCTCATTCTCACATTTTGGTTTATCAAATACCACTCTTCACCTATATGGATTTTGGTAGTCATTGATTGATTGGTAGCCAATATAAATTTGTGCAAAGTACAACAAGCAGATGAATATAACTCTCAAATGTTACTTTAGTGTTTCATTTTTGGACAGACCATGTTGAATTATCCCTTCTAGTTTAAACCAGGTTTATTAATAAACTGTCATACAGGTCATTAAATTACTGTAATGATTTCTAAATGTCGCATGTTTTTTATGAACAAACTTCTTTGTGTTAACCTGGTGATCCCCTTAGAAATTATTAACCAGTCCACCCATTTGCTATTGGATTTGATAACTAACTATTGGTTTTTTTTATTCAATTGTATTTATATTTCATGTCATGGTGTATGATGACATATCCTGACCTGTAGGGCGTTGTATCATCGTGTTTATATGTCATGTCATGGTGTATGATGACATATCCTGACCTGTAGGGGGGGTATATAATTGTGTTTATATTTAATGTCATGGTGTATGATGACATATCCTGACCTGTAGGGTGTTGTATCATCGTGTTTATATGTCATGTCATGGTGCATGATGACATATCCTGACCTGTAGGGGGGGTATACAATTGTGTTTATATTTAATGTCATGGTGTATGATGACATATCCTGACCTGTAGGGGGGATGTATCATTGTGTTTATATTTCACGTCGTGGTGTATGATGAAATATCCTGACCTGTAGGGGGGGGGTATATAATTGGGTTTATATTTCACGTCGTGGTGTATGATGACATATCCTGACCTGTAGTGGGGGTATATAATTGTGTTTATATTTTATGTCATGGTGTATGGTGACATATCCTGACCTGTAGGGGGGGGGGGGGTGTATCATTGTGTTTATATTTCATGTCGTGGTGTATGATGACATATCCTGACCTGTAGGGTGTTGTATCATCGTGTTTATATGTCATGTCATGGCATGGTGTATGGTGACATATCCTGACCTGTAGGGGGGGGGTATATAATTGTGTTTATATTTCACGTCGTGGTGTATGATGACATGTCCTGACCTGTAGGGGGGTATATAATTGTGTTTATATTTAATGTCATGATGTTTGATGACATATCCTGACCTGTAGGGGGTGTATCATTGTGTTTATATTTCATGCCGTGGTGTATGGTGACATGTCCTGACCTGTAGGGGGTGTATCATTGTGAACTATTTTGTTTTGAAATATTTGGGAAATATTAACTCCCTTTCACTCTACCATATGCGTATATTTGCTATATGATTTGATAAATAAAATATTTGTCATCCGAAGGTGTTTCTATTTAATTGCACAGCTAGTTTATGATGAGTCACTTGGTTGATTTTCTTTAAAAATATAACCCCGTCCACCCATTCCGTATATAGATACATGCTATCCCATGTGATTATTCAATAGATTTTCAAGTTACCCGATCATTGTCAAAATTCAAACCACAAGTGAATAGATTATGCTTTTATGACACGATGTAACGTCTCTTTCCAATCATATTCACTTTTTATGAACAGTACTGTTACTACGCCCTCTTAAGGTGTATATCTGTTACTACGCCCTCTTAAGGTGTATATCTGTTACTACGCCCTCTTAAGGTGTATATCTGCAAGCATAACAATTTGCGTATTTCAAAAATGTAACGAAGATCGTGTGTGGTTATTTGTGTACCAATGCCATGGCCATTGCATATTTACCGATGAACCGTTCAACTAACTGGAACGTATGCGGGTCGCATATATAGCACCCCTATCAAAAGTGGAGTATTTGATACTTCGATGCTCATTTTTGAGGAATTTTAATTCCGGTAGATCGAGAGAGAGGGGCACATCATATACGCATGATCGGATCGGGCTCAGATATACAGGGATTGTACCCTGGTGGCACTTTAATTCTCCATAGGGCCACACCTAGCATGTGTGGTTTTCGCTGGCGAATGTTGAACAGAGAGCACATTCAACATTCGTTCAACATTCGTGTGAAGTTGGCACAACACTCAACATTCGTTCAACATTCAATTTTTCTTGTACATATATAATTTATTTTTAACGTGAATATTAAGTATGTCGTATATATTCGATATTTCGATAATCATTTTTGAGAATTTTTCATTCCGGTAGAGAGAGAGAAAGAGGGCACATCATATACGCATTATCGGATCGGGCCTACATTTGCAGGGATGTTTACCCTGATGGTACTTTAATTCTCCATAAGGCCCACGCCTAGCATGAGAGAGAGAGGGGGGGGGGGGGGGAGAGAGAGAGGAATTGTGAATTAAAGTACCATCTGGGAGTGTACACATCCCTGCAGATGTGGGTCCGATCCAATCATGGGTATTACCCGAATTAAAAATCCTCAAACATGAGTATCAAATACTCTGCTTTTGACAGGGCGCTATATATAATCGACCCAATTATTCCAATAACGTAAATGATATACAAGAAAAATTGAATGTTGAACGCCGGAATGTTGAATGATGAATGTTGTGCTAACTTCACACGAATGTTGGACGAATGTTGAATGTGCTGACACTTATTCCGTTCACGTTAAAAAAAACTTATGTACAAGAAAAATTGAATGTTGAACGAATGTTGAATGTTGTGGCAACTTCACACGAATGTTGAACGAATGTTGAATGTTTTTTTGTTTTTTTATATTTTTATTGCGACAAAATATATAGTCTTACAAAACATAACGTTGACATTACACATGATATATTTGTATCAATAGAAATTCAGGAATATTGTATTGTGTAATATAATTTAACTTGTCATTTTCCCCCCATAATTTTGGACCCGGGGTGGGGAAGGGGGGGGGGGGGCAAAAGAAACCGACCAATGTTTTATTCACTATTCTATATATAACGATGTATACTATAAATTATTGTTCAAGTTTGTATTGCATATTGCTGTTATTTGGAATCAGAAAATTGGATCTCTAATATTAATTATGTTACACCAGCAGCATATATATTTGATTGCTTGCCGAAAAACCAATGTCAGGGTGTGTTGGTGCGTTACGCAGGTTGTAGGGTTGGCATGTGCAGTCACACATTATATTAAACAAGAAAACTAAGATGCATGCATCAGGTCGGCCGTGAACTATCTACCATAGAATTGTTGTAGCTATCGATTATACATTTTGAAACACCTGTCTGTATGTATGTATGTATGTATGTGTGTATGCGTGAATGCATGTGTGTATGTGTTATAGACTCTAACACTGCTCGAATTTGGTATTTAACGTGTCAACTTGACCTCGCTCATAGGCATGTTTCTGGACCTTGACCGATCCGACTAAAAATTTGTGTGTAGGACTACTTCGATCCCGGGAGCAATATGGACGGGTCCAATTTCACGTGGGACCATGTTCTCGAACGTGCTGATATAGGCATGTTTCTGGACCAATTGAACAATAGTTTGGCCAGACGCTGTATATACTGGGTACTGTCCAGATGGAGGCGATCACAAAAAAAATCCCTAACTAGCCCGAACGAAGTCGAGTACATCAGCTAGTTTAATATATATTTTGGACATTTGTCTGTCTGTTTGTCTGTTAGCTATGGCCGGGAAAACTGCCGGACAGATTTGACGAAATTTGATACCTAGGGGAAATTATTTCCAGGGAGTATTTTGGACGGGTCAAATCTTGATCCCGACCTGACTTTGACATTCAAAAAGATCAATTCAAGGTCAAATCTGGTAAAACGGAAGTATTTCAACGAAATTTGATACCTACTGTTACTTTTGTCCCAGGAGTGTTTCGGGTGGGTCAAATCATGACCCTGACCTGATCTTGACATTCAAAATTGTCAATTCAAGGTCAAATCGGGTATAAAGCCGGGCGGATTTCGACGGGTACTTTTGTCGTGACTTTTGTCCGGGGAGTGTTTTGGACGGGTCAAATCGCGACCCCGACATGACCTTCACCTTTAAAATAGTCAATTCAAGGTTAAATCGCGCATTTCTCCGAAAATCAGAGGGGAACATCCCGGACGAAGTGGGGTCCACGAGCTACTATTATATATTTCTAGATTTAGTTACAAACTAAATACCTGTATATTGTACAAAGAAATGTTTGACAAATATATCTGTATCAATATTACCATACGGGTCATTAAAATAGATACGACGAAACAAATTTTGAAGGGTGCAATGTATCAGGTAAATTTTTATATTTCAAATGATGACAGGAATGCAGAAAGTTGAAGTACCTACGTAATACTGGCTATCCGCATGAAGAGATATACATGTATATAAAAACCAGATGAGGGATATGTCTGTACAGTTGCTAAACAATTCAGTCATGCAAAAGAGGATCAAAGAGTAAGATACCAAATTGCTGCCTGTGGTAATGTTTTTTAACGAAATTCGGGAAAATTAGATTACTCTCACCCTGGTTATCCAGAAGATAATTGTGGAATCTGATGACGATCGGACAAGGGTGTCGTCTGTAGGATCAACCAAATTATTTAGCCATAAAAATAGTAAAATTGAAGATCACCGCTGGCAGTGATGTCTTCACAAGGACAGTTTGAGAACAAAATATGGCTCACATCTAGCGGTGACCCAAAATATCCACATAAGAAAAAGTTCTCCAATAAAAGCTGGCTGCAGGGTGCGCCAATTGATTCAAATTCGAAATTTAGCAGGGTGTACTGCTTGTGGCCATGTTTTCCCCGCAAATTTGATAGACTGATGGACAAAACCACTGAATCCGTTGAATCAATATACATGTATACATGGATTAATTTATATGCATTGTTATACACAGTACTGGTATATAAAGGTACTGAAAATAACTATATTACTAGTATACACAAAATAAACCATATATCATGGCTATGGGTTCTAATATCCGAACATGACAGCTGAGAACTTGGTGTGAATTAAAGAGTGGTGGTTTCTCAAGCATATCTAACCCTCCACGTTAGAGACATGCCATTAAATGTCATAAGTATAATCTAGCTTGAGGACAGAAGTGATCCATAAAACCCCCATTAATTCAACCAGGTCCTCGCGCG
This sequence comes from Siphonodentalium dalli, assembly GCA_032622095.1. Taxonomy (NCBI): domain Eukaryota; kingdom Metazoa; phylum Mollusca; class Scaphopoda; order Gadilida; family Siphonodentaliidae; genus Siphonodentalium; species Siphonodentalium dalli. The sequence continues at coordinate 271,513,970 of CP136064.1, read as the reverse complement.
ATGTATGATCGATCACATGATGATCTAGGGGGATTAGAATTGATGTATAAAAACAGCACTGCATGTAAATATAAAATAAAATAGTGCTACATCTTATTACAGATTATTGCCATATATAATCAGTGATTATACAGACAGTCTGACAAAATAAAGTTTCAGTGACACTCTATCCGAAGAGGGGAATAATTTCATCTGTTACAGTCAATGGAGCAATTATGAATCTGGAAAGGTGAAATTTCTAAGTAATACTAGATATCGACATGACGCGATAAAATATAACGTAAATGCAATATGGCCGCTGGCGACCATTTTTTCCTATGAAATTAAAAAAATATTTGATAGCTCTCATCTGATAGATCAATATCAAGATAAATATGAAGTTTGGTGATGATCGGATGAGTGAAGTGGACTGTGGTCTGTGCTAAACGGTTTAGTAATGCTTAAAAAGATTCTTACCTTAATATTTTTATGTTCACTTTATAAACTTCACTGAGTCATCTTTGTCATGTATTGAGTTTGATATCTTTTGTTAACAGTTTATAAATCATGTATGTCTCATGTTTGTTATTTTAATTTATGTGTTTATTATCATTAAATAAAGTTGCATTCCTTAAAAAGATTCTTACCTCAATGTTTTTATGTTCACTTTATAAAGTCCACTGAGTCATCTTTGTCATGTATTGAATTTGATATCTTTTGTTAACAGTTTAAAAATTATGTATGTCTCGTGTTCGTTATTATATTATATACACTTTATAGTGTGTTTTCAGAACGAAAAAAAATTGAATAAAATCAACAAATTTGTAAATTTAAAAACAATTCAAACGTTGTTGTATTCCATGTTCCAGCCCGGACATATACACCAAATTTCAATAATATTCATTGAGAAACAACGGACCAAACGCTATATAACACCCGTATACATCTTTTATTCCGAATCGGACTCGGGTACATGTTATAGTAGGTACCGAATTGACACACGTCGACTGGGCGAGTTGGCCATGGGGCGATTAGGCCGATTCCGGCACATTCTATAATTTACCGTATGTATCCGTTTACGCGTAGTTTACTTTAGAAAGTTCCGCAATTAATACCGTAAATAGAGCGACCTTATTTGACAGAGAATGCCTCTGTTATTGATTATCAAGTTGCTGTACATTAAAAACGACAAATTCACATGCTCGTTCAAGCAGTAGTCTATTTTCCCCATGTTAAAGGACATCCACAAATACTAAATAACGCTCACCTACTGCCGAATGTTTGACACGACAACTGTTAACATATTTGGGCTGAATTCATCTAACGCGGTATTATTCCTCAAAATAAACAACAAAACCATCGTTACTTGGAAATGTAGTTTGGGCTAACATTTACATAAATCCTCCAGATCAATTATCCGACACACACGTCAGATGAAAAAGTCACATGAAGTAACCGGCCAAATTGGCCGAAAATAGTTCTTCTAGATAAGACCATCTTTGTTTAAATTTAGTGTATTGACCTTTATTATAATAAAAAACACGCTCAGATTGGAAATATAAACTAAGTTCTTTTTTAAGTCCGGTGAGGTTTGGTATAGAGTTATTCATCTTTGATCTATAAATGTGATATCTAACAAAGATAAGAAGGAATATTATCCAAGGACTGGTATATTTTCCAGGGCGGCTGCTAAATATTGCAGTTTCACGTGTGAGTTGTAATCTAGTACTCGTATTATGAAATACCCAATTTTCGACCGTATTCCAAAAATATTGTATGTTTGGACATTCCCAGAAAATGTGAATGATCGATTCAGTATTAGATTTACAGAAGGTACATGAGTCGTCGTCAGATATTTTCATTTTTTTCAAAAGTTGTTTTGTACCGATGATATGTGTATTTATTCGGTATTGGAACCACTTAAGTTTGGTATCGGTGACGTAAATAAATGGGCATCTATATACTTCAGTCCAGAACTCGACATTATATGTTCGGTTCAACTTTCGTTCCCATTTACTTATTTGTTTATGGGGTGATTCAATTGGTAACATTGTTTTATACGTGGATTTAGCACTGTTCGGAGCAAGTAAATTTATTAATTGAAATGGTATATGAGGGCGCAAAACCCTGTCGCTTTTACTTAAAATTTTTTCTCTTTTCTTGATTGATTTTACAATTCCGTTAAAAGTTAGAAAGTCGATGTTTGTTTTGTGTAGAGCGTTAAATTCTTCATGTGACAGGTACTTTCCTAAATTGTCTTGAAAATCGAATATGTATATAAGCTTATCAGTCATGAACAGTTTCAATCGTAGCTTCACCAGTTTTACCGTATCCTCGAATCCTACTAAAGGTGTAGTGAGGAGATCACATTGACTCACCGGTGCTAGTTTGTCACAGTACAGAATCCAGGCATTTACTACATCTTTCCAGAAATTGTTATCAAGTGTTTTAGATTGGTTTTTTTAAATTGTAGATGACATTAGATACCAACTATTACAAAATATACTACAAGAGTGTTCGAAAACTGTAACCCAGGAAGCCCGTTGTGTGATAGCTCGCTTAACCCTAGTCCAAGTCTTCTCGTACTAAAACCGTCTAAGATATTGGGATGGAGGTGCCGGTCTTTAGTCCGAGTTCCAGGCCCATGCATTCTTATGACACGACTTAAGCGTTTGTGACCCGCTCAAATAAAACCACAATTATATGAAATAAAATATCACAATTACGACAATAAACGGATATTTTCCGCAGAAGACATGCTATTTGATCTGAAACCCACATCAGTTGTGAATTGAAAGCGGTAATTTAATGCGAAAAGAGACATTTACCGCAATGTTTACAAATTTTTAAAAGTATGCGAACTCAGTTGACCTCGCGAACTGTGTTCGGCATTTTCCGTTGAAAATATTCCGTAGATTTTCGACTGACCACGCAAATTACGATGAATTCTCCATTGTAATCGTAATTATGTGTGTCAATAAATAAAAAATAAATAGATTAATTAAACATTGAAGATATAAATGTAATACATTAAATAAATTACGGGGAATTACAACCCTCTCAAAGTTTAAAACTGTGTAAACACAACGACCATTAGAATAAATAATATGGTGCTACATTTCCCACATTTGGTGGACTTCAGCGAAATTAAGATATATACTAAGCGAACAGAGCAATATACTGCTCTTGTTAAGCACACAAAAAATCAAACAAAATTTGTATAAATTTGTAACCTTAAGTTTGAAAAGTCCCACTAAAACGGAAGAACTATATTTCGAAACTGTGTGATTCGGTTCTCCGATTATTTTATCAACACAAAAGTCAAAATGCACATGGATGAAAATCACACGCATGGCAAGTCAGACACAAGAGTTCTAATTTGCTCCAATTTTGACAAGTTGCTTGCGAAAATTGTCAACAAAACTACCTTTCTGATCCTCCATTATGTCATTAAGTTTTTAGTGCGGGAATTGTTCTCAAAGCACATTGGAAACTGGACTTTGCGGCGATCGGGTTTCGCTATTTTGTTCCGAAAACCCCGCGCTATATATAGAAACGGAAACTAGAATACTCAGAACAAACACCGGACAATGCCGAAGTTCTTCGGAACCTGAGTTCGGCTTTCAGTTAAGTAAACAAACAGAAAAAAACAGCGATGTTGGTGACAATCAGCCGGAATATTCTATGCGTAATTTAACATGAAAGTTAGATTATTATACACCATTATGACCATAAGATGTCTCTCTTTCCGATGTATATAGCACAGGGTTGGGGTAATCGTAATCAGTAATCGTAATCAAAGTAATTGATTACAAAATTTGGAGTAATCGTCTGTAATCAGTAATCATGACATTTCTTGATTACAAGTAATCGTAATCGTAATCGATTACTTTCAAATGTACCTGTCATCATGATTACATTTTGATTACTTTTTGATTACTTATACTAAAATATCCATATGGATGGCTATTGGATACTCATAGTCTCATACTGTGGAGTGTGGACAGATACAAAGACCATATTAGAAAGTTAGTACAATTATGTCATGTGTTATGTTAGTGGTACAGTGTGTATGTATATTCTGGCAGTGCACACAGATAACAACACACAATTGTTGAATACAACATGAATGGCAACAAACTTGTGATACAGACAGTGAAAAGTTCCAATATGAATAAATAGGCTAGCCAACTTCAATTATGATTAAATTGAATTGGGACTGCTGCAGACAATGGCTGTAGAGTCACACTGGTACAATAGGGCTAATTAACTGAACAAAGCAGGTGTGATGTACATCGGTAGACCTAATTAGCTGGTTTGTCATTTACTGCACTCATGGAGTTAAGCCTCATTTAATCCTCATCAGGATTAACAATGGATGATCATCAAATAAATCTTAGTGTTATCGTCATTGTGTTGGGTATTGAATCTAACAGAACATGCAAATAATTTATAATTGTTTCTGGTGATATTTTCATAAATATTATGCGTTAGTTTGAATACATGTAAGAAAATTAAAAATATTTTAAAATATATTTACATAAATAAATACACATAAAACATAATGTATTCCCTATAAATTGGTGCATAACGTCATGATGAAACCTTTCCAATACATGTAAATGTAAAAAAGTTTGTATGTTTATTTTATTGCTTTCATCTTTCTATAGTTTCAGTCGTTTATTGTTTCCATGTTATGCAGTGATGTCTTTATTCAATCAAATTTGTAATGTTAATTTGAATTATTTAATTATTTATTCCTATGCGATCAAAATGGTTGGAAACTAACAATTGTAATCAGATGTAATCAAAGAGTAATCGATTACATTTACTAAAAGTAATTGTAATCGTAATCGATTACATTGGAAAAAATGTAATCAGTAATCGTAATCGTAATCATGTAAATCAAAAGTAATTGTAATCGTAATACCCTGATATAGCATCATGTATTGATTCATTAGGTAAATCGAGTAAAATACACCACAGATTCCCGCCACAGATCGTGGGCGTAACGTGTGTGATAGGATTGGTATGCAAGCGGGCTTGGACTAAAAACAGCAAATCGCCATCCCAATATCTTAGCTGGTTTTAGTACAAGAAGACTTGGACTAGCTTAACCCATGATATCTTCATGGAATTTATGAAAGTCTTAAAGGGATAGTACTCAGATGACCGGTGGTACGTCGATCGCAAGTTGGAAAACAGAGTTCAGTCCCCTCGCCACGCGATGTCCTCCGACTGCGTGACTTTAAGCACTGTCTGATTTGTTTACCTCCGGGTTGGGAAAACCCAAAAATTGTAACTTCCGCATTGTTACTTCGCAAGTTAACGACGTTTGTTGTGAGAAATTCGCACCACAAAGACAGCATATATTGCAGAAATTATACTCGCAACGCTTATGTGATATGGAAATGCGACATTCCACGGTCAGTGTCCGTTTAATCGTACCGGTACTCAAGTAATCCTAGACAGTTGACAGCAGCCAGCAGGTTGAATTTGGAATGATCTGGAATGGAAGACGAGTCACAAACTAGTTTCCATTATTGGCATGAACTGATCGATGAATACGTTGCAGTATATCGGCTGATGTCAACCCCATGCAGACTTGGAAGGTTGCGTAAGTTTGCGTCTTACTAAATTGTATGGGAAAGGGAGCCCAAATTCACATTTAAATATCAGGTCTGGGTGAACACCAATTGATCGAAATCCAATAAAACATGGCTGACACTGACATGCCGAGTCAGTACTGTCAGTAGCCGAGAGGTGCTCACTCCAATTCTTGAATATTTAAATGGTGTTTGTTTGAAGATTTTTAAACGTTTATTTATATTCTCATTCTCTCAAAAGAAATCCAAATGTTTTAAAGTAGTTACCAAGTTGAACGATATCATGGAACAGTTTAGTGTGACTCCCCTTATCTCAGATGCATCTAGGTGGTGTAAGACCAGTCTATATTAGATCGATTAGTCTAAATAAAGATCTATTGGTGGTTCACCCAGACCTGCATGTTTATTAATAATCGCATTGAATGTACCGAAGCTCAACAATCATCTGCAGGTCTCGGTGAACCACAGGTTGATCTGTATAAAACTGATCAGTCAATCTTTATATTGAATATATTCAGTAAATAATTATTCCGTGTCTTTCAACAGAAATTAGAATTATCTATTTTTAAGTATTGGATGTAATATAATTACCACTATAGAACATTTCAGAGTGACTTATCCCCAATGCCTGCATATGATGAATGACCAATCGGTCTATTCTATAGCGATTAGTCTAATAAAGGTCGATCGTTGGTTCACCATGACCTGTTCATTTGCACTTAAGTGCAAATTATTTAAACAGCGTAAATCATTTGCACATTTAAAGTGCTATTAAAGGCATGTGAGGCCTTAGTTGTCGAAAATATTGATATTTGTTCTAATCACCGTAAACAGAAAAACAATAAAATGCATACAGTTTCGTTCATATATACCATGACCATCACGTAAACAGCATGTTATCATAAAGACCTACAATATTTTACCTAAGCAAGAGCATGATTGTGTTACAGAAGACAGCACAATATTAATGCAACTCTTGAACTGGCTAATCACACACACAAATGGCATAAACGCTCTTTATTAGTTCCATATCAGGAATTCACCAACAAAGAACGCTCTTTATGTTTACCATCATAATATATACAAACACCAGAAAAGTTACTTTTTATGCTTTTGTTTACATAACAATGGTCAAACATTTGACAATAACATACTGTTTATGCGATATTTCTTATTTGTATATGGACAAAGTCTGTCTACATTTTGATGTTCTTTATTTTTGTGGCGGTTTTCGAAGGGTGGAAATATTTTCACAGGATACCCACCGCCAAGGCCAACCGTACCTTTAAATTATCTGTATCTGGAATATGTACCATACATGAAAGGTGTTCATAGACCCAATCATTTAATTATGCTCTATGTAAAAAAAACATTTATTTGAGCTCAATTAAGCGCACATCATTTGCGCTTAAGTGTAAATAAGACATGAGACTATCATACATGTATTTAATAATATATACTAGTCCACCTATTTGTAATTCCTTTCTCAGAGTCTAATTCACTCTGTTTTTATTTCTAGACAATCTGATTTATGCTCAAGCTCAAATAGATGAATTTTACTTTTAAAAGAGCAAATAAATTAATTCCGCTTAAGGCACTTTAAGAGCAAATCAAATCTGTCAGATTATCACTTGGCCTTACATATGGGTGTCTTTTGTTTTGTTATATCTCCTCCCAAAATATGCATTACCCCAACCAATATCATAAGAACTGCTGAACATATGCAGTTAACAGGGATGGGTATATATCCTGTGTACCTGTTAGGAAATTGTGGACTACAAGTGGAACAATTTTCCTCTACCAACATTGGTATCTCCCACCCACATAATATTTTTCCACTTATTTTACCCTCACAATCACATATTTTGCTTTATATAGTGATGATATGGCAAGAAATTAACTATATCTGAGAAAAATGTGGTTGAGTCTGGGTTTGTGAGGGGGTGGACTCGGGGGAGATACCCAGGACTGAGAATCTTCTCCGCCGCCCATCTAGTAGCTGCATATGATCAAAACATCATCTATCGCTTATTTTGCTTTATATACCATACTTCATCCGAGAAAAAGTTTATTAAGTTGGGGGAGATACCAAGTCCTGATTATCACTTATTTTGCTTTATATAGTCCAAACATTCTCATATGTAGCTCAGGGAAGAATCCAGAGATAATTTGGGGACACCTGTTTCCAGCAGAGGATATGTACCGGTATCCCAATATAACGCATATATTATAAATAGGACATAATATTTCTGATTTAAAAATTCAACATGCAAATGAAGGCCGTATTGCAACTGCAGATTTTTTAATACAGCGCTTATTGTTGAATTGCCTTGAAAATTCAGGTTGATTCAATACTGTCCACTGGGAATTTGGGGTCATTTGGGCTTCTCAAGTTTGGGCACCCATACCTGTAACAGCTATCAAAACAGCCCTGGAAATTTCCCTGATGTAGCTTCTGCGTGAGTGGGGGGGGGATTATAATCAGCCTGCTCATACTTGGGTAGCACCCATCCATCCAAACACCAACACAATCAACTCAATAAAGTTAATTTCTCACCATTTCATGACTATATAAAGCAATAATAAGCAATAAATCATAAGTTTATTTTTTCTCATATGTAGCTACTAGGTGGTAAAAGGATACTCAGGTCCTTTTATCTCCCCCCCCCCCAATACCTGTTCAGTGACCTGTTAGGAAATTATCGAGTACCGGTATATGAGACATAGGTTTGTCATGATATTTTAAGTTTAATATCTTTGTAGAAGTACCAAAACTTCAACTATCAAGGTGAATTTCTTCGGGTTAACCCTTTCATGACTGCATCTTGAAATTTTGTGAAAACCCTGTTCCAATGCATTCTCTTATATTTAAGAGAATTAATGCATTCTCTTATATTTAAGAGAATTCATTGGCTTAACAATATTTACCTTGACCTTGTAAGCCAGTGCATTCTCTTATATATTCGAGGCTCCATATATAATAGAATGCACTGGCACAGGATCATTAATGCTGAACCAGCATGGCTCCAGTCATAAAAGGGTTACGACCTGTAGCCCGTGCCAAAGGATTTAGTCATGCAAAGAGTAAAATCCAAGATGGCTGCTGGTGGCCATGTTTTTTGCCGAATGACCCCAAAATGACTCGTTCCCATCTACATGTCAATGCCAACAGCTATGACAAATTTTATAATGATCCAATTTTATAATGACCAAAGGTACGACCTGTAGCCCGTGCTAGAGGAAATTGTTGACGAGTCACACACAAACACACACACACAGACGACGATACCATGCCATGGCAATAGCTAAAACTTTACAAAGTAAAGTTGAGCTAAAAATGAAAACACCACCTTCCCACCTGGGCCACCCATATTTTTCAATGACCGTTTATTACCAGAAACACAGGTATAGTTTTCGCCCTGAAGAATAAATGTGAAATGGGCCTCTCTGGCTCACATATATGTTAGTTAAGACTAACCCAACCATTTGTTTTATTAGCTGAACTTTACTTTGTAAAGTTTGAGCTATTGTCATGGCTTTGTCGTCTGTGTGTGCGTATGTGTGTGTGTGATTCGTCAACAATACAGGCTACAGGTGCTACTTGTGGTCGGATCATTATGAAATTTGACATAGCTGTTGATATCAACATTTAGACCAGAACCGTTCATTTTGGGGTCATTCTGAAGAAAAAAAACATGGCCACAGCGACCATCTTGGATTTCAATATTCAATCCATTAGCACGGGCTACAGGTCGTACTGTTCTTCTGATTATCATGAAATTTGTCACGGATGTTAACAATGACATGTAGATGCGAACGAGTAACGTTGGGGTCATTCGGCCAAAAAAATGGCTACTGGCAGCCATCTTAGATTTTACTGTTTGCATGACTAAATTCTCTGGCACAGCCTACAGGTCGTACCTTTGGTTGGATCATCATGACATTTGTCACGGATGTTAATATTGACATGGAGATGGGGAATGAGTAATTTTGGGGTCATTCAGCTACATTAGTGGGGTCGTTCGGCCAAAAATCATGGCCGCTGGCAGCCATCTTGGATTTTACCCTTGACTAAATGACTAAATGACTAAATCCTTTGGCCAGGGTTACAGGTCGCATCTTTTGTCAGATCATTGTGAAATTTGTCATGGATGAGATCGAGTCATTTTTAGCTCAACTTACTTGTAAGTTTGAGCTATTGCCATGGTTTGGCGTCCGTGTGTCCGTGTGTCCGTGTGTGCGTGTGTTCGTGTGTGCGTGTGTCCGTGTGTCCGTGTGTCCGTCAACAATTTCCTTTGGCGCGGGCTACAGGTTGTACCTTTGGTCTGATCTTCATGAAATTTGTCATGAATGTTGACATTGACATGTAGATGGGAACGAGTCATTTTTGGGTCATTCGCCCAAAAAACATGGCCGCTGGCAGCCATCTTGGATTTCAAGATTCAATCCATTGGCGCGGCCTACATGTCGTACTGTTCATCTGATCATCATGAAATTTGTCATTGATGTTAATAATGACATGTATATGGGAACGAGTGATTTTTGGGTCGTTCGGCAAAAAAACATGGCTGCCAGTAGCCATCTTGGATTTTACTCTTTGCATGACTAAATCCTTTGGCGCGGGCTACAGGTCGTTGTTTTGGTCGGAAGTTTATGAAATTTGTCATGGATGTTAACACTGTCATGTAGATGGGAACGAGTGATTTTGGGGTCGTTCGGCCAAAAAACATGGCTGCCAGCAGCCATCTTGGATTTTACTCTTTGCATGACTAAATCCTTTGGCGCGGGCTACAGGTTGTACATTTGGTCTAATCTTTATGAAATTTGTCATGAATGTTGACATTGACATGTAGATGGGAACGAATCAATGTGGGGTCATTCGGCCAAAAAACATGGCCGCTGGTGGCCATCTTAGATTTCAAAATTCAATCCATTGGCGCGGGCTACAGGTCGTACTGTTCGTCTGATCATCATGAAATTTGTCATGGATGTTAATATTGACATGTAGATGGGAACGAGTCATTTTGGGGTTGTTCGGCCAATAAACATGGCCACCAGCAGCCATCTTGGATTTTACTCTTTGGATGACTAAATCCTTTGGCGCGGGCTACAGGTCGTAGCTTCGATCGGAACATCATGAAATTTGTCATGGATGTTAACAATGACATGTAGATGGGAACGAGTGATTTTGGGGTCGTTCGGCCGAAAAACATGGCCGCCAGCAGCCATCTTGGATTTTACTCTTTGCATGACTAAATCCTTTGGCCCGGGCTACAGGTCGTACCTTTGGTCTGATCTTTATGAAATTTGTCATGAATGTTGACATTGACAAGTAGATGGGAAGGAGTCATTTTGGGGTCATTCGGCCTAAAAACATGGCCGCTGGCAGCCATCTTGGATTTCAAGATTCAATCCATTGGCGCGGGCTACAGATCGTACTGTTCGCCTGATCATCATGAAATTTGTCATTGATGTTAATAATGACATGTAGATGGCAACGAGTGATTTTGGTGTCGTTCGGCCAAAAAACATGGCCTCCAGCAGCCATCTTGGATTTTACTCTTTGCATGACTAAATCCTTTGGCGCGGGCTACATGTTGTACCTTTGGTCTAATCTTTATGAAATTTGACATGAATGTTGACATTGACATGTAGATGGGAACGAATCATTGTGGGGTCATTCGGCCAAAAAACATGGCCGCTGGCGGCCATCTTAGATTTCAAAATTCAATCCATTGGCGCGGGCTACAGGTCGTACTGTTCGTCTGATCATCATGAAATTTGTCATGGATGTTAATATTGACATGTAGATGGGAACGAGTCATTTTGGGGTCGTTCGGCCAATAAACATGGCCGCCAGCAGTCATCTTGGATTTTACTCTTTGCATGACTAAATCCTTTGGCCCGGGCTACAGGTCGTACCTTTGGTCTGATCTTTATGAAATTTGTCATGAATGTTGACATTGACATGTAGATGGGAACGAGTCATTTTGGGGTCATTCGGCCAAAAAACATGGCCGCTGGCAGCCATCTTGGATTTCAAGATTCAATCCATTGGCGCGGGCTACAGGTCGTACTGTTCGTCTGATCATCATGAAATTTGTCATTGATGTTAATAATGACATGTAGATGGGAACGAGTGATTTTGGGGTCGTTCGGCCAAAAAACATGGCTGCCAGCAGCCATCTTGGATTTTACTCTTTGCATGACTAAATCCTTTGGCGCGGGCTACAGGTCGTTGTGTTGGTCGGAAGTTTATGAAACTTGTCATGGATGTTAACACTGACATGTAGATGGGAACGAGTGATTTTGGAGTCGTTCGGCCAAAAAACATGGCCGCCATCTTGGATTTTACTCTTTGCATGACTAAATCCTTTGGCGCGGGCTATAGGTTGCCTTTGGTCTAATCTTTATAAAATTTGTCATGAACGTTGACATTGACATGTAGATGGGAACGAATCATTCCGCCAAAAAACATGGCTGCTGGCGGCCATCTTGGATTTCAAAATTCAATCCATTGGCGCGGGCTACAGGTCGTACTGTTCGTCTGATCATCATGAAATTTGTCATGAATGATAACAATGACATGTAGATGGGATCGAGTCGTTATGGGGTCATTTGGTCAAAAAACATGGCCGCCAGCAGCCATCTTGGATTTTACTCTTTGCATGACTAAATCCTTTGGTGCGGGCTACAGGTCGTAGCTTTGGTCAAATGGTCATGAAATTTGTCATTAATTATAACAATGACATGTAGATGGGAACGAGTCGTTTTGGGGTCATTCGGTCAAAAAACATTGCCACCAGCATTTTACTTTTTGCATGACTAAATCCTTTGGCGTGGGCTACAGGTCATACCTTTGGTCTGATATTTATTAAATTTGTCATGAATGTTGACATTGACATGTAGATGGGAACGAATCATTGTGGGGTCATTCGGCCAAAAAACATGGCTGCCAGCGGCCATCTTGGATTTTAAAATTCAATCCATTGGCGCGGTCTACAGGTCGTACTGTTCGTCTGATCATCATGAAATTTGTATGTCGTAGCTTTGGTCAGATCTTCATAAAATTTGTCATGGATGTTAACAATTATACGTAGATGGGAACGAGTTCTTTTGGGGTCAATTGGCCAAAAAAAATGGCCACCAGCAGCCATCTTGTATTTTACTCTTTGCATCACTAAATCCTTTGGCGCATGTTAGACATTTCAATTAGCACCTTTCCTATTCCTCCATTTACTGTCAACCATTAAATTATTCCCCTACCTAAGTTGAGCTACAGTGTCATTGACACTTTCATTTGGTTATTCGGCCAAAATCATGGCTGATGGTCAAAAACTCAAAATGGACAAAATTAATTTTTATTCCAAACCAATTGCAGCACATCTCACACCATATCATATGTCATCTTATATGATGCACATTCTTTATTCAATATTCCAATGATGTTATAGATATTCTTTTCTGACAGAAAAGTATTTAAAAATGTATGCCGTTTCATGTTAAACCAAAAATTAAATCAACTTTTCTTATATTTCAGATCAGTTGTTCATGCACTTGTAGCCCAGTCCAAGCACAGAATATGAATAGAAGGAATGAAAGAATGATTGAGACCGATGGGTGTCAGCATGGTTTGAGGATTGCACCACTAGAATATTGACAGGTACATACATGTACATTAGAATTCTGAGAGCGGACATTTGAAATTTTTTTTTGTTATAACTGATGTAGTTTATATCTACAGCTTAGCTTGTCAAAGGTTCTTTACTAAATACTAAGTGACAAGTAGTTCCCTTAGGATATTTTCTATCTGTTGGTGTATCCTGAATTCCCTCCAAATGAATAATAGACATACAGTAATGCCCTCAGTAATCGACCTCTTAACCAAAGCAGAATTATGGGTAACTTTTCAGGATTTAGTCGGAAATATGGCTCTCGGGAGAGCTTTCAGATGAATGGCAACAAGCCATATTTCCAACTAAATCCTGAAAAGTTACCCATAATTCTGCTTTGGTTAAGAAGTTAAAAGGCACCACTCAACAGACATTTCTGTCACTAGAAATATATATTGTGGGACAAAAATATTACGATGTTAGAACACAATTTATTTGGCAGTGGCACATGTATTTTATTTGATTCAATATCTAGGGATGAATATATGAGACAGCATATATGTTTCTTTCATGTTTTGATGATAACTGCACTTATATAATCATGTTATCAAAACAAGTTTCATAAAATGTCTGTTGTTGTAAAAAAAATTGTCTGAGGGAGAGTGACCTCATATTCAATTCTTCACTAAAGGCCAGTATAGATTAGACATCAAACTTTACAATTTTGCCAACCTTAATATATAACATTGCTGGTGGATTGATATTACAAGAATTGTTATTTTATAATTTTAATGAGAATAACAATTAAACTAAACTGAAAGTTATTGTCTTTTGCACTGTTTGTTGGCCTCGACTGAAACTATTCACTTTTTCTGGTTACTAACATTCAAGATCTGCTATCCAAAACTTGACGCCAATTCCAGTGAGTCACACACTCCATGAGTTAGGCAGCACCAGTCTCCTTTATATAGTGATGTTGGTTTCTATAACATAAAATATTGTTATCGTTCTATTATAGGTTCTAATGGAGAGAGAGATGTAGATATGGCTGGAAGGACAAGACTCCAAGTAATTGCACAACTGCAGTTCATTAAACACACTTGAATTTAGCGAATTTCCACATGTACAATCATTACATTCTTACAATGTTACCAGCAGTTTTGTGAAGTAACACAATAATGACAATGATATTGAAAAAGATATATTGCTATGTTCGATGCACTTTCTCAGCAATGCCATGAAGAAAATCTCATTCCTGATTAACATGCAGATCAAGCAATGGTTAGTTCAAATGATGTCATACTGTGCTTTTCAATTTAAACTGTGTCCATCTTGGTTATCGGAATGATTCTGGAAGAGAAAGCTCTATGGCTGAGATGATATAATTGTCTACTACAAATTAAATATGCTATATATTTTTGGAATAAATATACATGTACCATATACATGTACGATATTTAAATACTAGTACACATCTTTTCATTTAGGAATTCTGATTCCTTATTCATGCCCAATACTGACTGAACTACTAGGATCCCCTGTATATCAATTGTATACCTTACTCATATTTGAATTTGTGCAGTACTATGTTTCGCTCTATTTTAAATTCTGAGCAACTTCTAAACTTACAAATATTTTTGTATATGATGACAATTTCAGTTCTTTATTATCGCTGAAAATACTGCATATTAAAGATCATCTTGACAAAAATTCCTTCAGTCTGGAATATATATGTTTATATTTTAGAAGAAATTCAACTTAAAATATCTAACCATGATTTAGCTATACACATGTGAATAATAAATGCACACTAGCGAAAAATAGTACAATGTACTGCACAAATTTAAATATGACTGAAGAATATATTCTATAATAATGATACTTTGACCCTGAGAATGTGACAAAAGTAAAAACAGTCTATATACCACATCATATATTTTTTACTTCAACAGATAATTGTAGTCTCTGGGATTAATATAAAAAGTCAAATTTTTTCACCAAAAAAAGTCATTATCACTAATATTGGTATTAGTTAGTAGTTTAATCTCTTTAATATATCAACAAAAGTAGATTATATAGAAATATGTTTTTATCCCAAAAGTCATTGATTTATGGCTACATATACAGCTACATGTACATTGTACCAGTCAGTGCTGATTGTTGATGTTACTAAAGATCTGCATGCAAAATACAATAATCATTTATGCTTATCATTATGGTACTCACATTATTACATTCTAATGATTTGTCCTGATGAGTTAACCACATCTCTCGTTCTCCATCATTAATATAGTCTGAAAATAGAAATGTATAAAGGTAGTGAATCTCGGGGAGAGCTTTCTGATGAATGGCAACAAGCCACATTTCTGACTAAATCCTGAAATGTTACCCATACTTCTGATTTGGTTAAGAGGTCGATTACTTAGGGCATTAATGTATAACTTGGCTAATTTAACCCAACATCTGCCTCACAAGTTCACAACTTATTATACTGATACTGCGACTTGTGAAATCCATCAAATTATCACTCTCTGTGAGTCCAATAGCTATTCACCTAATTAAACATTATATTTACCAGTCATGGTCCTTGCTGGTTTAAAGCATGGACACAAAACATATGTTTCAAGCATTTGTGACCAGGAAGTAGTATTTAAAACAACTATCAGTTGTGTTAATCTAACATATTCATGATTTAGGTCCAGTGCACCATTCTATGACCATACATGATGGGACCGGACCTCATTTTTTTCAAACTCTACCCACAAGACGAGAACATTAGGGAGCCATAGCAACCATTTATTCACACAAATTATGGTTCAATCAATGCCTAGGACATCCCCCATGCCAGAAATACAGATACAAAAATATCTGCCACAAGGGCTTCCAGTGCATCCATGCACAGTTGCATATAAATCAGAATATAATAGAGTTCACATGAATTTTGAAAGGGAAAAAACACATAGAAATCCATATACATTGATATATGGACTATATTGTGAAAGGGAAATTCATTATATGTTGAAAAAAGTAAAACTTTTGTTTATACTCGCACAATGATCAGATAAATTATGTGCACTTTAGAGGTAACCTTGCACTATTATCAAGGCTAATTAACATAACCCTAGATATTTTCATGTATTTAAGATTCATCAGCCATGTTTGGGTTTCAGCCATTTCAAAATTTCAGATCTACTAGACTTATGCTTATTTTCAAACTGATTTAAGATCTTTTTAGTTCATAAATTTATTTCGGCATGTGTTGCAACAATAATAATTGGTACATGTAGCAACCTGAACATTTGTCACATGACTGATATTTAGAAAAATGTCTGTTTTCAACCTTATTTGAGCTGATTTTTGTCAAAATTTGTCTATATTTGACCCACAGTGTGCAGCGGTGTGTGTATTCCTAGAGTATGTGGGACCCGAATTCACATTGACCAGTGTTAGCTGATAAAATGGTATGACATAAATGGTATCAGTGTGGGCAATGCCGTCACTTATTATACCCTTGGCTGTCTTAAGCGAAATAATGGTTCGCTTAATAAGAGTAATCCATTCTCATGAATTAGACTGAAGCACAATTCACTCACACATAGTTCAGACATGCTCTTTCAGAATTCCGCTCAAGTTGAAACCTTTGACATAGTAGTATCTCAGTCTTTGAGTCAACTAATAGGGGAAGGCTCCACACACTGATACCATTTATGTCATACCATGTTATCCAAGGTGAGAGAGGTAAAACAAACAATGGTGGTTAAGGGTAACTGAATTATGATTTACCATAATACAATGATACTTCAGAGCAATATATTTATGCTTAGGTAGAAGTACACGATTTCACAGGTTGTAGGGGGTCTGAAAAATAGAAATATAAGTATCTGGGGGGCATAACGGCCAGTGTAGTCTGTGTTAACTGTGTCGTTACTGGTTTGGAGGTTTATTTATTTTACAAAACTGGGAAAGTTCTCAAAAAAGTGAAAAATTTGGATACGCAACAGGGTTTTCGTATTCAGTGAAGGCCAACTCTGTGTTATTGGTTACAGGAAAATAGCCCGATTTCTCTCCCCTGAATTCTGTCATCTGGGCTCGCAAGACTTTTTTTTCAAATTGATACTATAACTTTTCTTCTATTTCAAATATTTCTCAGCTCTATCATAGCTCTATCAGGTGGAAGAACCTTATTTATTGACATTCGCTCTATCATGGTCTGTTTTTGGGTAGAAAATGGCCAATTTGAGTGAAAAAATGGGTAAAATTGAGCGGTTCGTGTGTGCAAACCAAGGGGCATAACTCAATGACATATTGTACGAAGAACCAAAAGTACATTTAAATGATTACACCTAATATTTCTGTCGAAATTAAAACATGCTTGATTGGATATATGCCAACGATAATCGCTTAGCATTGATTTGAAGTACAGTACCCCCTCCCAGGTTGGCAAAATTGCTGGAAATCGTGTATTGCTACCTTAAAGCTTAATTGAATTGTTTTATCATAATTAGCTTATATCAGTAAATGTGCATTAACTATTTGCATATACTCTGGAAATTGTTTTCAACTGGTACCTATATCTTTCCAATTGTTGGAAAATTAAAAACTGAAACCCCTTTATTGGAGGATGTGTTAACATTTATTAACTGACTATGCTTAGCATATATGATTTATGCAGCACAATAAATTAGCATGATTGGGTTCTTCGGCTATTTTACCTCGGTATAAGCTGATGCAAAGATTGTAGGTGGAGCAGGGGGATGGGGGTAGTAAAAAATTTGCAGGAAGGAATGAATTTTTTTTTGCATCTGGCATTTTCGGGGACCCATCACCACCAAACCTGCAAAACCAATATGTTTTTTACTCCCAATTTGTTCACACCCACCTCCCAAATTTCACTAAATTTGGTTCAAAACTGAATAAAGCTGTACTGATATTACTCATATGACTGGGAATGATCTATCTCATTTAGTTCAAATAACAGTTTAACCTGTTTCAGAAGCTGTTTTGATGGAAATAAACATAGTCACATCACTCTATCAGACTTGGATACTTTAGGTCTTGCCAGAGATCATCTTAGTTGATAGACAAGCAAATAATTCACTGATTGGCTTGATGCACTGATGACAGATATTTTTTACCCATTGATAGTCAGATACTTTCTATCCGTTGATAGTGACATTTAATGTCAGTTGCTCGCTCATTTTCCATTCACACAATGATCTATGCATTAGCGACATCAAGACAAGTTTATTTATTTAAGTTTTACGTTTCTGGAAGGTCCTTTTTAGGTATAATTGATCTACACTTAAGCATATTTTATTTACCCTCATTCCTCAAGCATTTTCACATTTATTATTTATTTACACTTTAGCTCAAAACATTGATTCCCCCATGAATTAATTTCAAATGGCACAGGCCTAAACACATCAATAAAGTTTATATAGACCCACCATATGATGGAAACAATCCCCTAGTAACCCCCCAAGATGTTTTATGACCATGGGAATGGTATAGATCTGTGCAGGATATGTCTCTTTTATAAAAATACTATATCTCAGGGATGGAGACACAAATTCTTGGGGACAGGGATGCCGATATTATGAAAATAAGGGTTTTCCCCCTATTTCAAGTCAATAAGTACACCAATAAGCAAACCCCCAGTAACCCCTAATTGCCTATTTACGGCCATGGAAATGGTATATATCTATGCAGGAGATGTCCCTTTAATAAAATATACTACAGCTCTGGGAGTGAGGCACTTATTAGGACACCAGGGACAGAAATGCTTCAACTATTGAGTCTGTATGGGACTACTACTTTGGGCCCATGATAATATACTATGAGATTGACTCAAATCATTCACAATCAGAGGGAAGTGTGGTGAAGGAATTTTTTCACCCCACCGTCCCATATGCAAAAAGACATAGATTAATGTCATCTCCACTGCACTAAGGGCCATATCAGGTCCCAGTACCATACATATGGTGTTTTTGTTGTTATAAATACTCAAAATGAGTTTTAAACTGTTACAAATGTCAAATAAGTGCTCAAAGTAAAACATTTGCATGGGTCACCCACCCCGAAATACCTTCCTGTAAATTTCGTATCACCCCCCCCCCCCCCGGTATATAATATCTGCCATTGAAAGATTCTACTGATATGCAGACAATATATGTGGTTGCATCAATTTCAGCTTGAGGGGAGCTCTATGGGAGTGTAATTATTTATGTATAAGCATAACTAATTTACATTTAGGTATAATTGATCTACACTTAAGTATATTTTATTTACCCTCATTTCTCAAGCATTTTCACATTTATCATTTATTTACGCTTAAGCCCTAATTGTCTATTTACGGCCATGGAAAATTGGAAATGGTATATATCTGTGCAGGAGATGTCCCTTTAATAAAATATACTACAGCTCTGGGAGTGAGGCACTTATTAGGACACCAGGGACAGAAATTTTCTTCAACTATTGAGTCTGTATGGGGCTACTACTTTGGGCCCATGATAATATACTATGAGATTGACTCAAATCAGTCACAATCAGAGGGAAGTAAGGGAGAGCAAGTTTGGTATTTAATTGTTAGACGCATATTTGTACTTGAGTGCAAATGATTTATGCTTAAGTGCAAATATTTGCAAATAAATAATAAATATGAAAGCCCCCCCCCCCCCGCCCATCATTTCAGCCCCAGGGGAGTTTTTAGATCTGGAATTTGATTTATGCTTAAGTGTATGGGAGGCCCAATTCACATTTAATAATTAATTGTGCTTAAGCACAATCAATTGCACTTAACACTTGAGCGTAATCAATTGTGCTTAAGTGCATTAATTGCGCTTAAGCGCAAATAATTTCGCTTCAGTGCAATCATTGCGCTTATGCGCAATTCATGGTTATAGGTAACTAAACACCCCTGGTGAATAAATAGGTTTCTCCATAACTTAGCATTAACTCCTATTGACATATCACCTCTTGGTTTCATTGGTTTGGATGGGTAGGGAGCTAGCCCAACTTCTTTATCAAAATGGCTGACTCGCAATAGTATCACCTTCTGTTTTAGTTGGAGTGACTCGTGATAGCATTATAATATCTTCAGTATATATTAGTTATTCTGTATTAGTCGGGGCGACTTTGATTTTCCTCAATTTTCGAGTATACAGGCACACCATATGAGGGAAGCAAGCCCTCGGTGGAACTATATGACCATGGCAATACTATAGATTTGTGTAATAAAAAGAACTAGAGCTCGAGGACTCAGACACCAAAGCTCCAGGAATGAGACACCAATCTTTTTTGACAGGGATGCTGATAATATGAAAATAGGGTTATTTCCTCTGATTTAAGTCAATAAGTAAACCATATGAGGTAAGCAAGCCCTCATGCAGTGACACCACATGCATGCTATAGTATATGACCATAGTAAGGGCCCAAATCTTTGCAATAATACATTAAAAAACATCATACAAAAAATTACTAGAGTTCCGGGAAGGAGACATAAATTCTTTGGATAGATGGATGCTGATAATATGTAATTAGGGATTATCCTTGTTGAACACACACTCACAGTTGACTGTTGAGTACTCAGGCTAATTAAAACAGGTTAAAATTAGCCCAATGCTCCTCTTGTGTTGCTAGTTGATACACCAGGTCATGCCAATAATTTATGGGTAAGTTAGATAGTAGTAACCCTTAATTCCCTTTTTATGGCCATGGAAATGGTATATATCTGTGCAGGAGATATCCCTTTAATAAAATATACTAGAGCTCTGGGAGTGAGACACCAATTCCTGGGACACCAGGGACAGAGATGCTGACATGGATATATGTTTTTTCTTCAACTTCGAGTCTGTATGGGGCTATTACTATGGGCCCATCATAATTTACTATGAGATGGACCCAATCATTCACAATCAGAGGGAAGTAAGGGAGTGCTAGGTATTTGCGCTTAACCGCAAATGATTTGCACTTTAAGAGCAAATAAATTGATAGACACATATTTGCGCTTTAGTGCAAATGATTTGTGCTTAAGGGCAAATTGTTTTATGCTTAAGCGCAAATGATTTGCGCTTAAGCGCAAATAAATAATAAATGTGAAAAGGGCCTCCCATAGTTGCCCACTTCCGATCAACTTCGCCTCAAAATTATGGACTTACATGTATTGTGCAGATAAAATACTGTTAATCAATTAGAGAACTTATATATTTGATTTTCCGTTGATAGTAACTAGCCCATCTGAGAATAACTTTTGGAAACTCAATGTGGGAAAACAAAATCCACCCCTACTATTATTTTGGCCTGTAATTTATTCAATCTGGGAAAATTTTCCACAATCATGGTCATGAAAAATATTACAGTATTATTATTATTTTTGGTAGGCCTACTAGTACTAACAGCAACACTGCACATGCTTATGATGCTACATATACTGCTAGTACTATTTGAATGGTGAATAACGAGACCTTCAACTTCAAGACGACAAGAGTAAGGCCTAAAAAAAATATAATTAATATTGCCTGTTGGAATTTGTGTGGATATCAATTTCAATTTTATAGCGAAGAGTGATACAATTTTTTACCTCTTTTTTTTTTCACGACGGCATCGTCTTCGCTACTTGACAACCCGAGTTCTGCCGACAAAATCGACCCTTTCTTCTTGCCAATCTTGGGCTGGTTCTGACAGCTCATTTTGCTTGTTCCACATTTGCAGCCTCTGCTGCAAAATGTCCCCGCATCCAAACAGGGACACGATGTCCGCAACGAACGAGACGTGGCCGACTTCCTCCACGCGCTTACATTCCCGCATGAACAATTAACAGCCCCCGGATCGCTTCCAAATCTATTTTTTAAACGTTCCGCCATTTTTATATTATCAATGCGTGTCCGTCAACATTATTTTTAGATCGATGATGCATTCTGGTCTTTCTGACCCTTGACCCTTCGACCAATGCTTGCAATATCTAAACACCGATTTACGATGAAGGCCTGGGTTTGCTGGTGCGCGCGCCACCATGGCAATCCGATTATTCTGGGCAAGAATAATTTCATATGGAAATAACAGTACTATCACTTTAATATCAATCATTTTACACCCACCAGAAGCATAGTTCTGAGTGAGCAGTTTTCTACTTATTCTATCTGGACCTTGGTTCCAAATGAAACCAAAGAGCAGTTTATTTAAATTTTGTATATATTCATCTGTGGGATTCGGTAGTGCAAGTACTAATTTTGAAATAGCTAGCGATTTGACAACAGTTATTTTACCGAGAACAGTTAGGTTACGTTTACTCCACATTGCTAGTATGTTCTTTAATTGCATAAGCCCGTTTGTAAAATTTATGTCAATCATACGTTTAGTGTCATGATGAAATTCTATACCAAGTATTTTAAAGGTTTCTGGATTCCAGTTTAATTTCCATCGGTCACATATCTGTTCCGTGCTGTCTGCCTTTGTACCAATCCACACTGCGTGTGTTTTGTCATAGTTAATTTTTAGACCCGATACATATTTATAGTTATCAAGTACTTTCATAGCTGCTTCTAGAGACTCTGGTGACCCATCGAGGAAAACAGATGTATCATCGGCATATTGCGACATTCTTATATTCTTATTACCAACATTGATACCATTTATGTTATTTGAGAATCGTACCATAATACCAAGAATTTCTGCACATAATAAAAAAATATATGGGGATATTGGATCGCCTTGTCTACATCCTCTCTCTAAGTTGAAAAAGTCTGATATTTGCCCATTTAAATTTATACATGATGAAGTATCACAATATAAAGTCTTTATATAATCGATAAATGGTCAAATGTGCCACGGTTCAGGAGAGTGTATATGTCGTTAACCCTCGTATTTTGTAAGATATGTGTGATCTATCCGTACCGTGTCAAAAGAACGACAATTTTCGCATGTTGACTTGCAAATTCTTAACATTGGAAGAAATTCCATGTAATCAACGTAACTATTCCACTGAAGGTCTGCTCTAGACTAAGTACAAATACAAAGACAACACATTTGTAGCAGATAGCCGCTGGCTTTATTGGTGACAAGGTGATAACAGACATTCCAGCAACTGCCGTCAGAAACATTTGGAAGCAGAAAACTTTTTAATTTTCGTGCCAATAGCATGGCTAGTAACTTCATACTGTCTCATATACTAATGCAGTATATTCATGCAGTTGTTAAATATCTTCTCAAACCAAGATTTTCAAACAACTTGATTGAACTGACAGCCGTTTACAGAAGGCATTCAGGCATTAACACAGAGATAAAACCACTGTGTGGAGAAAACAACTCTGAAAGCTTTGAATGCGCTTGCCAGCATACATGCAGAAAACCAAACATATGCAACTGATACATTATATGCATATATAAACATGATCAATATGAATCCTACGCGATTGTTCCAATTCGTAATAATTTGATTCCAGCAAAGCACTGAATTCCAAAATTCAGAAAAATCTACACAATACGTGAGCTCCATTTATTTGAAATATCCACATGTTCTTTTAATTTAAATTTAAATTTGATACGTGCACCTTGCGAGACCAGTCCGGCTAAAGTGACCAGAACATTAGCTCACACAGTAAGCCCGACCACGGCTTACACTCATTAGCACTAATCACATGCCTGATCCACAATGACAACGACTCAGTTGTACTGATACGTTACGCTTCAGACAAACGTTTTTTACTATACTGCGAAACGTCCAAAACAAATAGTCTGCTCTAGACTAAGTACAAATACAAAGACAACACATTTGTAGCAGATAGCCGCTGGCTGCTAAACAGTAAGTATATATATATATTACTAGAAGGTGACCCGACTTAGTCCGGGCTTTGACCTTGAATTGTCCATTTTGAAGGTCAAGGTCAAGTGGTGTCACGATTTGACCAGTCCAAAAACACTGCCCGGACAAAAGTACCCGACTAACGTGCCCGTCGAAATCCATCCGGTTTTACCCGATTTGACCTTGAATTGATCATTTTGAAGGTCAAGGTCTGGTCGGGGTCACGATTGGACCCGTCCAAAACAATCGGTGAACAAAAGTAACCCCACGTATCAAATTTCGTCGAAATCTCATCAAAATTGGCGATTTGACCTTGAAGTTACCCGATTTCAAGGTCACGTCGCACGGTCAAATGAATATGCTTATGAGACTCGCCATAAGAAAGTACCCCCACATACCAAGTTTCATCGAAATCCCGTGATATTCGGGCGTTTGACCTTGAAATGACCCGATTTCAAGGTCAAGGTGACGTCGCACGGACAAATTAATATGCCTATGTTCGTCCCCGGCCGAAAATACCCACACATACCAAGTTTCATCGAAATCGGCTGGGCCATTTTCGAGTCCATCGATTACAGACACACACACACACACACACACACACAAACAAACAGATCTTCCAAAATATATAATAGATATCAAAAGTTTCTCCCATATTAGGATCAGAATGGCTTGATGTGTCACTTTTACAGTCTCTCTCAATGTATAATAAGGATAACGTTATGCAGCCAAATGACGAAAAATCACCATTCACCTCGAGATACCTATAACACGTCGGGTATTATGTATATATATTTCATTACATGTATATCACTTTATTATTTTTTCTCAAATACTGTATTTTATATGGTTTAATGAGAATAAACATATTTGAAAATTTGAAAGTCCCAAAGTATGATTCATGTGGATGCGCACATGTCTTTAACTCCTGCACACAGTATCTTGGCGCCATGCTACCTCCTTGGATTTCTAACGAAAATCCCGTCCGCACACAGCCTATAATGTGTCCGTAAGTCAGGTGCGCCTTCTGTTTGATATATCAGATCTACAACATAAAACATGCATGTTATCAGAAAAAATCCTCGCATGTCTACAATAACATTGCGGGGTATATTCAGAATCACGTTATTGCGTGAGGTTCACGTGCCTTGCATTTCCACCGGAAGTATATTTCTTCCGGAACCCTTTCCGTTTAATAAATTCCCGGATTTCCCGACTATATGTCGACATTCGGAAAGCGAAACAAGCCAATTGTTCTCCATTCCAAGCAATTAACTTGGGTTACAACTATAATTATTGAAGCTGCATAGCTTTTTGTTACAATTTGTCTCAAATCTATCGACGTTGTGTTAACCCTATTCCACATTTAATGTTCAAAAACATAATTCGACAGGGACCAATTGTCCGAAGAAACGGCTTAATCGATACTCTCGCGGTATCTCGATTGGAAAGAACGTTATTTCGTTTGCTTAGCGTTGGCCTTTTATTTCCAGCGCCACCTTTTGCAAATGTTGCCAAACAATCATGCAAGTACCGAGTATTCAAGCTCAATCAAGCAACAATTAGCTTCCGGTTATGTCGTGACGCGAGCCTTCTAGCTTGCTCTTTTTGCCAAACAATCATGCAATTACCGAGTATTCAAAGCTCAATTGAGCAACTATGGCATCGATCATCGAAACCAGTTGAGTAAAACAATCCGTTTTATTAAACGAACCGAAATAACATCACCCGTGTGGTCGGTGTAACGTTTAGCGTATTAAACGCGGCTACGAAACACTCCATTCGGTCTTCCGCAACCTTAGCCGTTCCGTCGGCAAATTTCCACATTTGATGTTCAAAAACATAATTCAACAAGGACCAGTTGTCAGAATCGAAGCAACGGCTTAATCGATACTCTCGTGGTGGTATCTCGATTGGAAAGAACGGTATTTCGTTTGCTTAGCGTTTGGGGTTTTATTTCTAGCACCAACTTATATGCAAATGTTGCCAAACAATCATGCAAGTACCGAGTATTCAAGCTCGATCGAGCAACCATGGCACCCGTCATCGAAACCAGTTGGCTCACATCACCCGTGTGGTCGGTGTAACGTTTAGCGCCTTGAACGCGGCTATGAAACACTCCATTCGGTCTTCCGCAACCTTAACCGTTCCTTAAATGCCGCTTTAATCCCATCAATTCTGTTTGCTGGACTGGTTCCCGGCTATCTCTTCTGACCCAAATTGCGTGAGTTTCGAATTTACATACTCTATTTGAACCCGCGATATATCTCCACGTGGAGCCCGTTTGTGTCTCTCCCGCACATCATGTTCCAAACACTTCGAAATGTGTATCATCACCTGGACACATTGTGCCCATGAACCAGACACTCCGTGGTCTGTTCCGTATCATCGGAAAGCAATCGTTGCGCTTTCCACCGATGCGGAGTACCCTAACCCCGAGATGCGTTTGTGCCTCTTCCGCACATCATGTACCTAATACTTTGGAACTTGCATCATCACCTGGACACATCTTGTGTCCATAAACCAGACACTCCGTGGTCTGTTTCATATCATCGGAACGCAATATCATTGCGCTTCCACCGATGTTGGGTATCCAATACCCGAAGTGCCCTGTGTCTAGCCACTGGTGATATACCTGAATCCGAGACACCCCTCTCGAAGGGTTGCACCTCCCATAGATATACTCTATATCCATCCCGTGGACACTCCGTGTGTCCGTTACCTGGAGCGTCCAGTGCTCCCGATAGGTAACCGCCGTAGCCTGTTTCGGAGGCATACGTGAAAAGGCATTCTTCCGCCTCTGCGCATTCGGCTTTAACGAAGTCGGCCCCGTTCGCCTGTTTAATTCGATCGACCCAATATCGCAACTCTAAGTATTCGATTCGGTGTTCAGAGACCTTAACCGTACCGCCGACAAAATTCCACTCTAAACCCGTCGATTTCTTTTGCTGGACCGGTTACCAGCTATCTGTTCTGACACAAATTGGGCATTATCCAATGATCTATGATGTTTTAACACGATAGATGTTTACATAGTTAGGAAAGGCAAACGATAGCCCTTTTGATAACAGATATGATATATTCTTGAACACCAATGGCTATTAACAATGGCAAAATGCTCACTAATCTTGATTACCGGGCTACGGATGTCCGCGATGCTATAATTGCGGCCGTTTTGGCGACCATCTTCCGAAAATGGCTTTTGCTTGTCGGTTATCGCGGAATTTGATCGTAGCAGCGTTTTGTAAATCTGAATTTTCCTCGATGCTATCGCTGCGGCTATTTTGGCGACCATATGCCGAAAATTGTTTCTGTTGGTCGGTTACCACAGAATTTTTCGTATCAGCGTTTTGTAAAGCTTAATTTTATGGGCCTTTTAAATGCAATGGAGTATAATTTGCGCGTGTATCTTCATGGCCATCGCGCTCGATATCCCTTCCATACACATTTGTGTGCAAACAATTTTGGCATTCAACCCCAATTTCGTCTGACATAACACAAGTAAAAGGGATACCTGATCAGACTAACAACCACAATTTTAATGGAAAATAATGCAAAACGCCTGTACCAATTATCGGAATATATATCTCTTTCGCAAAAATAACATGCCAAATATCCCTGATATTTATTGTCTCATTTGAGCCAAGCTCACACCCTCTGAATTTGTAATTCGGTAACATGTAATTCATGTATGAAAATAGCTCGTATTTATTCGGGAACACCATCC
Source organism: Siphonodentalium dalli (assembly GCA_032622095.1). NCBI lineage: Eukaryota > Metazoa > Mollusca > Scaphopoda > Gadilida > Siphonodentaliidae > Siphonodentalium > Siphonodentalium dalli. The sequence goes on along the minus strand of CP136064.1, from coordinate 271,486,247 downwards.
ATTCCACACATGCTAAAACTCTATTTCTGCTACAAATATACTGTTGTCCCCTCTCCCAGGGACCACTCTCAGATTATATCCACTCTCAAACACCGATTCTGAACGCACCACTGAAAATATGATTTATTTCGGGGCGAGTCTATTGCCGCAATGCAAATGCCAAACGACCGTTGTTTCGTATAAATAATATATAAGAAATACTAAGCTGCTTTGAATATTCAATTCATCAAAACGAATATGTCGCATTTGCCTTCAACTGCATGGCGGATTTAACGCGACTTTAAAACCAATTTGTTTTGTTCAGAGCATATCCAAGTGTAGTCCAAGTCTTCTCGTACTAAAACTAGCTAAGATTTTGGGATGGAGAGATGCTAGTATTTAGTCCGAGATCGCGCGCATAGCCTTCTTATGACACGAGTTACGCCCAGGATCTGTGGCGGGAATCTGTGGTGTATTTTACTCGATTTCCCTAACAAAGCAATACATGATGCTATATACGTCGGAAAGAGTGACATCATATGGCCAGAATGGTGTATAATAATCTAACTTTAATGTTAAATTACATATAGAATATTCCGGTTGATTGCCACAAACATCGTTGTTTTTTCTGTTTGTTTACTTAACTGAAAGCCGAACTCAGGTTCCGAAGAACTTCGGCATTGTCCGGTGTTTGTTCTGAGTATTCTAGTTTCCGTTTCTATATATAGCGCGGGGTTTTCCGAACAAAATGGCGAAAACCGATCGCCGCAAAGCCCAGTTTCCAATGTGCTTTGAGAACAATTCCCGCACTAAAAACTTAATGACATAATGGAGGATCAGAAAGGTAGTTTTGTTGACAATTTTCGCAAGCAACTTGTCAAAATTGGAGCAAATTAGAACTCTTGTGTCTGACTTGCCATGCGTGTGATTTTCATCCATGTGCATTTTGACTTTTGTGTTGATAAAATAATCGGAGAACAGAATCACACAGTTTCGAAATATAGTTCTTCCGTTTTAGTGGGACTTTTCAAACTTAAGGTTAAAAATTTATACAAATTTTGTTTGATTTTTTGTGTGCTTAACAAGAGCAGTATATTGCTCTGTTCGCTTAGTATATATCTTAATTTCGCTGAAGTCCACCAAATGTGGGAAATGTAGCACCATATTATTTATTCTAATGCTCGTTGTGTTTACACTGTTTTAAACTTTGAGAGGGTTGTAATTCCCCGTAATTTATTTAATGTATTACATTTATATCTTCAATGTTTAATTAATCTATTTATTTTTTATTTATTGACACACATAATTACGATTACAATGGAGAATTCATCGTAATTTGCGTTGTCAGTCGAAAATCTACGGAATATTTTCAACGGAAAATGCCGAACACAGTTCGCGAGGTCAACTGAGTTCGCATACTTTTACAAATTTGTAAACATTGCGGTAAATGTCTCTTTTCGCATTAAATTACCGCTTTCAATTCACAACTGATGTGGGGTTCAGATCAAATAGCATGTCTTCAGGGATGTGGCTAGAGGGGGGGGGGGTGTGGGGGGTGTCTCACCCCCCCCCCCCCCCAGCAGAGAGCTATATTTTCAATAGTTGGAAATTTCATACCTGCCACAACGAAATTTCACACCAACAATAGGTTGAAAATTTTCTTGTAGTTTGATTATAAAACAATTTATTGGGGGGAATTTATTGTTTTTCGACCAATATTTGCATATGTTCCTATTTTTGGTCAAAATTTTTGACAGAAATGGTCATCAGTTGGAAATTGTTCAACCTTAGGGGGGTGACAGGTTGGAAATTTCCAACACTTGGAAAGCTTGTGTCCTGGTCCCTCCCCCGTGGCCAGTCAAAAACTTCTAGTTAATTTAAGAAAACAATATTGTCATACAATTGGTCAACATTGTCATTGGAATTGTCATCAGTTGGAAATTTTCCAACCTAAGTGGGGGTGTAGGGTTTGAAATTTCCAACAGTAGGAAGGCTTGAGGCTAGTCTAGATGTTAGGATTTTGCGATTTTCATGTTCAGATTTCAAAATTTTCGCACACCGGGCCGAACCATGGTCGGCCCGGTGTGTCATTGTCCCATCCACATAGCCAATACAAAACTGCTAATTAGTTTAGCAAAACAATATTTTACTACATTTGGTCAAGCTTGTAGACATAAATGGTCATCAGTTGAAGAATTTTCCAACCTGAGGGGGAGCATGAGGTTTGAAATTTCCAACACTAGGAAAGCTTCAGTTGAGGCCAGTCTAGATGCTAGGATTTGCGATTTTCTTGTATAGTTTAAAAAAATTTCTCACACCGGGCCAAACAATCATGGTCGGCCCGATGTTTCCTGGTCTGTTGTCGGTAGCTGTGTGCATTTGTGAGGAATTAGATCACTAGTTGTTTTTTTTTGGGGGCAATTTTCAGGTTAAAATATCTTAATGTTCTCATACTGGGAAAATAGAAGCATGGCTTATGAATATATAGGAAATTAAGCCTGAGCATGAGGTACAAGGGGGGGGGGGGTGCATATGGAATTATGCAAAAAGTTGTGTTGGTGCGATTCCGACTCAAGGGGGGGGGGGTCCAAATGGAATTATGCAAAAAGTTGTGTTGGTGTGATTCCGACTCAAGGGGGGGGGGGATGCAGTTGGAAATTCCCAAGGTGGACACCCCACCAGCGGAGACCCTCTAGCCACATCCCTGCATGTCTTCTGCGGAAAATATCTTTTATTGTCGCAATTGTGATATTATATAATTGTGGTTTTATTTGAGCGGGTCATTAACGCTTAACTCGTGTCATAAGAAGGCTATGCGCGCGATCTCGGACTAAATACTAGCATCTCTCCATCCCAAAATCTTAGCTAGTTTGAGTACGAGAAGACTTGGACTAATCCAAGTGACTCGCCTCGCGCTGATATAATTATGTTTGATAACAGCTTCGAGTTCGAAATCAATCACGCAATCCTATATATTTTTTTTTAAACTCCTTTTTCGGATTTGGTCAGCTATTGAATTAATGTGCTTCCCAGTAAGCACCCATCGCTGTGCTGCCACCAATCGTGGTATTGCCACTCTGAGAGCATGTATGTATCTACATGTATGGCACTTCTTGTCATATATATTTCCGTTGGGAGGATTTGCATTTGTAAACATTCCCGCCATTCGTCCACATATTATAACTAAAAAACAAAATACTTATCTGTATCATGTCGTATGCATCAGATCATCTGAATACATGACAGGTTCTTGTTGTCTGACGTTATAGCAACGGATATTGCTGATACCTGCCTCTGGGGCGCGTGGATCGAAGAATCGACTGACATCCCGTCGATTATGTAACAACGTCATATATGAATCATGCGTCTGTTCCTGTAACTGTTTTAGATTTTGATTTTCACGAATAGCATCAACGAAATCCTCTCCGCCGACAGCGAATTGTACAGAAAACATCCCATTCAACAGCTGATATTTGAATGTCACTGAATTGTCTATCCGTGGGCCAAGCAAGATATTTTGGCTGCACCCCCTCCCTCCAACAAAGGTTTCTATTGATCAAATTGAAGGTAATCATATGGCGCATCAGATTTTGCCTTTTGCCCGTTTCAGAAAGTGTCCCAAAATAGTTTTTTCAGGGAATACAACTCTTACCCCTAAAATAATTTTCTCGAGTACAAGTGTCAGAGCATAAACAAAATATTGCAGTTATAAACTGCACAATATATCGTTTATATTAATAAGAAATGATTATAAAATGACATGAGATACAAAACTAGACCAATTTATGAGCTAGTTAGAAAAAAATGCGATAAATATTTTGAAATCGCGAAAAATTACTTGGATTTTGAAAAACATTGTCAATTATAAATGGCTATAATTTGTTACAGCATGGGCTATTGATCCGCAACATGGCTGAAAATTTGCCCAAATGACATACCAAAACGATTTTAATAATGGAATGCCAAGAGTATTGCTGTGAAAATGTGATACGAGTGTAAACTTAACCCCACCCCCTAAAATATAAATTTTGTAGAAAAACGAATTATGTAGTTTACACTTAGAATGCTAGATGTTAAGTTAGTTTTAGAAGCATAAACTGAAACAGTATAGAGAGTGCTGAAAGGAATTATAAATAACGGTGTCTGAACGTGATCTAAGATCAAAATTTGAAGACAAAAATGGGAAAAACTAACAACATTGTGATGAAATTTTGACAGGCTATGGTATAATCTCGCGATCACACTGGTCTAGAATCAGTAAGTTCATAAAACCTCATACGATCACCTTTCTGGCAACTATTTCGTATATTTTTCAATTTTTACTTGAATTTTTATGGACAGATTATATCTCATATATATTTTGAAGACCTCTGTCTGTATGTTTGTCTGTCTGTATGTTTGTCTGTATGTTTGTCATTAATACAAATCTACGATTCTCGACCGATCGGGACGAAACTTGGTGCGTGTGTGTAGTTTGACCAGGCGGTGGACGTTGTCATATTGGCGAGCCCGTGCGGTGCCCGCTTCGCGCATGCGCAGACGAGATCTCGGAAACGGGTGGAGCTATCGACTTGAAATTTGGTATGTGAATGTATCTTGCCCCGGATACGAATTTTATCGGGTCGCCGGGCCCGTGCGACGCCAGCTTCGCGCATGCGCAGACGAGATCTCGGAAACGGGTGGAGCTATCGACTTGAAATTTGCTATGTGTATGTATCTTGCCCCGGATACGAATTTTATCGGGTCGCCGAGCCCGTGCGACGCCAGCTTCGCGCATGCGCAGACGAGATATCGGAAACGGTTACTATCGACTTGAAATTTGGTTTTTAAATAGCCCGGACAACGTCGGGCTGGTTTTGAATAGCCCGGACAACGTCGGGCTCATCGGCTAGTCTATTATATATTTTGGAAGATCTGTCTGTGTGTCTGTCTGTGTGTTCGCGATGAACTCGAAAACGGCCCACCCGATTTCGATGAAACTTGGTATGTGGGGGTATTTTCGGCCGGGGAGTGACATAGGCCTATTAATTTGTCCATGCGACGTGACCTTGACATCGGGTAATTTCAAGGTCAAACGCCCGAATATCACGGGATTTCGATGAAACTTGGTATGTGTGGGTACTTTCGGCCGGGGAGTCTCATAAGCCTATTCATTTGCCCGTGCGACGTGACCTTGAAATCGGGTCAATTCAAGGTCAAATTGCGAATTTTGATGGGATTTCGACGAAATTTGATACGTGGGGTTACTTTTGTCCACTGAGTGTTTTGGGCGGGTCGAGTCGTGACCCCGACCTGACCTTGACCTTCAAAATGATCAATTCGAGGTCAAATCGGGTAAAACCGGATGGATTTCGACGGGTACTTTTGTCGGGTACTTTTGTCCGGGCAGTGTTTTGGACTGGTCAAATCGTGACTCCACTTGACCTTCAAAATGGACAATTCAAGGTCAAAGTCCGGACGAAGTCGGGTCACCTTCTAGTCTATTATATATTTTGGAAGATCTGTCTGTGTGTGTGTCTGTCTGTGTGTGTGTCTGTAATCGATGGACTCGAAAACGGCCGAGCCGATTTCGATGAAACTTGGTATGTGTGGGTATTTTCGGCCGGGGAGTGACATATGCCTATTAATTTGCCCGTGCGACGTGACCTTGAAATCGGGTCATTTCAAGGTCAAACGCCCGAATATCACGGGATTTCGTTGAAACTTGGTATGTGGGTGTATTTTCGGCCGGGGGGTCTCATAAGCATATTCATTTGCCCGTGCGACGTGACCTTGACCTTGAAATCGGGCCAATTCAAGGTCAAATCGCCAATTTTGATGGGATTTCGACGAAATTTTATACATAGGGTTACCTTTGTCCACTGGTGTTTTGGACAGGTCAAATCGTGACCCCGACCTGACCTTGACCTTCAAAATGATCAATTCAAGGTCAAATCGGGTAAAACCGGATGGATTTCGACGGGCACGTTTGTCGGGTACTTTTGTCCGGGCAGTGTTTTGGACTGGTCAAATCGTGACCCCACTTGACCTTGACCTTCAAAATGGACAATTCAAGGTCAAAGCCCGGACGAAGTCGGGTCACCTTCTAGTATATATATATTTCAACTAAACACATATGGCTACACGGGATTATGAGCAAGACTTACGTTATACAGAATGGTATTTACTTATATGTGCCGCGCATGTCGTGAGAGTGATCACAACTGACAATAGATATGGCATTACATACGCTCCATATTTGACAATAAGTTTAGGATAGCATCCAAAACGGCCAACAATATCGAAGTTTCTCACACTTTCCGCCACAGACATGACTGAGTTCGTTATCTAGGGACAAGGGAATTGTTAATCATGAGTTCACTGGTAACCATAAACAACCGAAGAACCCTACTATTGCTTCATTTAATGTAACCTAATGAGTAATTGATTGTCTTAAGGACTATAATACTCATTTATTAGGGGAATACTTGATAGAAGTCAATGTGAAAAATATTAAAACAATAATCACTAACATGTGTCTTTTGTGTCAGTTTAGATAAGTAATATCAAAATATATAATTTTTCTGAAGAAATTGAAATTGTATGCCCAAATTTCCGGCCTCCAATTTCAAGTTGCCTATCTCTGATGTAAACATCTGTTCAGGTGAAATATTTTATGTTAACGAAATTAGTTGTTATACAGAGGATGTTTTGCCAATAAAGAAATGACTTTTGCAGTATATAATATTGTGTTGTCAAACAGTTTTCAAGGCATGCTACTACATCCTATTCTATAAGTTGAGTTCTCTCACTCTGCTCATCATATGAGTCGTCAAAATTTACACTATTTCGGTTATTGTAGACATTTACACATACATCGTTACATGGTTAGTCTGTGGTGAAACAAGATCATTTGTTAGATTCATATGAATCTTTACAGCCAAGGCTCAGTAGTCACAGTAGATCGGGAGGAAGTATACTCCGACCTTGTTTGTAGGACTCAATCAAAGAGCGACCATGTCAGGACATTGCACACCAGTCTGGGGAGTTAGTATGCTGTTCCATTCACTGGTATAGTTCACACGAAGATGTGTTAACGTGATTTCGTAAGGAGTGGCTGCTGGCGGTAGAAGATGTGTTCCAGTGTTCGGTTATACAACATAAGAACGTGTGTGTCGAATTGACGACATTATGGCTCACTATAATAGAGCCCACATGCAAACTTGGTAGGATATATAGTGTCATCGTCAACATTAATAGATTGCACAAATTGGTACAAAATTCGCATAAGATGTTACTGCTTTTGACTATTAAGTTAAACGGCTTCATTTTATAGGTGTTTGTGAATGTCGTAGCCCGTCAACGCGTGAATTGGAAGCAAGGTTTCACACACATCTTGGACAATACTGTCCGATATGTCGTTCACGAAAATGACACATTACCTATTTGTTTTCAGTATGAAGAATTATCCCAGCTCCTATTCAACGAGAACCATAACATTCTAGTATTTCGACAAGTACGTCATGGGAACAAAAAACAATAACTTGCTTCCGCACGAAGCGTGCTGCATTGTCTGCATGTAACAGCATACATGTATCCGCTTCCTAGTGGTAACATACTAGCAAGATAGCAGGAACTAACTCTATGCGAACGTCGACATTCACGGACCGTATCACGTGACATTCGACACAATGGCAAACATAATTCAGTGTTTTTGAAACAGCATGTAGATTATGCACTCGACCATTCGCGAAACAATAGAAGCATGTCAAGGAGTCTTTGTTATCGCCACCTGATAAATATTGGCATTGTCTGGAACTGTGTTATGGACACAGAATATGTGAAGCCTTGCCTGAATACCAGGAATGTATTCTCGGGTTGCAAGAAAGGGTAGCACAATAACTTATTCTGAAAAAGAAGTGCAATGTATCATACTATACAACAACTTCAACAATCTACTAATATCAATGATGACCCACTTAAATCCTGCCAATAATTTGTATGTGCTTTATGTGACAAGCCGACATGTATTCAATTCGATGAATTACGAAAAATAATTATGTTGTAAAACGAGAACAATAACACCAAATGAAGACTTCTGAAGCAACACGTTTTTCGTGCAAACTATCAGGCAAATACTTGGCACAATAACTCGCCCATTCTGGAATGCCATGTCCTTACAACCCTATGCCACTTGAGCTGCATATATAGCCATACGTTGTGTGGCATAAATAACCATAGCCCGTCTATAATGCACGAGATACATGGTTATGGTTATATGATAACACTAGGCATAGCGATATGAGTTGTCCCTAAAGTATGTCCCTTTACCCATTGCCCGTTTGAGTGTCATGTAAATAATGTTATCCCCTGGACACAGAGTGGGAATGGTCAGCACCAAGATGCACATGCATAAGAACGAATCTATAACCAATGCTGAAGCAAGATTCGGGCGTAATCATGATCGCCCAGTCCACTCTCATTGTCGCTTTCATGCCCATCGGGTTCGTAGCATAGATCAACGCCATGCTACTATTATAATCTTCGGATTGTTAACAAATCCAAATGATTTCAGATGACCCAGAATATATACCCACAAGCTAGGCAGAACCATAACAGCTATATAGAGTCAAATATTTCCTAAAAATCCTATAAAGTACTGAACCTTTTGACATGCAGTGTATCGGATCGCCCCGGTCCATCCCCCAGCGCTAATATATAATCAAGCCATGGGAGTTCTGGTTGTCTTCCTCAATGTATTGCTAAAATGACCCCACAACAGAAGTACCGGTATAGAAAGCATAGTTACCGGTGGTCCCTGCGTGAGGGGCCCGAAAGCCTACACATCAACAACGCATCGATGACACTTCATCCCTATCCAAATGCAGTTATGGATCTACTGCGATTTGCAACTGGCTACAACGATTCATGCGAATTGTTGTTATTTGGCCGCCGACATGTCAGAATGTAATGTTGTATGAAATGTGAGGATATCTGCATGGAATAACCGAAGTAGTACCAATTTTGACTTAAATGGATACCCTGAGGACAAGCACAGATTTTGGGCATTTTCGTCAATGAATTACTCATCACAATAAATGAGTTGAGACAAGATATTAGGGTTCTTTAGTTTGTTGAGGAGCACCAGTGAATGCATTTCTTAATGAACAATTCATTATACCCATACGACGAACCCAGTTAAATTTGTGTCGGTAAGTTTGAAAATCTTCGATGTTGGCGGCCGTTTTGGACGCCATCTTAAAACAATTATCAAATATGAAGTGTCCGAAGCTGTATATATCGTCATTTGTGTCTATTGTCACAAAATGCGCCACAGAATAAGAAAATAACTCCCGGTAAACGTGAGTCTCACTCATCAGCCTAGCCATTATTATGTGACCAGTTGAAATATATATATATATGGCTTTGCACAAAAATTTAAATAAAAATTGAAAAAATATGAAATAGTTGACAAACAAGACAGTCAATGACTGTGGGGTCGCTCACCAGACTGCAAAGACTGATAAGACTGGGACTCTGGAGACCAAAACAGTGAGCACTTTTCATAATCACTTTAAAAGTAGATTTAAACAGGATATGTGGCTAGAGAGACTTCAAGTATGTAGCTTGGTAAAAAACCACCTTGAAATTGCCAACTGTACACTACTGATCACCCCCCTCCTCCAGCTCAACAAGTCCCCTCCCGACCGGGATCCAGACTCCCAAGTCTTAGGTTGGAATTTCACAACCGACACCTCAAACTTTCTCAATTGTTGGAAATTTCCAATCTCACAAGCGCCTTTTTCTAAAACCATTTAAACATGTTTGAAGCCCAATTATCCATGGACCCAAAACACAATACATGTATGTCAGACCAATCAGTCAGGTGGTTCCAAGGTAGATGTTTTAATGAATTTGGTATTTCTATGATTTTATTGGACACAAAAGTGTTAACTCCCCATAGACTGCCATTTCTTGACAGGTTGAGCTCATTTTAACAAATCTGTATCTCAGTCACTAAAGGATCTTCCTGATTCCTCCATACTATATGTAAGCTAAATTGTCCAAAATCCCTTGAGAAGACATTTTAAGAATTACTATAGAGACATATAGTTATGTCCCTGGTCCCACCCTTTTAACCTGGTGACCCCATCTGAATAAATTTGAATCCCAGACACCAAAGAACCCTTCATACATATCATAAATATCAGTCAAATAGACCTGATGGTCCTTGTGAAGGAAGCATATTAAGAGGGAAACTGTCCTTCGCTTGGCCCCTATATGACCAGGTGACCCCATTAAAACAATCTGAATTGCAGTCAAGGAAGAACATTCCATTCTATATAAGCCAACTAGTTCTTGCAAACATATTTTAAGAATTACTATGTAGTGAAATAGTTAAGTCTCTTGCTCTGCCCTTATTTGACTTTGTGATCCCATTTTCACAAATCTGATAAGGATAAAAATTAAGTTCCCCAGTTGAAGTTGGTGATATTCACCCATTGGGCACCTCATTTATGAATTTTATCTTCTGCAAATTAGGGGATATAGAAACTTCCTAGAAGGGAAATTTAACTAACAATGTAAATTTGATACTATAGATACTTCCCAGAAGATGAGGCCTAAGCAGAATGAGGTCGTCAGAGGGTGAATTTGGTGACGCTAGCCTGCTGTGCCGGATAGCATCACAAAAAGCGTGTCTGTTCCTACATTGTGTATGCCTGGCCTCAAGCAACACAATGTATTATACAACAAGCCTTGAAATAGTGTGATAGTGTGTCTGTCATTTGCAGAGTGAGGTCCCCAGAGGGTGAATTTAGTGACGCTAAATTCACCCTCTGGGGACTTCATTCTGATAAAGTCCTCAACTGCTATGGAAGACCTAGAATAAAATTGAATTTCCCCAGTTGAAGTTGGTGATGTTCACCCATTGGGCCCCTCAATTATGAATTTTATCTTCTGCAAATTAGGGGATATAGAAACTTCCCAGAAGGGAAATTTAACTAACAACAATGTAAATTTGATACTATAGATACTTCCCAGAAGATGAGGCCTAAGCAGAATGAGGTCCCCAAATGGTGAATTTGGTGATGCTAGCCTTGAATCAAGCTTTGAAATAGTCTGTCTGTTATTTGCAGAATGAGGTACCCAGAGGGTGAATTTAGTGAGGCTATCCTGCACAGCGGGCTAGTATCACTAAATTCACCCTCTGGGGACCTCATTCTGATAAGGCCCTCAACTGCTATGGAAGACCTAGAATAAGATTGAAGTTCCCCAGTTGAAATTGGTGATGTTCACCCATTGGGCACCTCAATCATGAATTTTATCTTCTGCAAATTAAGGGATACAGAAACTTCCTAGAAGGAAAATTTAACTAACAACAATGTAAATTTGATACTATAGATACTTCCCAGAAGATGAGGCCTAAGCAGAATGAGATCTTGAGACTCTAGATACTTCCCAGAAGATGAGGCCTAAGCGGAATAAGGTTCTCAGAGGGTGTATTTGGTTATGCTAGCCTGCTGTGTAGGATAGCGTCACTAAATTCACCCTCTGGGAACCTCATTCTGGCTCTGCCAGGCACTCTGAGAAAATGAAATTAATCTGATTTTAATGACCACTGAGTGATAATATAAACAACAAGGGTGCTTCATTGATAACACCATTAATCTCATTTAAATTATGGATGACATGAATACACTCCCTGGGGACTCTGTCTAAGGCTGCAGAATCTTTATCTCTCTATCTGCCTTGCCATGTCTATCAGTTCATAGGAGAGTTGCCTTGTAATGGGAATTTAAATAAATATACTTTATTTACCTGTGAGTTAGGATATGAGATAGGGTGGAATGCTGTTGGTTGGGGTGGGGTTCTGGGTCATGTGGGGGGGGGGGGGTGATATATTTTTTGTGTATGTTAAATTGATCAAGGAGTTCCTGAATTTGTTATTATTTTTTGGGGAATTATGGCCCTGGCTCCACCACTATTTGACCCAGTGACCCCATTTGAACAAATCTGAACCCCAGTCATTCAATGACCCCACATACCAAATATAAACTAAATCGGCTTAATGGTTATTGACAAGAAGTCGTTATAAGAATTACCAAGGAGGAATATAGTTATGGCCCTGGTTTCGCAACTGTTTGACACAGTGACCTCATTTGAATAAATATTAATGACAGTCACCTAGGGAACATCCACCCCAAATATGATCAAAATGCAAAAATGTAATTTTTTGGTTTTTAGAGTTATGTCCCTGGCTCTGCCCCTAATTGACCCAGTGACCCAATTTGAACAAATCTGATTCCCAGTCACCCAAGGTCCCTCAGTACCAAATATAAGCTAATTCGGCCCAACATTTTTGTAGAAGAAGTCATTGTAAGAATTACTATGAGTTATGGCCCTGGTTTCTCAACTAATTGACCGGGTGACCTCATTTGAACAAATCTGAACACCAGTCACCAAAGGACCCTCCATACCAAATATTAGCTAAATCGGCACAATGGTTATGGACAAGAAGTTGTTGTAAGAATTACTGTGGAGGAATAGAATTATGGCCCTGGTTTCGCAACTATTTGACCCAGTGACCTCATTTGAACAAATCTGAATGAGAGTCACCTAGGGAACATCCACACCAAATATGAACCAATTTGGTATGATGGTTTCAGAGGAGAAAATGTTTTTAAAAAAAGTTGACGGACAGACGGACAGACGGACGGACGACGGACGAGGAGTGATGACTATAGCTCCACCGGAGACTTTGTCTCAGGTGAGCTAAAAAGTGATCATGTGAGATTTTATGAATTTACAAATTCTGGACCAGTATCCTCGTGTGATTTTTTCATACCCCTATCAAAATGTAATCACAATGTTGTACAATTTTGAGAAATTAGTAATAATTACCATTTATCACCATTTTCCCCCAAATTTTCATCTTAGAACACGTTCGGACAATGTTGTTTATAATTCCCCTTCATCAGTCTCTACGTTGTTTCACTTTATGCATTTAAAGCCTTCTTGGCGTGCGGCTTTCTAAGTGTAAACTATACAATGCATTTTTCTAAGAAAATTATATTTTAGGGGGTGGGGTTAAGTTTATGCCCACAGCGCATTTTTACAGAAATATAATTGGCATTCCATCATCCAAATTGTTTTGCTAGGTCCTTGGTGCAATGTTTTAGTTATATTGCCCGCCAATAACCCATCTGTCACAAGTTATAGCCAATTATATGTGACACTATTTTTCAAAATCCAAGAAATTTTTCGCAATTTCAAAATATTTATCGCATTTTTTTCGAACTAGCTTATACATTGGTTCAGTGTTGTATCACATGCTGTTTTGTGGTGATCTATACTTAATATAAACGATGTCTTGTTCACTTTATACCCGCAGTCATTTGTCTATACGCTGACACTTGTACTCGAAGAAAGTTTTATTTTATTTTAGGGATAGGAGTTGTCTTCCCTGAAAAATATGCTTTGGGACACATTCTGAAGCGGGCAAATTACAAGCAAAATCGGATGCGTCATATAATGACCTTTAATTTGATATATAAAAACCATTGTTGGAAGGGGGTGCAGCCAACTTCTAAACTAAAGCCTTTATGAGAATTGGCGCACGGACTATACAATCAGATTCCTATAACGAAAATATTTTTTTAAATGCCACTTCAGTTAACAAAATCGATTAATTACCCAAAAATAATGTTAACCACATGCATAGTCCTGTAGCTAATGGGGGTACCCTTGCACCCCCTGGGACTTAACTTTACCCCACTCATTTTGTTCCTTATTATGTCCTTCAACTTTTAAGCAATGTTAACAAGAAAAAAAAGTGCCCGTGTAGACTCCAGACAAGATGGCGCCGTTTTTCAGACTAGGCCCTAAGTCATTTTGATGCAAATTATAGCGGGAAACTCTTGTAAAATGTATACAAATGTATACATTTTCGTGAAGCTAAGACACAATGACACTTTCATAGGGCAAAATTGAAACTACCCACCCAAGATGGCCGTCAAAATGGCCACCGGAAGTTGAATATATGACGTTTTTTTCCAGTTATATCTTCTAGATTAGTTTATGGTGTTTGGAACTGGTTTAGAGAATGTGACTTTATTTTGCATTGTGTATATTAACTGATCATTGGAGCAATGAAATATGCAATTATTGAGGTCCTAGCCCCTTCAGATCCCTCAATAATTCGATTTTACAGAATGCGGTATAAAATTTTAGTACAAAAAAAAAATCACAATTGGGATTCTAGTCATATTTCAACAAGAAATTTTAACAGAACTGTGTAATGTAAATGAGGCATATCATTACCTATGAATATTCCAACTCATTGGAACCAAAATTGTTACTTTGGCTGAAAATGGCCGCCAAAATATGGAAAATGGTAGATATTGCCACAGCGTGCCCTGTAACCGCTTAAAAGTTGTGGTTGGTGTATACAATTGGCTATTCTGCCTTCTATATATTGAATACTAACATGTCTGATGCACCATGGTTAACTGTTACTATTGTCACCACTGACATCACCAGAAATATTGGATTTTTCTCGTACAAACTTGACATATTATAGGCAAAAAATAACTTTTCAGGTTTGGACCATTTTTCTTCAAGTAAAATGCAATAACGAACCAAAGCCGGACGCTTTGGGTCGTATATAGACTATGTCTGATTTTGTGACATCACCAATTATTATCTAATACGACACTGCTGTTTTGAATTTCGCGAGCGCTTTTGTCGCACAGTCGATCGATGGGCTTAAAGCATTAATGTCGTAATCTGAAATAAACGTGTGCATCTTTCAATGGCCGGCGTTCCAAAATGAGGGGAGTTACTATCGGAATTATGCACAGTGAAGTCCATTCGTAGCCGCGGTTTAGATTTGATTGAGAACATAATTATAACATATTCTGGACTGTCAAATATTTGCATTGGAGTTGCCTAAAATATAAATGTCGCGTGCAATGGGAAAATCTCAATCACTCTGGCTGGCCTGGAGACAATACTGGAATCGAAATTTGTGATGCAAGCAAACGTTATTATATCGCGTTTAAATTATCCTAATATTACATAGTACATACGCGAATCTGATAATCCTCAGATATCCTTCTATTTTCATGAATCGACAAGAAACACATACTTATGAACAAACCAGAAGATACATTCAGGTTATCGCAAATTCGGTCAATGGTGAAAGCTACATGATGACGTGGTTCGTCGACATTTCGTTCAAGACGACATGATGACATTTTATGAACATGATGAAATTGACAAGATTCTTCGTATTGTACGCATCTCAACCTGATCACGCACACAGCGCCAATAATATAATGTTTAACCCTTTACCCAACAGAAGGGCCCTGTGCCAATGCATTCTCTTATATATGCGAGTCGACCATAGGTCGCCTCGCATATATAAGAGAATGCATTGGCTTAACACATTAAAAATTATAAAATTGTTAAAGAATGTAAGAAAAAATGGTAAAAAGTGTTAAAAAAAGATTTTTTTTAGGCCAATGCATTCTCTTATATATGCGAGGCGACCTATGGTCGACTCGCATATATAAGAGAATGCATTAGCACAGGGCATAACTGTAACTATCACAATGTGGTCAAGGAGCCGGTTCCAATGATATCCATATTTGTATGGTTCTATTGAGACAGACCGAAGATATTTTTGGCTGTTGAAGCTTTATTTGGCCGGTTTTGGCCGGTTTGTTGGGTAAAGGGTTAATTTCGGTATAAAATACTCCCCTCTAGACAACAAACAACGTTAGTTATTCTATAGCCCTATTTTGAGGTGCTAAAATTAGTTATTATATAGCATTATTTTGAATTGCTAAACTTAGTTATTCTATAGCCCTATTTTGAGGTGCTAAAATTAGTTATTATATAGCATTATTTTGAATTGCTAAACTTAGTTATTCTATAGCCCTATTTTGAGGTGCTAAAATTAGTTATTATATAGCATTATTTTGAATTGCTAAACTTAGTTATTCTATAGCCCTATTTTGAGGTGCTAAAATTAGTTATTATATAGCATTATTTTGAATTGCTAAACTTAGTTATTCTATAGCCCTATTTTGAGGTGCTAAAATTAGTTATTATATCTGATTATATAGCATTATTTTAAATTGCTAAACTTAATTATTCTATGGATTGATTTTGAGACAATATATATTTAAATGTCATAATAAATTATGTTATAAACCTATTAGTAATCACTGGTGTGGGTGAAAAATCGAATCAGCTCCTCAAATATCTCTTGAACTTGAGAACCGGTACTAGAATTTACAATTACAGATAATATCCAAGCGCAATTTTGTCGCGTCTCTTTATGTCGCGCTAAAGCCGAATGTTTGCTCGTGGCGAGGCTTTATAAAGTAAACAAGAAAAGAAGATGCATGCATCAGATCCCCCATGAACTATTTTACAAGATTTAATCACATATATTTGGAAAGTATTATAAATTTAATATATATATTTATAACACAATTAGCCCCTAAATTCGGCCTCATGATTTAACAAGACACACGTTTATTACCGGCACGCGCTGTGACGCAAGGGCTTAGAGCAATTATATCATTGGCAACACCAGAACTTTAGTATTATGTTAAAAGTCCAGTGCATTTGTGGCTTTCCCTCAAACTATTTGCAACAAAAGTTTCTCATTGGGAATAAGTACATTAGCCAATTAAAAGCAACATGCTAAAAATAAAAAAGAATCAAGAAAGGCGAAATTGATGAATTTGTGAATTTTGTGAAATAAATTTGTCAAAATTTGGTAAAATACTCAATTTATGACTTTTCAACAATGTTTATAAAAATAATATTTCACAAGGCCTTCCATTTGTGTATTCATTTTGTAAAGTGCGTAGACAATCCTGAATACAAAACAGAAACTTTTCCCAGATACGTTCAGTATTTTTCGAGTTATTTGCCTCAAAATTTGGGAGTTTATCTAATTTCAGAGCCGCAATTTCTCAAAATTAGCTAAAATCCATTTTTTGTGGTCTTGTATTTTGAAAACTAAAGAAAAATGAAGGGATCTCTTGTTGTTTTATTAATGTCTTCTCTAGATTGTGCACAAACAAAAATGATTTCCTTATGCATCTATGATTGAGAAGACAAAAATAAAAATATATATTCTTAAACAAATTGTGTCTTCCATTATATGGACAGCCAAATTTTCCCGTGATCGAGAACAGGCGTGATGAAATAGGATATTTGAGGTCATACAACTCAATAAATATAAATCCATATTCCCTTCATTTCTCATAACAACTTAAGTATACATGGTTAAACACACTGTGGAGGAATTTCCAAAAACATAGTGTAGAAAATCAACTTATGGCCCAATGAATCCTCAGTATTAACCAACTGGGTATAAACACATAATACAGTATGAGGTAAATAGTCATACTATTGGCACAAACGTGAAAATGATTCTGCCACGAAGTGTTTCTGACAGCCATTGTTGGAATGTATGTTCTAATTAGTCCCATAGCAGACTACAATAGGCTTTGGCAATGATTTTGCACCACACCAATAGAACTTAAATTTCTACAGCTTTCAATCAAATAATTATTAGCAGATATTTTCGACAAATCAGTGGCTGACCGGTATAGTTATCCGCTTTACAAATTCTGATGCCATCTTTGTTCGCCCTAAGTTGGACATCCATGCATAGAGTGTTAAATTGGCTATTTTTGAAACAACTGATTTGTTGTCAAATCATAATGTACTGAAGTTTCTATTTAAGCCATGATGTTGGAAATTTATCCATGGTAAAAACACAAGTTGTTTAATCTAAATCATTCAAAAATTGAATACATTTTTTTTTAAATGGAAACATTATGTTAAATTAAACAAGGAGTTTAATCTAAAAACATTAACAAATAAATATAGAATTTTTTTTTTTTACACCCCCCCCCTTTAAAAAAAATCAAAATGTTTAAAAGATTAATATGTAATCAATGCGCACCGATGATTATAACATAAGGGCAAACGCTGACAGAATTGGTTGTCTGGAAGTTTTGCCAGGCTTTCTATTGAACGTGAATATCTTGCCGTCAAAACCTCATATACAGTAATGCCCTAAATAATCGACTCCTTAACCACAGCATAATTAAGGGTAATTTTTCAGGATTTAGTCAGAAATATGGCTTGTTGCTATTCACTGGAAAGCTCTCAGTGAGAGCTTTCGATAAATGGCAACAAGCCATATTTCCCACTAAATCCTGAAAAATTACCCATAATTCAGCTGTGGTTAAGGAGTCGATTATTTAGAGTAATTCCCTAAATAATCGACTCCTTAACCACAGCAGAGTTATGTGTAATTTTTCAGGATTTAGTCGGAAATATGGCTTGTTGTCGTTCATCGGAAAGCTCTCACTGAAAGTTTTCCAATGAATGAAAACAAGCCATATTTCCAACTAAATCCTTAAAAGTTACCCATAATTCTGCTGTGGTTAAGAAGTCGATTATTTAGGGCATTACTGTAAATGGGCTAATGGCTCCAATCTATTTATTTTCTGGAATATAAATCATGCGCTCACCAAATTCACCCTCTGGGAACCTCATTCTGCTTAGGCCTCAACTGCTATGGGAGACCTAGGATCAGATTGAAGTTCCCCAGTTGAAGTTGGTGATGTTCACACATAAGTCATCTCGATTATGCATTTTAACTTCTGAAAATTAGGGGAGATATAAACTGAACAGAAGGAAACAAATGTGAGACTATTGATACTACCCAAACGGTGAATTTGGTGATGCTAGCCTGCTGTGTGGGGTAGCATCACTAAATTCACCATCTGGTGACCTCATTCTGCAAATGTTATACACACTATTTCCAGTCTTGAAATTGGACAGGGCATCATTAAGAGTAATATTATAACCCTATCATAGGGGGGGGGGGGGTCATGATGGGAGCTGTGCTGGAGCAGCATTAAAGATACTGTGCCAGTGCATTCTCTTATATATGCATCTCCAATAGGGAGCCTCGCATATATAAGAGAATGCACTGGCTTACAAGGTCATGGTAAATATTGTTAGGCAAATGAATTCTCTTATATAAATGCGAGGCTCCCTTTGGGAGACTCGCATATATTAGAGAATGCACTGGCACAGGATTTTCACAATTTCAGGAAGCTCCAGTCATGAAAGCGTTAAACAAGGTTCAGTTTTTGAAGAATTTATTTGTTGCCTCAAGATCAAACTCATATCCAGATTTCTTTGCTCGGCTTAGATTTTCTTTCACATTTTCGAGAGCATCAAACTGTTCCCCTTGATCCTTTATCTTCCCTATTCTTTTCTGCAACCCTTTCTCCATCCTTTCCTCTCTCAGATGCTCCAGTCATGAAAGGGTTAAACATGGTTCAGTTTTTGAAGAATTTATTTGTTGCCTCAAGATCAAACTCATATCCAGATTTCTTTGCTCGGCTTAGATTTTCTTTCACATGTTCGAGAGCATCAAACTGTTCCCCTTGATCCTTTATCTTCGCTATTCTTCTCTGCAACCTTTTCTCCATCCTTTTCTCTCTCAGATGCGCTAGTTTAAGATTAAGGAACTTGTTCTTTTTCATTCGTTTCTTATATTTGTGTTTGTTCATTTTTCTCTTTCGGATTTTAAGAATATTTTTCGCTTCCTTATTGACGACGTTATTTTCTTTATCTCCTGTGACATCATTGTTCTCACTGTTTCGTCCCACATCATCAATAACCTTATTGTCAAGCACACCACTAGGACATTCAATAGCTGTGTAAATCTGGCTCAAAGGATCGAGGATTATAGGCTGATTTTTTGTGAATTCTGATGCCGGGAGAATGTACGTATTATCAATCACACCCCTCAGCAGTAGCGGGTTCACCGAGTAAACATCAGTGACTTTATTGATTTTGTCAACAGAACTGATGTCCATCCTACAAGATACGACAGTTCTATGACAGGAATTCTGATATAAAGTTCTGTGTCCAATACCTGAAATAAATGAAAGAAATATTGCATGAACTGTATATATATACTAGTAATAGCCTGCCAAATATTCAATGAATGCCAACCGAAATACTCCAAATGGTGTTGAACAAAATGTTGATATATAACACTTTTTGTGCAATTTTATACTATACATGTAGCTGATATTGGTTAGCATTATATTTTTTGGCAATTATTCGATTCTGATAACTGAAGCGGCATTTGAAGAAATGTTTTTGTTGTCATCTGATGATATGGGGACCATAAAATCGGATTGTGTACCTTTAAAACTTTCCGGTATAAAAGTGCTAACTGTTGGCTTCACATAATGCAAACTGAACACATTGCAGTACTTAGTTGTCAATGTTCTCCTTTTTGTTTTAAAGATGGATTATCTCTTTAAATAACAAATTTGAAATAGTTGCGTGGGTACAAAATAATAGATGTGAACTGAAGACCCCTGTCCGGAAAGGCTTCTATCAATTAATATTGATTTTATTTCGGATATTTTATTGGGACCGTTTATTTGTCTATTTTTAGAACAGACCATTCGGGTGATACCATATAGCAATAGAGAGCATTAGGCTGTTCCGATGGCTAAGTACCGAACATCAAATGTCCCAGATTGATTGGTTGTATTGTTTTATTCCATAGTTATAAGCGATAATGAGTATAATTAATGTTTATTTGTAACAAAATTACACCATAAAATTTCTGGTCTCTGTTAACAGTAAACCACTATTGTTCGTTAGCTAAACAACACACCTTTTTAGACCAGAAAATATTCAAAATAAAATGAATATTAATCAACAGAAGCATTTCCGGACAGGAGTCTTAGATTCAGATCTAATATTTTATACCCCGGTAACTACCGTATATAATACATGTTTACAAAGAGATAATCCACCTTTAAGGTATGTTGTATTTTGTCAAATGAAGTTTGGTAAAACCTCCATCTCCACCCCGAAAATCCATATGAAGTTTGGTGATGATAGGATTAGAGATGTGGTCTCTAGTGTGAGCCAAAGGATTTAGTCATACAAAGAGTAAATTCCAAGATGGACGCTGGCGGCCATGTTTTTCATCGAAAATCGTTCAAATTTTATAGCTCCCATCTACAGGTGATCACAATTGTGTTTACAAAATGTATAAAATGATCCAGCCATAAATACGGGCTGTAGGGTGTGCCAATGGATTCAACTTTGAAATCCAAGATGGCTGCTGGCAGCCATGTTTTTCATCAAATTTAGAAAAATTTGATAGCTCCCATCTATAGGTCATCCTGAAGCTACAAATGAAGTGAGGTGAAGATCGGATAAGGGATGTGGCCTGTAGGGCGTGCCAAAGTAAATTGTTGACGCATGCTCACAAGGATGCACAGATGACGGACGCCAACCCATGGCAATAGCTTAAACTTTACGTTGTAAAGTTGAGCTAAAAATGGTAAGTTCCCATCTAGAGGTCACCCCGAAGATCCCAATGAAATTGGTGAAAATTGGATGAGGGCTGTGGCCTGTAGGGTGTGACAAAGGATTTAGTGATGCAAAGAGTAAAATCCAAGATGGCCACTGGCGGCCATGTTCTTCAACGAAATTACGAAAAAATGGTAAACTCCCATCCAGATGTCACCATGATGATCCATATGAAGTTTGGTGAAGATCGGTTTAGGGATGTGTCTTGTAGTGTGTTCCAATTGATTCAAAACTGAAACCAAAGATTTTTCTATGAAATTTGGAAAAAATGGTAAGTTGCCATCTAGAAGTCACCCCGATGATCCCTGTGAAGTTTGAGTTTGGTGACCGGATGTGGGAAGTAACCTGTAAGGTGTGCCAAAGGAAATTGTTGATATACGCGCTGACAGATGCATGGACGACCAATGTACGGCAATAGCTCAAACTCAACAAAGTAAAGTTGAGCTAACTTGACCAGAACGTTCCCATACACCCTCGAAAATAGGATAAATATGTCCCAAGGCAAATAAAATGTTATGGCATAATAGATTCCACATGTTGTCACAGCGTTTCCCATGGCATTGCTTATTGCCATGGCCAATTTCGAGGACTGCTCCTATGAGGACCACATATAAAGTTTCATACCATTCTGCCATAAATTTTTTAAGTTATCATCTGGACAACAATATTTATCAAAATAATCAACAAATTCTAAGTCGAAAATGGGCATAACTCCGTAAAAAATGGACATATAATACCCAAATTGTAACAAGACCTGTATTTTAATGTGATAAATCCATTTACTAAATTTAAATGCTATCAGATAATTATAACTTGAGTTATCATCTGGACAAGGAAAAAATAAGCAAATTCGAAAATGGATGTACATGTAACTCCATGCAAAATGGTTGGGCCAGACCCAAATTCGAACTTGACCGAGACTTTCTCAAATTAAAACCACATACCAAGTTTCATAAACCTCTGTCAAAATTATCTCAAGTTATCACCTGGACAACAAACGTTTCAGACAAAGTGACAAACAGATGGATGGATGGACACCAGTCACACCACTCATTTCTATAGTCCCCAGAATTTTTTTTTAAGTCACCCAGTAGTTTTGAGAGGCATGGCCTTTAAGTTACCTTTTGTATTGAGGTGTAAGGTAGCAACTCTCTGGCATACATTCCTCACTAATCTGCAGCTCATTCTGTTTGTTGTATTTCGTGTGGGCCACCCACATATAAATTTAAATTACAGCTCCTGAAAGAATATGCAAATTACAATCAGCAAATATGCTTGTGCATGTGGGTCACCTGACAAACAGAAAGTTCATTGATCAATTGATGTGCCACATGATTTTGTTCAATATTAATATTTCACTATATTCAAGCCTTGAAATTGGGTGTCTGTCATTTGCAGAATGAGGTCCCCAGAGGGTGAATTTAGTGATGCTACCCCACATAGCGGGCTAGCATCACCAAATTCACCCTCTGGAAACCTCATTCTGCTGAGGTGTAAGCAGAATGGGGTCCCCAGAGGGTGAATTTGGTGATGCTAGCCCGCTATGCGGGGTAGCATCACTAAATTCACCCTCTGGGGACCTCATTCTGCAAATGACAGACACCCTATTTCAAGGCTTGATTATATTATCCTATTAACGGCCCACTTAATTTTCGAATCCCCACATCACATTGTATACAACATATTCCATAGGCTTATATACCATTTGAATAGAGGAAGCTCCAAAACGTTGTATTATCAACTTATCAGGTCGATTAAACTGTGAACATGTTGTTTTTGTCAATGTACAGTAATGCCCTAAATAATCGACTCCTTAACCACAGCAGAATTATGGGTAACTTTTCAGGATTTAGTTGCCATTCATCGGAAAGCTCTCAGTGAGAGCTTTCCGATGAATGGTAACAAGCCATATTTCCGACTAAATCCTGAAAAGTTAACCATAATTCTGCTGTGGTTAAGGAGTCGATTATTTACGGCATTACTGTACTGTGTTCTGTGCTTAATTTCTATTTGGTCTGTACTGCCAGTCTATTATTCTCAATGGAAGGGGAATAACTCTATCTCTTAGTTGTGAATTATGATGCATTCTGGGGTAAATAATGGTGGAAGTCTTGGTGTGAATCTGAGAATCTTTGTCACTTGGTGGAGACTCCTAGGCTGTTCGTATTCTGGTTGAATATATATATTTTTGATTACTCTTCCAAATGGTATGGAATATGTTGTATATAATGTGATCTGGGCAGTCAAAATAAGTGGGCCTTTTAAGCTTTCTTGACAAATATAAGAATTTTTATATAATGCCATGTATGCATTATTTTTATCTCTTGTGCCAATACATGAAGAAATATAGCAATTTATTTCATTGTTTTGGTTTTTAAAGCATTGTATTTGAAAACAATTTAAAGAATAACATAATTAGTGCTGGAACGATTATTGTTGATTAGTAATTGATTATTCAAAACCAATATAAGGATTCTAAAACATGAAATGGTAACATATGCTTCTCAAGGGACAATTTTACACAGCAAACACCTGACCATTTGATAGCAGCCTAAGCAGGGTATTGGAAATTCATTAAAAATTCATAGTTTGCAATATGTACATATTTTGGGGGTGATATGAGACTATCATATTTTTTATTTTGTAGCAAAAAATTTGGTGCAATAAATTTTCAACTAAACTTTAAACAGTGATTTTCAAAAGCAAAGTGATGCTAAAATGCTTGTGCCGGCCTTAAAATCCATAAAAGTTTACGAGAATCAAAATATACAATCCTCGATATTGGCCACAGCAATAAACAATGCCCTGGAAAATGGTGTGGCAACATGTGGCATCTCACATGCCACAGAATTAAATATGCCCTGGGACATTTTACCTAATTTCAAGGGCTGATTAACATAGCATTTCTGCAGCAAATCAGCTGCTTTTACAAGAATCAAACTAAGAATCATGATTGTGATTCTCGTCAAAATTTAAGCCCTGTTTTGGCAAAGCATACTCGGGTCGCTTCAATGTACCCATAGTGATGATCATTGGTAATTATTGAACTATGCATTTTATGCCTATACATGTAAGATGCTGTGATCACATTAAAAGCACCACTCAGTGAGGGGAGAGTGAGCAATGATACTTTGATCAGCCATGAAGAATTTTGAACATTTGATTAATTGTAGATTCACTAGATTGCTAATACCGGTAGTTCTTTCGCAAGACCATAACTTTTATAGTAAGCATGCTGATCTGAAGTTTACAGGACGACACATGTGATAAGTTAATAACTGATTAAGGTTCCCAGACTTAAAAAATTAGTTATGGCAAAATACAATGCCATAGAATATGCCGTATAATGGTAGAATCCAAGATAGAATTTAATGCAATTCTAAACCAATGCTGGAATTATGCTCCACAAGAAAAACACCAAATTCCGAACTATTTGGGCACTCACAGTCTGACATGATTTTATTATTTTAAGAGTAATTGTAATTGCGCTCGAGACAGGATAGCCCAGGCTCAATGAAATTATATTGTGCATGGGCACCCATTCAAAGTGATCTACATAGATCGTTTTGTCTATCATAACCCGATTGAGCTACAGTTTTAATGTGATTTACACGTCTCTATTGATTTCAGACAATAACACGAACAAGACAGTCAATAACTTTTGAGACTCTTACTTGAGACTGAATAGACTGGGACTCTGAAGACCATATAACAGTGAAAGTGTCTAGCTCAAATTGAATGGGCGATAATTTCATGTGTTACAGCCAATAGAGCAATTAGAAATGCAGAAAGTTTAAATGTCTAAGTAATACTAGATCATGTAGATGGCTCACCAACATGTCAATGACACTGTAGCTCAAATTGAATGGGCGATAATTTCAAGTGTTCGTACAGTCAATAGAGCGATTAGAAATGCGGAAAGTTTAAAAGTCTAAGTAATACTAGATCATGTAGATGGCTCCCATCGAGAGGTCACCCTGATGATCCATATGAAGTTTGGTAATGATCGGATGAGGGATGTGGCCTGTAAGGTGTGGTGTGCCAAAGGATTTAGTGATGCAAAGAGTAAAATCCAAGAGTGGCCACGGGCAGCCATGTTTTTTAACAGAATTCGGAAAAATTGGTAATCTCCCATCCAGAGGCACTCCAAGGATCCATAAGAAGTTTGGTGACAATTGGGTGAGTGATGGTGACTGTAGGGTGAGCTAATGGATTTAAACTGAAATCCAAGATGGCTGCTGGTGGCCATGTTTTTCAACAGAATTTGGAAAAAATGGTCATCTCCTATCTAGAGGTCACCCACAGATCCATATGAAGTTTGGTGATTATTGGATGAGAAATGGGACCTGTACGGTGTGCTAATGCATTTAGTCATACAAAGAGCAGAATCCAAGATGGCCACTGGTGGCCATGTTTGTAACCAAATTCGAAAAATATGGTAATCTCCCATCTAGAGATCACCCCGATGATCCATATGAAATTTGGTGAAGATCAGGTGAGGGAGGTGGCCTGTAGGGTGTGCTAATGGATTCAATGTTATTAATAGTTCATCATTCACTGCATGTATCACAAAGATTATAGTGACATTAAATATAAACCAATTATTTTTTCGAAAAAAAAGAAAAAAGGAAAAAAAAGTTTGGTGAAGATCGGGTGAGGGATGTGGCCTGTAGGGTGTGCAAAAAGATTTAGTGATGTAAAGAGTAAAATCCAAGATGGCCACTGTCGGCCATGTTTTTCAACGAAATTAAAAAAAAAATGTTAAGGTTCCATCCAGAGGTCACCAAGATGATCCATATTAAGTTTGGTGAAGCTCGGGTGAGGGATGTGTCATGTTGGGGTCCTGTAGGCTGTGCTAATTGATTCAAAACTGAAATACAAGATGCCGCTGGTAACCATGTTTTGCTACAAAATTCAGCAAAAACGGGAAGCTCCCATCTAAAAATCACCCGAAGATCCCTATGAAGTTTGGTGACAATCGGATGAGGGATGTAGCCTGTAGGGTGTGCCAAAGGAAATTGTTGACAGACGCACACATGGATGACGGACTTAGGAAATACTCATCTGGAAACACAAACTCGTATTTAATTTATCTCATGTCCATGTCAGTTCAAGGTTTGAATGGGCAATGACGATTGACATACCACAATGTTACCCTGTTTCATGCAGGGATCAAACAGAGGACACACAACTTCTTCAATTCACCTCCACATCGGTTGCCCCACAGAAACAACACATGTCTATGCGTCCAAGTTTGGCACTGTAGTATCGATAATGACCCATTACAGTACTCCCATATTATATTTGCAAATAGTAAATTCTAGTAATATCATTAATATATTTCCTACTAGTGATGGATTTCTGCATTCCTATAACCAAGCTTTTAAAAGTTACCATTCATGTCAATCATCTAAGTACATACATGTATTACAAAGTGTCAAGTATTCTCATTTTATAATATAATGTCCATGCAAAATTGTGTATTCCTTTAAATTCATTCATATTACTTAACGTCGGTTTAATTTTATATTTCAGGGCTGTACGTTTATTCTTCATCATGAGAATGCATTCTGACCGATTCATCAATATGATGTATATAATTTATAAAGCTATCTTATCAGCTCACCATAAGGGGGAGTCCTATTTCATTATGCCATTTTGACTGAGTTTGTACAGAACTTTGGAGTGGTTAACCTTGTCAAAAGCTTTACTGAAGTCCAGCAGGATTAGGTCTGTTTGTTGTGTTATGTGCCTTGGGTTGTCCATATGTAGTGTACTGATGTAATCATATTAATATTGTTATTTAAAAGAGAATATATGAGAACCTTACTGAAGTATAGAGCCGCCATATACAAAATAAATTCCACCCCTAGATCGGCTTATAATATATATGCCGATCTTCGGCATAGTTACGGCAACCATTGGCATATATACGCTGATCATCGTCCACAATTGAACAAAGTAGAGACGATTCTCAGAAATCAATGATCAGAAATGCATATTTTGAGGTAGGGAAGGTGTGGGTAAGGCGAGGAAACATGGTCGTCTTGTATTTTGGTCCCTCTGTGTGTGCCTTAAAACTTCTGAAGAACTGTCTGAAATGTGATTCTAAAGGAATATTAAAAGATTAACTACATAACTGATTCTATATTATTCCCATATAGCCCTTAATGTAAAATGTAGGGCAGGTCTGGGCTCTCAAATCTATCAAAATTCATGTTTTTACCCCCAATCCTGATAAGAATTTATCAATCTCCAAACACCTGTTTGTGATTTTATTCTTTGAATATCATCATATTGAAAAATAAGCTTGTCCACAATTGAAAACAGAAACACCATTCTCAGAAACAAGTGACCAGAAATTCACATGTTTAAGTAGGGCAGGTGTGGGTACGTTAATGCAGAGGAAACTTGGTCTCCTTGCCTTTATTCACCCTGTATGTGACCATCAGCATTGTTAATCCGATTGTTTATGCCGATTGTCAGCATAAGTATTCCCATATATTAGGCCCCTGTGAATCAGGCATTTTCATTTTGAATCGAATCTCGAATCGAATCAGCCAAATTATTCCGAATCGCATCGAATCTCGAATCGAACCATTGCATCAGGCATAATAATTAGTGAAGATGAAGATAATACATGACTCAAGAGGCCATACCAATATCAATTTGCTCTCTTCGTAACGATGATAAATGGTCAATACAATGTCATTATTATCTTTAAATGAATCAAATGCATGTCTAACCCATTAAGTGCACATTATTTGTGGCCGTCTCTGTTATACAATAATGAAACAGTATCAGAAGCCATATTGAAATCGGGTTCACAAGTTTGACATGTACATGAAATTATGTTTGATCAGTTGCAAGGTGGTCTATAGTATAGCTCAGGTCGACGAAAATGTTATTTATATGCGTTGGTATCATAATATATAGCAATATGGTCTGTTGAATTAATGAGAATGCAACTGGTGCCAATGATTCGATACAATTCGAATCAGGACAGCCAGCCCTTTTAATTCAGATTGTTTGGCTTCGGCAATCTGCTATGGCAACCCTTTATCATGGCCCAGTTTGCTTCAGCAAATGGCTTCGGCATTGCTGATTGCCGTAGCCAATTAATGAATTATGAGGGCTGGGACAGCCGATTTTGAATCGAATCAGATGAAACTTGAAAGATTCCGAATCACATCGAATTGAATCGATTCGCATGGCCCTACCATGCATGCTGTACAGCATAAATTACATCATACATCGGTGTCTGTACTGTAGGCCGATGATTGGCATAGTTACCGGTATGACGATAATCGCGTAGTCATGCCGATGATCTGCATTACTATCCCAATTGTCAGTGTATATATGGACCATTGTGACGATTGTCATATATACGGATAATATGCCGATAAATCGGATAATCGCCTAAATCGGCATATATATTATACGTTGATTCTAATTTCTAGGTGTGGAATTTATTTGTGTGTGTGGCAGCTCCATGTTTTAACCTAGCTGAGTTTAAGTAATTAAGTAATTGAACATCAGTCTGCAGACGAGTTATTTGAATCAATTTTGATCAGTCAGTCATTCAGTGTTAGATCCATTTGATCTTTGTGTCATGGCTTACGCCATCAAAGATCCATGGCCAGCTTCAAACAACCTAGGCGACTATGATTCCTATAAAAGTAACAATTAGGACCAACGCACATGTATTTATCAACTAAATACAAATGTGAAACCATCCACTCACCTACGTGTCATTTATCCTTAAAATCCGACAAATAACAGAACGTAAACACTGACATGTCGTGTGTTCGTCGACCATTGCATGTGACCAGTAATTTCATGAATCCCCCTGTGAGTTCCCCGTGCACACGGCAAGGTAATCACACGCGTTCACATTGAGTGTACAATTCAGGTTGCCCTGATACAATTCAAGGTGAGGGTAACTACAATCTGCGCATGCGTGTAGTTTTTACAACTAACTGATTTCAATTTGTTACACATGCGTACTGATAACTTCCTGATACAGTCATGTGGGTTGCAGAATCATGTTCGGTGACATTCCCATGCGCGATTAGTGCACGAGACGCACGTAGTCATGTGATATGTTAGCTCCTCCTGCTTCGGCCATTTAACCACGTTTTGTCAACATGTTTTCCGACTGGATGTTTGGATGAAATAATAACGGAATTATACACACGTTCTGGTAGGTCTGAGACTGAGAGCTAATATAAATTGCAATAATGTTAACATTAATGTCACTGTGTTAGTTGATTCTTAAAATTAAGTGTATTTAAAAAAATTAGATAGTCGTCTAAGCTGATAGAAGATCCGCGCTACGACCTGTATGGCGTATAAGCCATATCATCAGGTCGTACTATGACTAATTCAGTGTCAGTGATGTAAATTTGTCAAAAATGAAAACTGCGGCCCTCGGTTACAACGAAAACAGGCGACACAGTTGTGAGTTGAACGAGATTGAATATGAGAAGTAACCGAACTCAATCAATCTATCAATCCCCTTTTTTAATTCTACTGGATATGATAAGTATTTTGCAGGTTCTATAGAAAATTGCATTAATGCAATTTAATGAAAAACATTTTAACCTTCGTGAACTTCCGCTTGATTATCTCCCTTAAATAAGGGCCACACTAAAAGTTGTAGTCCGAGGCCGATTAGTAAAAGGTGTAGTTATAATATAATTCCAATAATACTGGGTTTTGGTTTGTGGTAAACTATGCCAATTACAAATAAAAGAAATTAAAAGATAATTTGTAAGTCTTATATTTCAACTTTTATCGACATTTTTCGCTCTCCAGCCCACTAAATGTTGTAGTTGGAATCAGCAGAGTCAGCCGAGTCGCTAATTAGGTGTTAATTGTTATTGTTAGGAATATATTGGCGGCTCAAATCAATGGATTTTTGAGTTCAGACAAGAGTGTTTGCAACATATAGTGAAATATACTCAAAGTACTGTTTAGACAGTTACTTGTTGTTACAAGATATTAGTAAAAATTACCAATTTTCACCACCCCCCCCCCCCCAAAAAATTTTCATCTTAGAACACGTTCAGACAAGGTTGTTTATAATTCCCCTTCATCAATTTCGACAATCTTTCATTTCATGCTCCCTAAAGCCTTCTTTGCATGCGGCATTCTAAGTGTAAACTCTACATTTCATTTTTCTGAGAAAATTATATTTTAGGGGGGGGGGGGGTGGGGTTAAGTTTATGACAATAGCGCATTTTCACAGAAATAAAATTGGCATTCCATCATCCAAATTGTTTTGCTCAGTCTTTGGGGCAATTTTTTTAGATATGTTGCGCGTCAATAGCCCATGTCTTTGACAAGTTATAGTCAATTATATGTGACACTGCTTTTTCAAAATCCAGGGCGGCAATTTTTCGCAATTTCAAAATATTTATACAATTTTTTTGAACTAGCTAATACAACGGCCCAGTTTTGTATCTCGTGTTGTTTTATGGTGATCTATTATTAATATAAACGATGTCTTGTTCACTTTATAACCGCAGTAATTTTTTTTATATATGCTGACACTTGTACTCGATGTTTTTGAACTAGCTTATACATCGGCCCAGTTTTGTATCTCGTGTTGTTTTATGGTGATCTATAATTAATATAAACGATGTCTTGTTCACTTTATAACCGCAGTCATTTTTTTTATATATGCTGACACTTGTACTCGATGAAAATTTTATTTTATTTTAGGGGTAGGAGTTGTCTTCCCTGAAAAGTCTATTTTGGGACACATTCTGAAGCGGACAACAAGCAAAATCAGATGCGTCATATAATGACAAATAATTTGATATATAAAAACCTTTGTTAGAGGGGTGCAGCCAACTTCTAAACTAGAGGCTTTCTGAGAATTGGCCCACGGACTATAGCGAAGAAGATGAAAGTCAAGATAAAAAAGGGCCCTTTTCAGGGCCACACACTTTCTTCTAAAGAGAAATCTTAAAAATTGCTAAACCTTTATATTGTTCCTAATTAGCGACTCGGCTGATTCCAACTACAACTTTTAGTGGGCCGGAGAACGAAAAATGTCGATAAAAGTTGAAATATAAGACTTACAAATTATCTTTTAAATTTCTTTTATTTGTAATTGGCATAGCTTATACCACAAACCAAAACTCATAATTATTGGAACTATATTAACGACAATAAACGAAATTGAAAATCCCAACTACACCTTTTACTGGGCTCGGGCTCGACTCGGACTCGGACTACAACTATTCGTGTGTCCCCTTAAATAAGTCGATTGTCGTATCCGGTTTCGTCGCAAGGACACATCGGGAGTATGCGAAACGTTACATACTTGAACGATTACTACCGCACATGGAAACAAGAAAACCATAGTCAGAAATGGTAACGCCACCAAGATCGTATTATTAGTCATAAATATAAATCATAATATAAAATATATTGGTTACATGAATGGACCGCCTCAGAATTCCGTTAAGACAAGTAATTCTTCAAATTATTACAATGAACTACGGCTTATAAATTACTGCAGGTTTCTCATTCGCCACACCAGAATGCTTCTAAATGCAGATCAAAGCTAAGAGTGCATGGCACATGCAGCCATTGTTCATAGACATTTTACAGATAGCGAGAATGATGCATGCTGGGAACGAAAGTATCCACAGCAAAGCCATGTGCTTACGGAGGCATGCGTTTATTATAGGGGATTTCTGGTGGGCCTATAAAACTAATTATAACTTTGTTATCTGTCATAGTTTATGCGTGAAATTTTAAACATATATACCATGGACATATACCCCTTCCAGAATGTTGAAAAACATTTTCAGTTGCTCATCGTATTTTTATAGACGAAATAGTCCGAAATTTCAGAAAATTGCGCTAACTGCTCAATGTTTTAATGTGTTACAAAACGTCTGATAAAAATAGTTCTATCGGGAATATTCACACCATTTTTTTTTCAGAGAACAAAGAGTAAACATAGTCCTATCGGGATAACGTAAAGGAGATTAATTAAAACCCTCAGACTGCCGAAACTGACGACATTAAATTCGCTTTTTCGTGTCCCACGGAAATGAAACGTGTCTGTCCAATGATCACGTTATTTATTTGACATAGTATTTTTTTTCTGTTGTATTTGAACACTTGTTGCACGTGCAGGCTGCACGATCATAATAACTTCAACCGATAAGCGCCGACTGATACCCGCGCAACAGTTTGTCTCAAATAAATTGTTATCAAAACGCAGGTTTATGGCCGCGGACATAAGCCGATTAAGTGTAATGTAATTTATCCATGAACTTGACTGAAAAATTGTGATTCTATCACCATTAGCCACGAAAATGGGACCTCTAAACAGGCAAGTTTGATTTTCGGGGGACACAAACAAGCGAATTTATTGTCGGCAGTTTCGGCAGTCTGAGGGTTAATTAATCCCGAATTAAACGGAACTACTTTACGATAGTCCGATAGGACTATGTTTACTCTATGCATGTTCTCTGAAAAAATTGTGTGAATATTCCAGATAGAACTCTTTTTATCAGACGCTGTGTAACACCTTAAAACATTGAGCAGTTATAGCGCAAACCGAAATGTGTTGTCTTGCAAGATATCCCACCGCTTTAGCTAAATTTACCTTCCTACAATATCCATAAAGAGGATCATATATTATATACCCACGGTTTTAATTATAGAATATAAAATATATTGGTTTCGCGAATGACCAACTCAGAATTCCGTTAAAATAACAATAACAACCAGCACCTATAACGAACCGTTTTACTGGACTTGGCCTACTGGTCGCGTAGTTCCGACTTTTAAATAAACGGAATTTCCAACTCTATAAATAAATAAAAGCCCCACAATGCATTCGCCCTGTCCACCACGCACTATCAAAATCTCAGCAGCTAGATACACCACAGGTGGCGTAATAACACGTTAAAGGTACTCAATCCGATCAGACGGTCCCCATACCACCAAGATACAACAACAACAACATTTCTTCAAAATACGCTTTAGTTATCACAATCGATTTATTGCAACAAAATAATGCTAACTGTCAACTATGGACGGTATCAAATTTCCCAAAACTTGTTATTTATCAACATTTTGTTCAACAAAATATGGCCGTATTTAATATCACTAAAGTATCACGAAATTTGACCGTATTACCACTTGACTTTAGAGTTATCTATCTTCATCCTCAATTTTGTCTGAGACCCTCCATTTGACCACGTGTTTATGGTCCACATATTATTACACATCTCGAGAAATAACAAACTTCAAAAATCGATATCCGATCACTCTGAGCTTTGATGGGTTGGTTCCTCGACTCGAATTTAATAATTTTTTACCCCCGATGCCAAAGAAATAGTAATTTAGGAGCGTCTGATCGGATTGAGCACCTTTAAATGCTACCACAGAAAAAAAAATGGCAGCATCTTTAAAATTTGCATAATCCGAATTAACGCTCCAAAATTACTATTTCTTTGGCTTCGGCCTTTGGGGTAAAAATATTTGATTTGAGTCGAGGAACCCATCCATCAAAGCTCAGATATCGATTTTTGAATTTTTTTATTTCTCGAGATGTGTAGTTATTGGTGGCCTGGTAAAAAGTCGTAAAACAGACGGTCACGGACAAATTGCGGATGAAGATGGATAACTCTAAAATCAATTGCTTTGGCGTTAGATATTTTGACAATCCGGCCATATTTCGTTGAACTAAATGTTGATAAATAACACGTTTTGTACAATGTTATACTATAGCTGACTGTGGTTGGCATTATTGTTGGGCAATTAATCGATTATGATAACTGGATGGGGCAATTAAAAACAAATGTTATTGTTTTTGTTGTTGGAATCTGATGATATGGGGACCATCGGATCGGGTTGAGTACCTTTAATAGTGTTGTGTCTCATATAGAGCACATCTCATCTAAATCTAATAACTATGATACTCTCACATATTCAGTCATATTCAAAGTTGAGGAAATTCCACCGACACATATAATTGTCATGTGTGATTTCTACACAATTTTGTTTACGATAAAATGTATCACATATTGTGTAGAATTTATATACATTTGTCTTGAGAGTGTAGCCAACGTACGTCTAATTGATCGATTAGCTATATATAGCCCCGTAGTATAGCTGAATTGGTCACTGTTGCATGGTATCGTGCAAAAAGACGCACCGGATCTCTTAAACGTGCAAAAAAAATCACCAGCATCTCGACATTTCATAAAAAAACGCGATCATCCAGGATCATCTGCTAATTATTATTATAATAAGTATTGAATTGATTTTGATCGAAGTAGAATTTCAAAGGACTTTAAATTGGCATTCCCCTCGCTTTGAATTTGACTGGCAACACAGTTCCTTATATATCCTTTTAGGAAATCCTGTGCGTCTTTTTGCACGTTTAGGAGATCCTGTGTGTCTTTTTGCACGTTTGGGAGATTCTGGGTGACTTTTTGAATGTTTATGAGATCCTGCCATGGGTGTCTTTTGCGCGTTTAGGTGATCCTGTGTGTCTTTTTGCACGTTTAGGAGACCTGGGTGTATTTTGCACGTTTAGGAGATCGTGTGTGTCTTTTTGCACGTTTATGAAATCCTGTGTGTCTTCTTGCACGTTTATGAGATCCTGTGTGTCTTTTTGCACGTTTAGGAAATCCTGTGCGTCTTTTTGCACGTTTAGGAGATCCTGTGTGTCTTTTTGCACGTTTGGGAGATTCTGGGTGACTTTTTGCATGTTTATGATATCCTGCCATGGGTGTCTTTTGCGCGTTTAGGCGATCCTGTGTGTCTTTTTGCACGTTTAGGAGACCTGGGTGTATTTTGCACGTTTAGGAGATCGTGTGTGTCTTTTTGCACGTTTATGAAATCCTGTGTGTCTTCTTGCACGTTTATGAGATCCTGTGTGTCTTTTTGCACGTTTAGGAGATCCTGTGTGTCTTTTTGCACGTTTGGGAGATTCTGGGTGACTTTTTGCATGTTTATGATATCCTGCCATGGGTGTCTTTTGCGCGTTTAGGCGATCCTGTGTGTCTTTTTGCACGTTTAGGAGACCTGGGTGTATTTTGCACGTTTTGGAGATCGTGTGTGTCTTTTTGCACGTTTATGAAATCCTGTGTGTCTTCTTGCACGTTTATGAGATCCTGTGTGTCTTTTTGCACGTTTAGGAAATCCTGTGCGTCTTTTTGCACGTTTAGGAGATTCTGGGTGTCTTTTTGCACGTTTAGGAGATCCTGGGTGTCTTTTTGCACGTTTAGGAGATCCTGGGGTGTCTTTTTGCACGTTTGGGAGTTCCTGGGTGTCTTTTTGCACGTTTATGAGATCGTGGGTGGCTTTTTGCACGTTTAGGAGATCCTGGGTGTCTTTTGGGACGTTTGGGAGGTCCTGGGTGTCTTTTTTCATATTTAGGAGATCCCAGGTGTCCTTTCGCACGAACCCATGCGACATGCAATGACCATGTGTAGGAATTAAGCCAATGATACGAATCTGGCGCTTCCGCTCAGCCTATCTTCCGATCTTCGGAACGCCGAGGACGACATACACGTTCAAGGCGTGGACAGTCAATGACTTCAGATTTTGAAATTGAGTGGATTGGAGAAGGTTACACTGGTGTAAATAAGGTTCCGAGTGACATCTAGCGGATGCGGGAGGAATATATAGGAGAGAATAAAATAGACACTGGGCCCTGATTGGTCAATAGCCTTGTGTGCTTTTCACATAAAAAAAATCATCACACCTCTTCCCTATGATTTCCCATAGGTAAAATAACCATTGGCACAGGAATTAACCCTTTGTAGTGAAGTTTGAATTTTTTGGTGTGGTCTAAAATATGACTGTATTTTTTTATGCGGTTCTGACACTAGTTACGAAAACATAAGATTTAAAGGCGAATTCCCTGCTAGACAGACATGATTTTTTTGTGTAAAAAGTTTCCCAAAATGTCAATTTTTCAGATTTAAAGAAAACTTTGGACCCAACATTTATATTGCCAACACTATACGCTAAAACGTTAGCACTGAGGCCTATGGAAAACATTTACACCAGTGTAACCTAAAGGGAAAAAATAGCTTTTTATCATTTTTGATTCCTGGGAGTCACTTTAAAGCATTTTAATGCATTTTACAGAGCCTGGTCTTTCAGTCCAATGAATATCTCATGCTCGATGTGGCTATTCTTGCTGCTGATGCCTTCTTTCACTTACATCAGCCAAAAAAATAGTAAGATTTTTCATAAAAAATGCCAATTTTTCAAGGTATTTTCAAAAAAATTCAAGGTGGTAATAGTCACATGATAATGCAAATGACCCATAACATGGGCATGTCAACGACACATATATCAATTGTTATAAGAACCTAATTTAACAAGTATTTTGGATTTTATAGCCAGTGATATACAGATATATATCATAAAAGTGTGTCATTTCCACTGGTGGGTATGGTCATTTGAAGGTTAATAGCACTAAAACTTGGACACATTTAAGAAAATGCTTCAGCAATTCAAAGAGAGCATATCTTTATTCAACTAATTCAATATACACCCACATCCAGTTATCTTGGATCACCCTTGCAGACCTGAAAATGTCATATTTTATTCTTCAATGTGCTGATAAAGTCATGCGCTTGATGCTCAGCTGATCAGATCTGGACTCAATGACCTCACATCACCAGAAGTTCTCTCATGGAAAGAATATTGAACAGTCTTCCATAGCTGATCCAAGTTTGCAACACCAGACCCCTAAAACTGAGTGAAAATGGGGCCTGAACATGACTGGTGGTGGAAAATTGTGCTTTTTTGATGAATAATTTGTTAAAGGGGGTGGGGTTAAATTGTGTGTGATAAATAAAGAACCACAGACGTGATATTGTTTTTGAACACATTTTTTCCATGGATGGGCAATTCTGAAGAAATGTAGGGAGTTACAATTATTCCGCGAAAAAGCGGGCTATCGCTTTAGGTTACACTGGTGTAAATAAGGTTCCGAGTGACATCTAGCGGATGCGGGAGGAATATATAGGAGAGAATAAAATAGACACTGGGCCCTGATTGGTCAATAGCCTTGTGTGCTTTTCACATAAAAAAATCATCACACCTCTTCCCTATGATTTCCCATAGGTAAAATAACCATTGGCACAGGAATTAACCCTTTGTAGTGAAGTTTGAATTTTTTGGTGTGGTCTAAAATATGACTGTATTTTTTTATGCGGTTCTGACACTAGTTACGAAAACATAAGATTTAAAGGCGAATTCCCTGCTAGACAGACATGATTTTTTTGTGTAAAAAGTTTCCCAAAATGTCAATTTTTCAGATTTAAAGAAAACTTTGGACCCAACATTTATATTGCCAACACTATACGCTAAAACGTTAGCACTGAGGCCTATGGAAAACATTTACACCAGTGTAACCAGAATGTTGCCCAAACATTCTAGAGCATTAGAGTTACGTCTCTTTGTTCGTTAAAAAATCTTCGTGGACTCGCCTGGATCACAGTGTTATCGAGGTTCAAGCTCCATGCATATTTCAGTGGGACTAACGTTAGTACGGATTACGGATCCGGATACGGATTTGACCGAAAAAGTGCTTTGTTACGGATCCGGATCCGACCCACTTTTTAAAAAATTGCTTAAATCACTATTATGTGACATTTTCGCATTATATCACCGTTGTAAATGCCATTATCGACTACATAGCTGTCATGAGCCGCGAATCCGTGGTTGCAAACTCTCTCTCTCTCTCCTCTGCCTCTCTCTCTCTCCTCTCTCTCCTCTCTCTCTCTCTCTCTCTCTCATCCTCTCATCTCTCTCTCTCTCTCTCTCTCTCTCTCTCTCTCTCTCTCTCTCTCTCTCTCTCTCTCTCTCTCTCTCTCTCTCTCTCTCTCTCTCTCTCCTCTCTCTCTCTCTCACCTTCTGTCATTATAGTCCATACTCGCTGAAAGTGCATAATTTTGTACATACAAATCGCTGAAAGTGCATAATTTTGTACATACAAATCGGAATCGAATCCGGGTTGTTTCTGTTGCCTATTTGAAACTCGGGTCATTTAAGGACACTGGTCAATGTGTATTAATTAGTCTGCCGCCGCGTGATAGAGACACAGGATTATAAGATAAAGCAAATTAGGGTTGTCCGGCGTTATATAAACATGCACTTATCAATAAACAATGATTCTCTCTCTGTAGTTAGAGGCGGACTGGCCGATCGGGAAAATTCCCGATAAGCCGGTGCCCGTGTGTGTTGTGTGTGTGTGTGGGGGGGGGGGAGTATATATGTGCTTGGGCCGCAAATGAAACCAGCCCTAATTGGCTAATCGTATTTTTGTAGTTAAATGAACTTGTCAGCATCATATAACACCACGTAAAGACCACGTTAATCTCGAGATTTTAACGGTAACCCAGCTGTAAATCCCAATATATTTATCACGAACCACTCCTCCAATTGAAATTTCCAACACAATAGGCACGCTGCAGCCTAGATCCAGGATTAGCGATTTTCTTGTATAGTTTATAGTTTTGTATATATCCAACCCACTTTTTAAAAAAATGCTTTAAGTCACTGTTATGTGATATTTTCGCATTATATCACCGTTGTATATGCCATTATCAGCTACATATAGATGTCATAGCCACGATCCGTGGTTGCAAACAGACGACTGGCTCATACAAGTGAATCCGGATTGTTCTCGCTTGTTAATCTCGGACTGAGTCACTTGTCAATTC